>JANVCC010000012.1:12695543-12972519 GCA_025345505.1 Todiramphus chloris collaris
TTTTTTTTTTTTTTTTTTTTTTTTTTTTTTTTTTTTTTTTGGGGGGGATAGAAATCTTAACTCATATTACTTCTTCCAATTAGAAAATATCACAAAAATCATGAATCACACAATTTTAGTCATTCAAAAGGACCCATCCTTACCATCATAGGAATCCAGCAATGATGTTGTCAGTAAGTATCCAGTTATAAGAGCCTACAGTTGTATTGTTGCAGTAAAGCTTCTGTCCATAATTTTTAACAGTACCAGTTATTGTTTGGAGAAATCTTTTATAGCTCTTAATTAAGTATATATGTAAAAATAAATGTCATATATTTTAATAATTTGTAGTGATAATGTTGTAGCACTGGTTGTTTAAGGATATAGACAAGGAAAGGTTTGTTATGAAGCAAAATGTATTTTATTATATGAATGGGTGAAGAATTGTTGAAGATCTTTGTCCCTGTCACATCATGTGGGGAAGTACATCACCTGGAGGATAGTGTATGTAACTCAGGGATGTACTGGAAAATAAAATAAATTGTTAAGAACTTAACCCAAATTCAATGGAGACAATAATTAAGCTGAACTGTTATGAAACTATTCCATTTATATTGGGCTTTATAATTCAAAAGTAACCATAGTCAAATTTACAGTTCCTGAAGAGAACTTTATTACTGTAAGGAAGACTTTCTTGTCCCTAAGAAACAAAGTTTTCCCATTCTTCAACATGCAGAAGCTTACTTACCTTGAATATTGTATATGTTACAGTTACATGCTTCTTCTGTTTACACAAATATTTCTGAATGTCATTTTTCTGCACATGGTATTTTTTAATATCTTACTTTCTCTAATGAATTATTATCTTTAACTATATGCCTAGGCTTCTGTTTTAGAATACATGACTTAAAACTATAAAATTATGCAGATGGATGGAAGTTATGGGTGACTGGCAGGACAGAGAAATTAGGGTTGTTCTTTGTTTCAAATGGGATCAATGAATAATTTTTTTGTGGTAAGCACTAGCACATTTGTAGATAAATTTCCTTGGCTACAACTGTCTTTCCAAAAGCATTTTAAGATATGAGTTAACTTTGTTTTAAGGGTAAAAAACCCCCCACTTTTGGGGTCTTTTGAATAGGATATTCTAGTACCTTCTTCAGGACTCGTGCTCAAGGATGGACCATTGAGATAGCAGTCAGATTCTGTGGGGTTTGTTAGATTTGCTTTACTTCTGAGGTTGACATCCAAAGGGATTAATGTGTCAGCTCAGAAGCTAATCACAGGTGAATTGACCCATACATAGCTATACTCAGAATCTTAAAGAAGGGTTGAATTGCTTCCACTAGGAAAAAAAACAAAAACAAAAAAACAACAAAAAAAATCCATCTCTTTTTGGCAAATTTTCCTCTTCACTTTTGAGTTGTTATTGAGCTTCTCAATTTTATGATCTCTGTGAATAGGAAGTACTTCCTCTAGTTGCTTTTCAAGATGACTGCTCTTGACAATCAAATTCCTCAAAAATCTTTTGAATATATTTAAATCTTTACAGTTTCAAGAAAATCTGAATATTTCCAGTGAATTGTATTGCACTTTGTTCTTTTACTTCAGGAGAAAAAAAAGAATGGAAAATTACTCAGTTCTAGTCTGTAAGGATTATCCATATATATTAAAGTAGCTTGAACTTTTATATACTTTCACCTAATAACTGATTGCCTTTATTAAGCACCAAAAGTTCAATGGTTGAACTGCATTTTTTCATGAGATTCCCTAGAGGTATCAAAATTTGGACATGTCATGGCTCCTGTGTCATTCTTGCTCTGTGCAAGGAGTGTAGTAATTTCCTGCTGGACTAATTTTGCTAGCACAGTTTCAGTTTCTCTTCTACCATCTCTTCCTATCTTTGTCTTTTCAATTCTCTGGTCAGGAAATGGTTCCTGATCCAAATTTTCAACAGACTAAACAAAGAATGAGAGGAGATGATGAATTGTATTAGTCTTGAGAAAGTGCCTTGTTCAGTAACGGTTGAGCCCCTCAGTTTTCATCTCTTTTCAGTAGGAGCTCTATTGTGTTTTGACATTTATTAGTGCATATCAAAAAATTTATTAAGTGGTGATGTTAGGGTTAATTTACTTCTGCCTACAGTTCAACTAGATTATAGATGAATGTTCAACTTCCACACTTTTCAGGTATTTACTTAATGTTTTAAAGTTTCTAATGTTTAGGGAGGGGCTAGGTTTCCTTCAGAGTTTGCAAAACAGCACCTCCAGATTTAAATCAGGGGAGATGTGGACTGATTCCAACTCACTGCTTTAAAAAGAAAATGTTGATTTTGATGTCAAATGTAAGAAGTCAGTACATGACTTCTGAAATTCTCATTTTGACCATCAAAGAGGATTTTTCTATTTGTTTGTTTTTCTGTACATGGCTATATACCTTTTAATTTATTTTACTGTATTGCACTGCACAACCCTGATAGGCTGACTGAGAACTTTTTCTGAAGTAATCAAACATTCCTGTAATGTTATGATTTTAGGAGAGATTCTATTATATGGCATCATGTTTATTTCTTCTGTTCAGTGTAGTGTATATTTGTGCCTTGAAGTATATCAGTAGAACAAAAATAACACAATGAGATAACCTGTTTGATTGGTGGTGGAGAGGGTTGATGAGTCTGTAGTCAGGCAGACTGCTTGGTATATTTGGCATTTCTACAAAATCATTTATTAAATTAATAGCCACATCATTTTCAATCCCATAAAATTTGGCCTCAGTTTTAAATTTATGTTATGGTCACAGGGAGGAGTAATTTACTTTTCTGATGTTTGACTTTTATAAATGTACCATAATTCAATGCTGTGACCATGCAGTGCTATATTACTAAGGAATGAAGGTAAGTAAGCGCCCTTTATCTGAAGACAGGTTCTACAAAATACTCTGAGACAAAATTTAAATATTAAAAGTTAACATGCTATATATCATTTTGATGTTAGGTGCTTCTCAGTTTAAATATCTCAGATAGAAGATGCGTCTCAACTATTTTCGATCCTTTTCTCGTGTGGGAGCTCATATGGTAGAGATCCTGTCAATTACCATCAGATAAAGAATTGATTTACAGTAATTTCTAAAAATAAAAGTGGTAGTCAATTTAGAGTTTGTATTCAACAGAGAAGGGAAGGAAAGATTGGATCGTAGGTTTGCACATAAAAGTGCAGTTCAGAGAACCATTTGTCACATTATCAGAATGTTAGAAGTAAAAAAATATGATTCAGGTACAACATAATCTGTTGCATTCTCTACATAAACCTCCCCTTCAGCTGTTAAATGAAGGACACCACCCATTCTAATTACCAGTAACTTACTGTGAACCTTATTTAGTTCTTTAAATTTATCTTTATCCAATTTAGCTTCATCACAAGGCCAATGTTCATCTGAATCATTCCTGTGGGATTAATGTTTTACAGTCAATTAGGCACTCATTAGCTACTAGCCAGTAGAAATCAGGAATTTTCTTGGTTTAACTGTTGATCAATAGATTAACCCTGTTATTCCTCATTCATTTTGTAGACACTTAAAAATTCATAGAAAGATCCTTTCAGTCCTCTTGGAAAAATGCTGTAAACCAAATGAATAGGACATGGTACACATTTCTTCCACTGATGTCAAAATCAGTGTAAGAAAATTCACAGATTTATTATTTCATTAGGTTTAATTTTTCTTCCTTGTCTATGTTGACATGGAAATTGGTTTTTTTTTTTTTTTTTTTTCTCATATGATGTCTGATTCTACATGCTGCTGTATTCAAGTCTATATTCTGGAATCAGTCAGTATTAGCATATTCTTTCACTTAAGTACATTCATTGAAAATAATGGAACACTTTGTTTTTCAGTTATACAGATTACTCATATGTCTAAATATACTCAAGTAATTTTCAATCATTTCTGCTTTTATTTCCGGCAATTTTTTATTTCCTATGTTTTCTTTTCCTTCAACATATGGAGATTTTTCACGTTTATTATGCTATAATGGAAACCAGATTCAGTCTTCTGATTTCTGATTTCCCTAAAGCTTCTGAGAGCTGGAAAAAAAAATAATTGAGACTTATTTAAAAAGACCAGTCTAATGTAGGCTGATTCTCCTCACTTGCACCAATTTAACAGGGTCTTCCTGACTCTTATAGAGTTATTATCTGCTGATTACTCATGAGTCAGACCTTCAGACAAAGGTCTGATATAGCAATGCTAATAGGAATCTAAATTGCTATATTATGTATTTTAATAAGTGCTAGAGACAAGTCAATGGAAATTACTGTGATAGCGGTGATTTGATTTAAAAAAAAAAAAAATCTAAGATGAGTCTATGGGTCTTAAAATTAATTGGAATGACTTGCAATCAAATGACATGCAAGCAAGTGTAATTTGAGCATTCCACAGTGGATTTCAAGGGTTTGTCTGAGATTCACAGGAACAAATGATACAATAAATAGAATAGTGGAATAGAATATACATGTATAAGACATGGTCTTTGAAGAAAGAATGAGAACTTTTAACACAGACATACATTTCTTCTTATTATTACTACTTTTAAGGTGTATTTTAATAGTAACAGTCTAAGGACTTTTTTAGTTTAATTTAGATTTTGTAGTTTAATTTATGTCTGATTTTTTTTTTATTTTTTTTCCTTTTGGATTTGGGAACCTTTTACCTTTATTGCATTATTTTCATACACCAGTTCTTGATTCCAGGCATTTATCTGCTGCATATCCAAAATCTTACCCTAACACTGAGGACTGATCCTGTGACCTGAAAACAGTAGAAGGTGTTGAAGGTAAATAAATCAACACAGTTCTACTGCACAAGCATTCAGAGGTACATGAAGACTTATGCTAGTTTTGTGTGCTGTAGTTCACTCTAGCTCGGTCAGGCTGGAGGTAGTTCTTCTTAACTGTGTGCAACCATTAAAGATCTTTTATAGTGTAAAAGCCCAGTGGCTTTTCTACTACAGGCAAATTTAGATATGGTTACAGAATGGCATATGTTGGAACTCCTTTCCCTGTATCTTTCAAACTTTGCATTGTATAGTTGTAGCCTATGTTTGGTCATGAATATCTTGGATTAGAAGGCTATTTCTTTTAAAACACACACCCCACTCCCCCAAGTGCATGCAAATTATCTTAAAATCTCTATTAACCAGCAGATATGACACTTCTAAGCCACGAGTGCATTTTCAGTGTTCTCATTTTTCCATTCATCAGTGTTAATCCCTGGTATTTCTTGAAAACATCTGCTAGTAACTATATTTTATTTCCAAGATGCCTAGAAAACATGGAAAATCTCTTTAAAACATACTGTTTCCTTTATTAGAGTTAGTTAAAAGCCTCTAGTTTCTGTCTTCCATGCTATTTATTTTTGTGATTTTCATTTTAATAAGTATAAATGCACAAAACTGGAACATAGTATTTCCTGTTTCACTTGGCTACTATTTCTTAAAGTCCTAAAAATAGAATGGGCAGGCATATGAGCAATATTATTATCTACTCATGCTAGAATTTTGTTGCTATTTTACTTACTCTGTTATGCAGTCTGCAGAACAGTGTGAGTTTTGCTTCTATTGCCAAATCCTTTTTTCTTTTTTCCAGTATATGTCTGTAGCATAAACAATGCATTCACCTCCTTCCCCTTTTTCCCCTAGCCTCCATTACTTTCATTATGATGGTTTCTGTAAGCTGCTTGTTTTCCTGTGCTATGTAAATCATTCAGTGTTTTCCTGCCTCTTCATGTGACTACTGTTTTAATATCATCAGCGTTATTATTTACAGCATGATCCCTGCCATAACTTTGACTTGTGATGCACAGATTCAGTCATGCTTGATCCACTCTTTATTTGATCTTGATATCAAATTTCCAGATGTTCTGTTTCTCATGTATACTCTCTGTAGCACATAAAACATCACTAATTCCTGTGCTGAACAGTATCAATAGATTTAATAGTTTGTTTGGTTTTTTTTAATAGAACTGGATTACATTTAAATGGAATTCATTAAACAACTTCTTAAAAAAAAAAAAAAGACACAAAAAACCCCACAAAACAAAACAATAAACCCTTTTGCTATTAGCTTCTATGTATTCAGAACCATTTACAAAAGCTGCCTGCCAGTACAATTTTAAATCCATTATAAAATTAATCCATGTGTCTAAGTTTCTAGGAGCTGTTCGTTCTTGCTAAATCAAACTCTGAACATCTGTGTGCACACTTGTGCATAATTCCTGTAACAAGGATAAATGTAAGACAAATATCATCCAACAAATTATTCTGTGGAATTAATTTTGAAAGTAAAATAGCAGTTAGGAGAGAAAATTAAGTCTATAAAGGGTACTTTAGTAGAAATTCTTACTATACAAGCAAAGAAATATTTGATAGTATGAAGTTTGTACTTTCCAAAATGTTTAGGTAAGGCAAACTCAGTGTATATTTATAGAAATAAAACATTTCTCAGCTCTTTAGTTGTTCATACTTTAAAGAAATATGAGATGCTACAGGTAATATGCATTATTACTTTTGGGTTTTTTTTACAATAGAATAACCTTTTAAAAAGCATCTTTCAAAGCTAATAGAAATTGGAAAATGAAACACTACAGCATCTTTACATGTTGTTCATTTAAGGAAAAGGATAATTCACGTTTACAGGAAGTATAAATCATATGTTTTAATGTAATAATTTCTTAATTTAATATCTTTTCCTAAGTTTATTATAAGATTATTTATTTTATTTCAAAGTTCCTTTTGTATAAATGTGATAAGTCACACAACCAGTACCATTTCAGACATCCACTGATGCTGAAAATAGCAAGGTTTTGTTTTTTTTTTTCAGTGATAATAAATTCTGGTTTTTGAATTGAAAATATTAAGTATTTATTCTTCATAATTATAAAAACAGTATTGCAGTAAACCCAGGTTGCTCTCAGAGATTTCATTAACTGGAATGAAAAGTGTTGTAGTCCACCTGAGGGAAGCAGAAATGTTTGTGAGGTTTAAAGAATCTGAGGAGAAATCCACTCTCTTATTTCTGTTTTTTAGTGATTTTAAAGGGATCATTACTGCTGAGTTTGTCACTTTTCTTTTTGTATAAATGACAAATTGTTTCATAGCAATGTTTCCTTCCAAGGTTTGAATTAAAAAAGGAGTTAAGTAGAAGAGTAAAGCAGTTCCTGATACAAAACAAATAAAATAGTGCTGTATTTGAAAAAAGGCATATTAATAATTCGGATGTCAAAAAAATAGAATTTCTTCCCCTTTTTGATAATCAGTATTTCTTTCTTCCTTGTCTACAATTATAAAATATTGCAACACTGGTGGGTCAATTCCGGACTTTGCTAAATAGTTTTTGAATGGAAGCATGGTCTTGTGCTTTGAAATATGAACATTAATTACTGAGAAAAGCAAATTCAGCTCCTTGTCTTGGTGAAAAGGAAAGCATTTGAGAAATGAAGAAAATGAACCAGGGGAGGTTCAGGCTGGATATTAAGAAGCATTTCTTTATGGAAAGGGTTGTCAGGCATTGGAATGACCTGCCCCTGGAGGTGTTTAAGAGGAGGTTGGATGTTGTGCTTAGGGACATGGTTTAGTGGTTTTTGATAGGGTTAGGAGTAAGGTTCGACTTGATGATCTTCCAGCTGGAACTGTTCTATAGTTGTATGATTCTATAAAACTGAAAATTATGGTAAATGCAGTTAAATGTGAGCCTTATACCTGACCTGGAGGTGCCATCTGTGCAGTATGAAACTAGTAAGACTTCTAGTCTCAGCTTTATCTTTTTCATGACAAAGATCCTTTGTTACTGAGTACATTTTCAAGATACAAATACATCTATTATTAACAAGTTCTCTGCTGAAAAAAGTATCTACATTGTTTGTTAGCATTGCAATATGAAACTACTTACTTTTTTCATTTGCATGGATAATAAAAATTGAAATGAGCAATATCTTTTAAAACTTTTCTCACCTTTATTTGAGCTTTGCTTTTTCCAGTTGTCCATAGGAGAGAGAAAAGAGAAGAAACTTTGTCAGTTTTACCTCAGTGTGAATTTGAGTGGCAAAAGTTGGGGAAGTGCTCCAACTGTGAATCATTTGTCTGCTAATCTGCCCTCTTAGAATTATTAAAGAGATATTTTCCCAAAAGCCAGGAAGCCAGGAGGAATGATCAGTGGCATTGAATAACACTCAGGAAGAGCTTAATTTCCTTTGTAGGTGGCCAGTGAATGTCAGGGAATTTACCAGATTAGGTGCCTAAGCACTCTGGAAGGCTTGCTGCTGTGTCACAGGAATATCCCTTGGCATTTCATAAACTCATAGAAAGGATTCTACAAATGTATAAATACATGTACTTTTTTCTGTTCTGAATACTAGGTATTATACTGAAGAACAAGATAAAAAAATGGGATAAAATATTCTGCTTATTTTTCTCACCCCAGACTTGTGCACAAAGGCAGACTAAGGCTGAATTTAGGGAGCTGCGTAAATCCTTTAATTTTCACCATTTTGATTGCATTCAGTAACTGAACAGAAAGTAAAAAGAAGCTGTTAGTCATTGATGACTTTTCAAAAAGTCAGGCTGTGTGTTTAGATAGTAAGAGTTAGGCCTAGAAAGCTGCTTTATGGAAGTCACAAAAATACAGTTTATTTTAATTGTCCTTCATGGAACTGTCACCCATCCATTAATAAGGTAATAATAACAATAATAATAGATCTACTGCAGTCTTGTTGAGCAAGCAAAGATCTGTTTGAAAGCATACAGAACATCTAATATTATGATCTATTTTCATTCAATTCTTCTATGATTTTCCTAACTGTAGAAGGAGACTTAAAATAGAACATTACATGCTATAGATTTATAATTCGCACTTGTTGTATCAAGAAGTTTGAATTAAAACAGCTTTTCCATTTCTGCATGTTTTTCTGTGTGTATATGGATCTCTGTCCTGCTATATCCTTTTTTCCCCACACTGACTTCTTATATTAAGATAATTCCACCACAATAATCCCTAGACATGAATGTAATTTTGAATAATTTAAAGGACTGAGAATAGCAAATCTGCATGTTAAAAAAAAAATAAAACCAAAACCACAACGTTTACTTCCTGATTTTTTTCCATATAATATATGACATCTTCTTCATAACTTTAGGCATATCAAGTGCATGCAGGAAAATAAAAACTGTAAGCCCATTTGCTCAGCTCAACATTGTCTAGATTACTGGTTGGTGATTTAACTTGTTCTCACAAGGGAATTTCCTTTTCATGTAGTGGAAACGGAAAAAATTTACTCCAGGACCCACACATGGTCTACATTTTTTTCATTTTCTTCTTAAACCACATGTCTTTGACAGTTGGATATAACAGAAGGAGTAGCATGTCTTTCTGTAGTTTTTATTATAATATCCTTTTTGTTTGTTTTCTGTTTGATACAATACTAGTGACTCCTGATTTCTGAAAGCTTAAGTGGTTATTCAATATCTTAAAGAAAAAGAAAAGAGAATAACAATCTTTGCTTATAACTTTTTGGAGAATAATTCAAAACCCTGTGGCATAATTTGAAAGACATCGGCAAGATGTTTTGGTTTGGTTTTAAGTTGTATTTATACTTTGCTATTGACAGTATCTTCTTGTGAACTTCTGAAGATATTTTTTATTCTTGTCAATATTGTTGTTACAGATACGGTAAACTGTGATCTTTTTAATCTAATTGTGTTCTGCGGGAACACAAATAAGCAGTCACTTAGAATAGTTTCTTTTCTTTTTTTACATCCTGATAATGTAGCTCTGGTAGTAATGCATGAGCTTTTACTGCTGGCAGTGCATGACCACAGAACAAAACATTTTGTGTGGACATAGATATTTGCTTCTTACCTTTAGAAAAAGCAAGAGGAAATTGATGAAGAAAAAGACTTTGAGGTAAAGAAAGCACTACTCCACTGAAGTACATAACAGAAAATTGGCTGTGGTTTTACTCCTAAAGCTGCTCAGTAGTGAAATGGAGAAAATAAGGAAGATAAATCTCTTCCTAGATCTTATAGTATCATATTGCCAAATATGAGAGCCTAAAATAATTACTTTTTACTTTTCAAAGTAGATTTACTTCACCTTTTCCCTGTAGTATACAATTCTCTTTTTTGCAGCTCACTCAAAATTAATGAATACTACCAGTGCATCTTTTAATTTTTACAGGGTTTTGTTTTTTTTTTTTTTACTAGATAATGACAAAGAAAAGAATAAAATAAAAGAAAAAAGATAGTTCCATGCATGTTAGCTTTGGAAGGGTTTCAGTTAAGATGGAGAAGAAATAATGGGAAAAATAAAAAAAGTGCAACACATGATGTGTATACATGAATACTGAGCATAAAAGCCCTCCAGACTTCGTGTATTATTTCAAAGTTATAAAATGGTCACTAAATGAGTGTACATTTGTTATCTGTCTTTCATCTCCTTTTTTTCAGATTGTAAATCAAAACATTTGAAGAAACTGTTCTTTGTCTAGAAAGGACTTATATGAGTATCATGTTACTATAGAATGAGATTAGATTATTAATAGGAGTTCAATAATGCATAATTAATTATTTTCTTCAATTACTTCTTTAATTGTGTTTTCAAGATTAATTTCTGTTAGATGGAGGTTCTTTCAAGTTTAGGGAAATATTAAATATCACAAGGAAAAACTTGAGACTGGATTCTGATTCTCAAATTCCATTTATAGCTGTCATCATTAAAACCGTTTTCAAATCTTTATTATACAATTTATAGCAGATTCCCTTATAAAATTTGCAAACAAAACCAGAATGCATTCTTCATATTTCATGTAATTTCCACTTTTCTGTCCCTTCAACTTGATCCAAGGGATGGTGTGGGTACAAGTTTGGTTATGTTACAGCTGTGTGCCTGTCCTTTTCAAGAAGCTGACAAGGTAACACTTTGGGAAATTAAGTGAAAGATAACTTTTTCTTCTTCTTCTTTTTTGGTTTTTTTTTTTTTTTTTTCTTTTTGTACATATTTCATCAGCTCACAATAAGCAGAAGTGAAAATGCAATCATATCAAGTAAGACATTTCCCGAAGTCTCCTCAAAGTCCTAGGGAACTGATGGAGTTGCTGCAATAAGAATATTTATAGTCTTTGTTCATATTTGAGATAGTGTTATTCATGTGCATCAGTTTTTAAGACTAGTTTTGAGAGAATGGTAAGCATCACTATCTATTCCAATTCATGAAAAAAAGTGAGGTATGGTCTTTTTTTCACCTTTAGGACAAGAAGCATAATGTGAACTCCTGCAACAAGGGAGTATTTATAGATTCTAGCTCCTACTATGAGAGAGAAAAAAAAAACAGCATAAACTACTTGTGGAACTTCTGTTTTGTTGGCGGATGGTAAAGGATTTATCTTCATTAGGACCCTGGGACATTTCCTAATAATATGGAATATTTTTCACTGGTGCTGGATAACGTATTATTCTTTCAATTACACTTAAAATAGATTCACTTAACTTACATGTGTTTTACTATAAAGATGTTATCTGTAGTATTGCTCTGTTAATTTATACACTTTCCTGATAATGGGAAGTGGAAGTATTTCAGATATTTCTGGTTGAAATAAAGATATTTCAATGGAAATAAAAATAGAGAGTTGTTCATATTTTAAAATATTTTATGCTTTTATGCTTAATGAACAGTATATGAATAATTTGAAATGTTAGGTAACTTAAAGGTAGGAGGAATTTTTGTCAAAATTAAAATTTGCATCCTCTTTAGCAGCATCTCAAATGATATGTAGCCAGTTTGGTGTTGCTACATAATCCTTATAACCTCTCCTGAGATTTAAAGAATACATTTCAGGAGTATTGCACTGCAAACCCTTTCTACTTTGAAAAGCTCTTTGTTCTGCCAGAAGACAGACAATGCATTTTATCTCTGTTGGAAAGTGAATAGCTCAGCAAGATTTGCTCTAAGAAGGTCAAGTATTGTCTAAGATTGTACCTCTTGTTCTACCCATACATTTTTGCATGATCTGAGAATTATTCCTGAGCTAGTCTATAAATAAACTAAGTCACAGCTTGTTGAAATCCAGATTTTTAAATACATTCAGTTTGGGAAATAAACAAGTGGTTTTAGAAATAGTTAAGGACAGAATCACAGTGGGTTTGCATAAACATTTATATATGATCTAGTATAGGTGATCCTTCTCTGGCAGAGGGATTGGACTAGATGATCTTTCGAGGTCCCTTCCAGCCCCTGACATTCTGTGATTCAGTGATTCTAATACAAATTGAATCTGATATACATGATAACATGATGCAATTCTTAACACTTAATTTGGACAGTCTCTTTGCAATTTTAAGTATCAAAATCAGTTTATGTATTACTATACTGCTAGAGTTCAGTTGATGAGACTGACTTTTCAGAATTTAGCAGTCTGTAAGTATCTTAGTTTGTGTGAGATCTATGCAGTAGTGAATTAGTCTTTCCTGTCCGTTTAGACTTTACCACTACAATACAAAATTGACTGCACATGCAATTAACAATTAAAGACTGTTTACTTAGATTTTAAGAGCCCTGTTTCAGGATTTCATGTGTAGAATAAATAGATTCAATATAGAGTGAAGAATGCTTTCATGACCTAATTAGCTATTTTTTCATCATTTCCCTAAAATTTGGGAAAAAAACCCAACCCATAACTTCACATTTACTGACAAGGTCTTTGAAAACATTTTGTATTATGCTCTAGCTACGCATTTGATTAAATCTTCCCATTAACAGTATTGAAAAGGTGTATTTACTGATAAGTGCAGCTAGGATAAAGTTAGGGAAGTAATTACAGTGCAGACTCTGTAACCTCTTACTACAACTATTCAATAACATTAACATTTTAACATCTTATCCTTTTTTTTTTTTTAAACTAACTCACTTAATCAATGTTTGTCAGATTCACTAATTAAAATTTCATTATGTAATGATGTACCCCATAATGACAGCGGTTTTTTTCTCTTTTCACATGTGGAAAAAATATTGTTGTGGTGTCATTTTTCCTGCCTTATTCTCCTAATTAGACTCCTGTCATCTTCCATGGTTATCAAAACACATTTATTGTTGCTTTTGTTTGATCCAGTAGAGCAGAGGAAATGGATTCAGCCAAATCTGATTTTCAAAACCAGAATCCTCAACTGATGCTTTGCTTTTAATAGTAAAACTGTATGTGGAATAATCAAAAATTAACCTTCTCTAGAAAACTGTGTTAATTCACAGTGATCAATATGAGACCAGACAAAGCTTTTTAATCAAAACAAAAGATGTGTTTTAATAAGATTTATTAAATTAAAGCCTGAAGGTGAATATTGCATTATCTGATCTTTTATGATGCAAACTCTGAAATTCTGTGTAGTCACTTCTGTGCTTAATTACATATGTGGGTAATGAGAATGTATTTTTCAGAATTATAGCTACTGTTTTGTCTTCCTCTTAACATCTTCTCTGTAGTCACAGAATTTAGTTGTTTGTGCTTGGTTTTTTTTTTAACACAATAATGCAAAAACATAAGACAAATGAATTATTTCATACAATTGCTGAGTTTTGAGTTAAAGAAAAATAATGAACTGATGAATCAAGGGACAAGGAAATTGTGTTTTTTTCCTTGATCTTTTAATGCTCCACTAGAAGTTGAAAAAGAATAAAATAAAAATTAAAGTCACAAAAACATCAAAACAAAAAGGGTTTCTATTTATTTTTATGACAGGACACATATGCATCTATTGGCACAGTCATGTTTTGTATAAATAGTAGCAGAAAGTTAGGGGACATTACTGCTTTCTGAATACCCTATTATCAAGTCAGTAGTCTTTTCAACTAATAAGGTGATGGGTTTTTTTCACACTTGAAAAAAAAAATGCATTGTGTTTTAAATTGGAATCTGTCTATATATAGGTCAATGTATGATGATTTGAATTGAATTGTAGAATTGTTAATGAGTCTATGTTTTTCTTCTTACTTTTCTTATAAATGAAATTGGGAATTTGTGTTTGTCACTTAAGAAATCTAAAGAACCTCTCCTAATTCTAACTTATTTAAAGAACATATTGTAACCAATATTCTATTCAGCCTTCTACAGTCTCCAAACCAACTCCTTTCATTGCGAAATCAAGGAAAACTATACACTTGTCAGCTTCTAGAAGCAAAATTTTTAGGGATATCAGATAATTTTTTTCAGACATAGAAATCCTGAAGAGAATCAAAATACCTTCTAAAATACATATAGGGTTGCAGTTTAGTCTAGTTATTTTAACTTATAAAATCTCCAAAGCATGTAGCTAGGACCAAGACACTGTTTGATAAGAGCTACACCTAGTTAACACTAAAACTGTGACTTCTGTAGTATTTTTGTCTGTGAATATGGCTTTAGGGAACAGTGTATGATGCTAGCATACTCTAAAATACAAAATTAAGTAGGATTAAACCAATTTGAACTAGCTGAGGAGTTGAAATTCATCATTTTTAAATCCCCAAAATTCACTGGTTTACAGACCTTTACCATAGGATGTCACAAACGCCATCACCAAGAGAAGGATTTCATTTTCTTTCTTTCCAATTCCAGACAGTTCCAGAAACAGTGTAATACACCTGTTTAGAATGAACTGTCAGAGTATGACTGTGTGTCAAATGTATGGCCTCTGAAGAAAAATCATATATACATGTATATCACCAAAGTAAAAGGAGTTATAGAAAACAAGTTACTTGCAGCATTCCCAAAGAATACTGAGCTTTTTTGCAGCAGTCATCTTTGTGTCCATTCTCATGCTCTTTAACAATGCTAAATTGTTATCTTTCACTTCAGTAGAGAACATTGTTTCACTATGTTTCATGTTTAATTCTGGATTGTTCTTTTCTTCCAGAGTCATGCTAATAATATTTTGAGAGAATTGCTGAGAATAGGTTGAGTATCCTTTAACTAGGCCTATTCTATAGTGTAATTACACATTTGTCAGTGCTTGGGAGCTGTGGGGTGTCCTTCATGCTCCACTTCTGAGGCTCTCAAAACTTTTTAAATCTGCCATATGGTGATATTTTGATTTGATTTGGATTAAATTGGATAATGTAACTCAGCTTGTTTAATTTATGTACACTTTTTCATGAAATATGCATTACTTCACTCACCAAGATTGTAATGAATTATTTTTATTATAGCTTCTTGAAGTAGTAAGCTATGAGTACTGCTGAGGTGGCTATGAAATGGCAAAGAAAATAAAAAAAAAAGAGGTTTTTGGTTTTTTGTTTTTTTTGTGAAAGAATACAGACTGAATTTGGTTCAGACCTAACTTCTATAAATCATTATTTTGATTGAGAACTAATATTTGGTCTGTCCTCAGTTTGGGTTGTAATAGTATTCTTGGTTATAATCAAGGTAATAATCAATTTTCAGTTGTAAACCAAATCATCCCAAATTATGACAGTGTTTTAACCCAGAAATCATATGATATACTACCTAATTATGTTCTTCCTTTAAACAAAAGAAAGGCAAAATTGTCAACTTTCTATTCAGCAGAACAGGTCTTCTTCAAAAGTCATAGAAGATAAAAGAGTTTGCATCAAGAAATTACACTAAAGATGCTTTAATTCATGTTATGCATATTGTGCCTGAAAGATTTTACTACGTTTGCTGAACACAAACGTGTTCAGGGTTTGCCTGGGCCAAGTTAGGGTTTTGTTCTTCAGAAACTTTTGGATTCTTGTGAATGTTTTGCAACATGTTTTTTGAAAACTTTTATCTAGAAGGTTGCCAATGCCATAAAGAGGAATAAAATCTGTTTCAGCTAATATGAACCTATTTCAATACTAAATGCATAAAGATTGATGTTACTTGTGGACATACTGCTATTGGTCTTTTTTTGGTTGATTTTTTTTTCTCCTACTTAGGCTCCTTGAAACTGAACTTGATTTGTTACTTCTTCCGTCTTGAAGATTATGTGAGTTAAGACAATGAGTGATACCATTCTGTGAACTCAACTCAAAGACTGGAAGGATTAAAATTATTTCCAATCAGTTTGAGGATTTTTAAAGTAGACTGTGTAAAGTTGTAGAATCTGTGCCTCCAACAGATTTTCCAGAGCCAAAGACAACTGTCACATGTTATACAAAGTTTCTTTTATAAATCAAGAGTATTCTTTTTGGACAAGGAAGGTCTTTTTATCAGATTTCTTCAAAACATAAAGTGAAGATTTATTGCTGCATTTTTATTTATGTTACATCACAGTTAATAAAATTACACATTTATGAAGATAGTGCGATTAAGATAATTAAATGACCTGGAAAATGTTGCTTGCTTTTGTGTAAATCCTAGCAATACACTCATGTTTAGATCACGTATCAATTTCTTGCCTGTTTCCTTTCCTTATGTTAAATGAAGTTTCTATACTTGAAGTAGTGCTGTTTAATTTAAACAGTGGTGCAATCTAATTTTCCTCCATGCTGCAAGACCCTTAATATGGAAATATTCTCATAAGTAAAAGACTGCTGTGTACCAGCATATTCTTGCTCCCATATGAAAATACCTATGCTTCCATAAAGCACCGTTTAATAAAGAATGAATCCTCCCCTAGGAAGTGTGTCTATACTGGCACAGAAAAAACAATGCTACGTTTTAGTGTGCTAAGCCATAGGAGAGATGGACATGCAATGATTTTTCTTTCTTCCTTCTCCTTGTGCTGTTAGGATGAATTAAATGCTTTGCTGAAATACCATGCTGACTGATTTCCAGTCTCCTTTCCTCTCTAATTCACACTGTTAAATGGCAGTGCTAAAGCAGGCTGCACCTCCCTCACAGTAGGAGGCACTGAGATGATGGCTATAGTGTTCCCCAGGAAGGAGCCAGCAGTGTTGAGACTGGAGCTGGAGAGCTAAATGGGAGAACAGGGATCCTGTCATCTCAGAGAGAGCAAAAGACAAATGCTTCTTCTGAAATAAACAAAAAACAAATAGGCAGTCACTGACTAATGAAATTAAAGGAAGTAATTGTGCAGAATCTGTGCTGGCTGAAGCAGATCAGCTAGTACTGGGAATTCCCACCAAGAATGCTGTATATAATGATACCATCTGTTTTTCTATATATGACTTTATATATATATATAGGGTTTTTTTTTTAAAATAACATGTGACTATTTGATCTTCACTGGGGAGATTATTCTAATGGCTGATTGTTCTCATCATGAAAAATTTCTCTTGTGTCCATTTGGAATCTCCCCATGAGTAACTTGTACCCCCATTAATGTTTCTCTTTCCTATGTGACTGTGTATAAAAAGGGAGTCTACAGCTTTGTAGCCACTGTTTAAATTCTGGAATATGCTGATAAGGGCTGTCCTAAGCCTTCTTTTCTCAAGGCTGAACAAACCCAGTTCTCTCAGCCTTTCGTCGTACAGCAGCTTTGTAGTCTGTGATCATCTTTGTGGCCCTTTTCTACACCCTCTACAGCCTGTCTGCATATTTTCTTGTATAATGGGGACCAAAACTGAATACAGCATTATAGGTGTGGACAGACAAGTGCTGAGTAGAGTGAGATAATGCCCTCTTTTTCTCTGCTGGTGATGTCCTTGTTGGTTCAACCCAGCATCCTGTTGGCTTCCTTTGCCACAGCAGCACACTGTTAGTTCATATTGAGTTTGTTGTCCACCAGGACCCCCAGGTCCCTTTCCACAGAGGGAATATTTAATACATAATTTAATATAAAAACTTGTTTATCTCTGTGTATAATATTTCCTGTGTAGACTGCCATCATGATGGGAGATATAAAACTAGAGTAAGGCACATCTCAAAAATGCACTTCTACAGATCATAATGGAGAACATATACTTAGCTGTAATTATATCTATTTCTTTTAGAGTAAAACAGAAGTGGATCTAAATACAGATAGAATATTTGGAAGTCAGAGTGTATTTCCAGTAGGATTATGTAGTAGTTTTATAGTGGAAAAGCTAATACTTGGAGATGTAAAAATTCTGACATTTTCCATTTAATGAAAACTCTTGTGGCAACTGATAAAAAAGAAAAAAATATTGCCCTTTCATCTTTATATCCAGGATAGAGTTTCATGCAAGTAATTTCAGCAGTCACTAAGTTAGAGCGATTTTGTGGTTCTTGTGGTTGTACAATAGTCTTAAATCAGAACAGATTTGCCAATGAACTAATTCAGTAATGAGTGTGTTTCTCTAATGTAATTTTCAGTAAAAGTCTACAGCCTTGTAATTCACTCTAGTATTCAGTTTTAGCCTTTTCAACATGAGATATACCCCCATCATCAAAACACCATCCATGTAACATTATTCTAACCTACTTTGTGCATACTTTTGATTCCCTTAGCTAGCTTCTGTTATATATGAAACACAAGAAGACAATCCTTTCACTTAAGAGCCATTATCTCTGAAGTAATATTGAGGAAAGTATTTACATATTACATTTCTGTATTAATTTAATGCTCAAATTCTGCACCTTGAATTTAAAACAGAAATATACAGTATATGGACATTCTTAAAAGCAATCCTGTTGAAACTATTAAAGATGTAAAGACCTTCAAAATATTAAGGGCATCATAAATATACTGTTGTGGAGGAGAGCAGAAAGAGGTGAAAGAATAGAAAATAATCCACTGCCATCTCCTACTAGTTTCATTCCCTCCAGTTTATTAATGTTTGAACTTAGATCCTTATAAATAGCTTATAAGTATGTAAGTAGATTTATGCACAAGACTAGAGCCATTTAACTTGGTGAAAAGAAAAATAATATTAGGTACATTAAATTATGATATCTCTGTTCCCTTTCATGTAAATTCTATTGCAAGAAGGAATCATTGGTTTTATATGTATTAACGATAAATTTAAGACACAATTGTTACAGTAACCTTGGGTGTTCCTTTTTAAAAATTAGTAAATAGGTGATGTAGTTGCATATAATACAGTATGAATCTGAAAAATATATTCCTCAGGAAACAGAATTATTTCTGGGGAAAAAAAAACAAAACCAACAACAACTTGGAAAAACACCTTACTTTTTAAACTGCAATATGAAACTAATCCCCATTGGTCATTTTTTATGTTAGAAAGATGCAAGCAAAAGAAAAAATGTAAGTATTAAAATACCACAAAGCCTTCAGCACCCTAAATATGATACATATTCATATAGGTTATGATTACAGACTAAGGCCCTGAAATATGACATGTAGAATTAAGAAAAAAGGTAAATTGGGAATACTTAATTTTGTTTGGAGGATTGTTCTAAGTTTTTTAGGGTGTTTTTTTTTTTTTTTTTGTTTTGGTTTGTTTTATGTAAATGCTTGAGGCCATAGGCAGTAGCTCTTTTATGGAAGGATAAATTCAGAACAAACCAAAGCCACAAATCTGTCTCTTGTTTTCTCTTACTAGAAATTTAAAGTCTAAAATGTTCATATTTGTTATGTAACAGAATATTGGGTTTTCTGGTCAGTTCTATGTCTAGGCTGTTTTGTTGTGATTTTTTTTTTTTTTTTTTAATTCTCATGTTTATAAGTAAAGCTTGAGAAAACTAAGTTTCTGCTTAACTGTGTATCTGTACATCTGTGTATACATATACATTCATGTTTAAATGTTTTACTACTAGAATATTCCACTCAAATCTTGAAAAGACTTCCTTGTGGATATTTGTCAGTTTATAGGATCTGTGCTTTCATATTCATCATGTACATAGTCCCTGTCTTTTACTCTGAAAGCAATCATCTTCTTCCCTCAAAAGTGGAAAATTGTACATCTCCAGGATTCACCAAGGGATAAAACATGGATTACGTTGAAAGGTTACTATCTACAACAGAGCAGAAGAAGAAAACAGCAAATGTATGCTTGTCTGAAACTCTACAGCAATGTATTAAAATAGAAATACTAAGGAAAAAAAACCCCTCTTTGGGCATTTCTGTGTTAACTAGATACTTGCCATTAAATAATTAGAAAGCTAATGAGGAGAGGCTTAGCCATTTTTTTATTCATAAAACATATTTGTTTGGAAATCCCTATTCAGCAAATTTGTGACTTCCCAAGGTCAGAGAATAAGTAGACAGAGAACTCTGACTGGATAGAATGCACATTATCCAAAGTAACTGCACTTTCTTTCAGTATAAAAGACATCTACTCTATAACAAATGGATAAAAATGCAGTTGTAATAGGAAATGAGCACAAAGGCATTTAAGAATAGAAGGCATAAGTAGAATTTGTTGTTCTTCATTCCAATTAAAAAAGATTAAATTCATTCCAGTATTGCAAAGGCGCCATTCATAAATGATGTATTCATAGCCACCACTTGTCGGGCAGAGATACTGCCATTATTAAAAGGAATATTGATGAGTCAGATAAAAATGTGAATATATATGCAAACAAATGTGATTCTTTCCCTCATTTTTTTTTTAATTATACATGTTATTAATGCTATTTGTGTCATTTTGTCATTGTGTATTTCAAGCATGTTTTCTTGATGCATATGCTGTCATATTCTTGTATTGAATTATTTTCTGTTTCCATTGTATTTATTAAGTTGCATGCAACATACCATGAAATTATCAGAGATATTTAGGGGAAGGAAAACTTTTCAGTAAGCTTGAAAAGAATATTTGGAGTTCTACTCAAAATGTGGCTACCTGAATATTTTTGATGCTTCAAGCTTCTAAGAAGGAACTTTGTTCCTTCTTTTTTCTGCCTAAATATCTTTCTTTCAGTACCTATTTTATCAAAGATTACTATGATACTTAATTTTCCAGTATATTGCAGAGCAGACATATTTATAGTTACTCAGTTCACCCTTGAGCATTTTATGAAGTTGGAGTCTGTGAAGTCTTTATAACTACTATATTGTACTGTAGGATTTAAATACTAAGCATATTTTATCTTGAGAACAAATGCTCACTGCAGTTCCTTATGCAATAAAAAAGCTAGTTTCGTACTCTACTATGGAAATAGTGATGCTTGCTTTGGTAGTGTGGTGATGTGAAATTTTTCTAGTTTGATATAATTACTACACTAAAATTTGTAAAAAAACAATGGAGAAGCAGCTGATGTTTTGATCTTGCTTTTTAACTACAAGTATCTGTGATCTAAGGTAAAAAGTGACTGTTTTACAGGTGACTTTTATATACACTATCACACTACAGCCTCAAAGACAGTGAGCCTAAGATTAGTATTTTCTTAAAACAGAAAAGAAAGGTTGGGGTACCATTGCTTTAGAAAGACATGAGTTTCATTGTCTCAGCTCTAAGAAAATGATGACTCTCATTTTGTGACTTAACTCAAACTTAGTGGTCGAAATCCACCAAGTGCTTAGCTATCTTGGTAATAGAATTTCCATCTGGCAATAGTGACGGCACAATAACAGCATCATCCTTGCTAAGATTCATTGCACTTAATGGTAGGCCTTGGCCTGGGTTTCTCTGGTGTTTCAGTTGGGACACACAGATATTCCTCCTCTGAAGGGCCATTCTAAGCAATGCGATCCACCAACATCAGGGATCTTTGTGACTTTTTGATATAATAGCTGTTTGTCATGGATTTGTGTCTTTGACTTGAAGCGGGTTAAGATACTTCAGTCTGCTGAAGTTAATGTCTGGTTTGCAGGCATGTATTTAGACTGGTAAGAACTAACATTGTAACAAATGTGTTTGATTATAGATGGTGGAAACTGGTATTGAAATCCACTGGGATTAAAATTCTGATTTTGATAGCAAATTGTCAGAGACTTGGCTATTAGTTTTCATACTACAAAAGACATTTTTCTTGTTGCACATTGGGTGTCCATGTCACCCTGGGGAAGAAAAAAAGCTAGTCAGTGTCCTCTGAACAACGTTTCTTTCTCTTGGATGATAAATTTGCTCACTCAGAATTTGCAGTGAATGCGTAAGAGACAAGGATGCCTTGAGGATGCTCAAAGTCAAAAGGCTTACATTATGCAATCGTATGACATGTACAGATGTGAAAGTTTCATCCTTCAAAGCCAACCTTGGTCCCCAAAATGCTCCCTCTTATTTCACTATAAAGAGAATGATAACTTTCAGAACCAAGTGTGTGGATGCTGAAAAGCTGCTAGCAGAGGGATTTTCTCAGGTTCTCACAATATTCGGTGAGAATCCCACCTTTCTCATGCATGTTATGAAAAATAGTAGGATGTTTTTTGTAAGCTAGACTAACACGTGGTGTTTTGCTAAGTTCTGTTTATGGTACATTGGAAAAATATTTTGATATAGGTGTTATAGGTCTTTAGCCAATCACCCTAGGAGATGGATGATCACTGACCAATCACCCTATGGGGCTAGGTTATATAAAAGGGGGTTATAAATTAATAAAGTTGCTTCTTTTGCCTGCTCTTGCTGATTTGTGTGTTGCTGCATCTCTCCGCTCCCAGTATAAACAATGACAAGCAAGTTCTCACCTTTGCTCCTCCCTACCTCAAAGGCAGATCTGAGACACCCAGAACACTTATGAATGGGAAAAGGAGGCTCTCCCAAATCTTCACTCTGGTTTGGGAGTTTGAGAGGAGAATGAACACAGATGGAGTAAATGATGTACAGCAACTCTTTTCTTCTGTGGATCAGTTAGTATGGTTATGAGTTGTGGAGTGAACCCTACATCCACACTTTGACTTACCTCTGAATGATGTGTTTAGTTAATATCAGGATCTAGCTTAATTTCTGGATGTGAACCTGCAGTGATGTAGCATGTAATGCTCCCTGTAGCCCAGTGCAATCATCTGAAGATCTATCAACTATTTCTTGTGCTGACAAATATGTGGGCTTTTTTTAATGTCAGATATTTTCAGTAAGGGTCTATACAAGTACAGCTATTTGACAGATATATGTATTTTTCACAGAGAAGCCTCTGTAAAGCCCAGTTAACTTTCTCAGAAGGGAAACTGAAAATAGTCACAGTTGGCTTGTAACCACCATATTTAATGGGAGCTTGAGGAAAGAATGAAAAACGTAATGCAAGTATGTATCACCCCAGAGAATAGCAATCTACAATCAGTAATTTTGCTGTCAAAACCTAGAGATTTCACAAAGAGGTATTGTGCAGACACTAAAATTAGAAAAATAATTAAAAAAAAAAGCACTTTGAAATGGTATTTCAGACACATAGATTACTGATGTCTGTATTACACAGTATTTACTTGCAGTTTACCTCAGGGTAATAGAACTGCTGACTCGATATGAGGGTAGTGATTTATTCTTACCCAGAGATCCTTAATGTTGACCAAATATTATTTTACTGTATGAATTCTTTTATAAATACACACACTAAAATATTTATAATGTTTGAAATTCTAAGTTCATGTAAATTATCACTGCTGTACATATAGATAAGCTGCAGTACCACTGGATACTGATGTGAATAATGCAAGGAATACAATTATGAGGTCTTGAAACTCTTCCTCAGAGTCAGGAATAGTTTGAATCTCTTTTCTGTGGTGATTCACTACTCATGCTGCTCAGTACTATTAATTTTTCTGGATTTACAACCTAATTAAAAAAAAAAAAAAGTGACTTCAAGTTCTGTCATTTTTACACTCATTTAGTTGCTTTTTGATTATTTAACTGGACTTAATTTGGAATATAATAAATATTTTAATACTTTAGTAATACACATTGAAGATATTATGACATTTATTCTCTCTGGGTGTTTTGCTTGACATATTAATATTGCAACCTCTGCATAAGTTATCTTAACCCACTTTATGCCTAAAAGCAAACTTGAGTTTTTAAAGAGACGATCCATCCATCAAAACCATTGCACTATCCCCTGTGGTATCTCTGTGTTTGTTTAGGTCAGCAGGAATTGAATGTAAAAGAAATGATAGACAATCATATACTGACTACCAAGTGATTAAGATCATCTTAAGTTATAGTTGATATTTACATTATTTCTGATTTTATCAAAGCCAGCAATTATTGAAACAAACATTATATGAAAAACTCTTGTGTTAAAAGATTCTTGTAACTGAATAAGTTATTTGATTTGGATCAACTTATTAATCAGTAAAGAAACTAAATGAGGATTCAATGATATTAATAGGAGACCCATTTGAAATGATGTCTGAAAGAATGAGACTCTACATTTTATTTATGTAATCTATTTAATTTTATTTAATTTAATTTAACAGGTGTTCTGTGGACAAAGTAACTTCAGTTTGTGGTTTTTTTCATCAGTTATCATCTAAATAGTTTTAACAAAACTTTTCTTTTTTAATATATAATTTTCAAGACAGACAACATGTTCTTAATCTTAGGACTGTGGCAACTAGAATTGATTTATTTAAAAGAAAATATTTAAACTTTCCTACTTAATTTTGATGTCTATTACTGATCTAGGTAACTTCCAGCAAATATCCTACGCATTTTCACACGTTTCATTGGTTTAATTTATAAATAACATTAAGGACAGTGAAAAGCTACATAAATCCAGGATTGTAGCCTCAGAAATTTCTTTTTTGTTGTTTTTTTTTTTTTTATTGCCTTTTTTTGATTTAAGGTAAAAAAGGAGTAAAAGGGAGCAGTAAAAAAAAAAAAAAAAAAAAAAACCAGTTTTCTTCTAAAGTGAGTAATGAGAGACATCTTGGAACTGGCTAATTTGTGCGCTAGATTGTTTTCCCTCTTTTGCTAACTTCTAATTTGCATAAAGCATTTAAATCATAGGCATACTATTCAAATAGAGAAGAATTTAAAAACTGTTCAAAAAAGATCGAGACAGGAATTACTGCACTCTGAGTGTTTCCATGTGGTTTTCCTATTGCTATGGAAACTAGGTAATAATTTATTTGTCTCCTTTTGATTCCAAGAGGAAAGGAAATGCTGTGTGGTTTCAGAGAAAGAAAGAGGTGAAGTAAAGAGCCAGTGATTATCAGAGAAATTCTAATATTTATCTGTGTGCATAACAATACAGTCTTTGCTATCTTTGGTGGTATCTGTGAAGTAGAATTTCTTTTAGGTTTGTCTTTGTGTAAGGGCTTCCTGTATTAAAACTTCCAAGGAAAAACTGGAAAGGGAAGGATGCTGATGTTATATAAAATCTCAGAATATGTTGATTTTTTTTCTTTTTTTCTTTTTTCTTTTTTTTTTCCCAGTGGAATAATATCTGTGCACATAAAGACTCTATGATACTTTTGAGCATGGCAGAGGGAATAATTTAAAGCTATTAGGTTGATCTTGAACCTTTTTTCTATTCCTTTAGGTCACAGCCCTCTACAATATTCCCAAAGCATTCATTATTAGGCTTGGGCTATCTTTTTGAGAAAACTGGGTCAAGAGGATACCTGTTTAATTTCAAGTGGGCAATCTTTCCTTAAAGGAAATAAACTTGAACTGCTGAAAACATTCTTGCATGCATTGCTAAGTTCCAACTAGGAATCTGAATAGTGTGCATGCATTTTCTTACTGTTCAGCTACTCTAGCACTCTATTTAGTAAATATGGCTATCAAGCTCTACCAGGAAATTGCAATTAGCTGACACCATCTAGTTTACAAAGCCTACTTTCTGACATTGTATCTTCTGAATTAACGAGCACACCATTCAAATTTGAGTCAGTGACAAGTAGTGAAGTATCCTGCTGACATTTCTACACTTTGAGAAAATACTGTTATTATCCTATAGCACTTTATACCTATGATTTTCTGCAGGGCAATTCAGTAGCCATTGGCTCAAGAGGTTACGATCTTAAAAATGGTTTACAAAGTTAATTCTTACTTCAGTTAAGCCTTTGTAGTGATTACTTGAAGTCATTATAAAGTTGTTTAGTCTTCCATTGAATGCATGAGTAAAACTTTCCTTTTGACTGTAATGTACATTACATAAGCTACAATTTACATGTGAAGATTTTTGTTACATTTCTAACAGGGGTCTTATGTCACAAAAAGTAGCAAAAGCAGTTTTCCTTGAGAGTAAAGTATGCTAAAGTAATAGCCATAGGGTGCCTTTTGTTTCCTCAGAGCAGCTGTGGTTTTGCTTTCAATTTTACAATTATCTTCACATCATTGATAACTCATTTTGCCTTTGTTGTCACCATGTTGAGAATAAAGAATCCAAGGCCATGTTCAGAATGTCAAAAGAGAGAAGAAAATACAGGCTTTTCTGCAGAAAATTTTTGAAAGCATTGTCAAATTTATGACTTCGGTCACAGCTTTGAAGATAGGAAAAACCCACAAGTTTTAAGCCAAAGTCTTAAGCAAGCATACCCTCAGATCCTTATCCTTTCATTTCAGGAAGGTTGCATAAAATGACTGAAATGAAAATCTTAACTGCTGCTGGCATATGGTTTTCTTTATCATGATTCAATAAAATGATTAATTTTTTTGGTCCTCCTTTCCCCTCCATCCCCTTCCTGAATAGAACAGATTTGTTCAAATTTGCAAAGAGGAAATGAGAAGAGTGGTAAAGTAAAAAGATAACATTTTTGAGCTCATTCAAAACAGTTTATTTCTCTCCAAATATGAGAAAGTTTTGAAGTGTTTGAAGATACAGGTTGAGAGTGAAGCAATATTTTTGTGTTTCTAGTTTTAATGGCAGACTGAAATATTTCTCCCAACGTTTTAAAGTACTTGAAAAAAAAAATTGTCATGTATTAATAAGAAACTTTTCAAAGCCAGGCAATTTGCTTTAAAAGTTTGTAATATAATTTCTGATATGTGGGTTTTCTTGATATAGGAAAGAAAATATGTGTACTAGAATTTAGAAGCATTTTTATTTGGCCAGTTCTGCTCGTCTATAGGAGTACAGGAAGCACAAAGAATGCCAGATTCAGTTTTGTAGTATCCTTCCAGAGATAAATATGATTAATTTTAACTCAGAGTCTGAATACCTTTTGTAATTTACTAAGACTTAAGCAAGTGAAATGGGTGTTTTAGAGTTAACCAATCATTCATTGAAAGGAGATTTGTATATATATTCAGTTCCAAGGAATAGTATATTTGTATATTGTATATATAAAAAAAAGCCCAACAACAACCAACATTGATAAGAAGACATTCAATAAATTGGCAATAGAGTGTTTTTTATATTAATGATAAAATTGCCAGAGTATTCTGCAAGCAGTCACGGTAATTTCCCTGAAGAACTCTGTCATATGTGAACAAGTTCTCCAAAAAAGAAGATAAGGAGGGTAATATAATAATTTGGAAAATAGCCACTAAATAAGAGTTAATATTCCTACTCCTGAAAAAGTTGGTGGAATTGACGTCACTGATTAGTCACAAAACAAATAAAGCTTAGTAAGTTTGAGACTTGATGAAAGTTGATGAAATCTTTCAAAAGCACGTTTTCTGCTAAAGTCATTCAGAAGTTCAAACAGTGTAACTAATAAAGTGTTTTCCCAGCTTTGATATCTAAGAAGAGATGAAAATTAATCTAATGTGGAAGGTTGTTAAATCTAGTATGAACATGTAATTATATTTAAGAAGAAACAAAACCTAGCTATCTTAACACTAACCTCTAATCAAATACCAAAGATTAGGGCAATAAACTGTGCATAATATTGTTAGTTTAGCACATCTGGAAAGCCAAAATGTTGCAAGGCTTGAACAGTCTTTCTTGTCTTGTTAAGATGAAATATGTAACTAATTTCACTCACCTTTAATGTTTTTCCTTTAAATTCTTTATCAGAGAAGGACCATTTGGAAGTCTACTAGCTTTATTGGTCCATTAGTTCAGTGTTGCCCATCCACTGCTGTTGTAGGTATTGATCCCAAGTATTGAATTTCAATTTTTGTTCTAAATAGCAAATTATTTTTCTAAAAGATCTGTGTTTGTTCTTTCTTCCTCTTGATTAAAACTGAGACCTTGAAATAATGTGGGGGGAAGGGTTGAGAATGTGTGATTGTTCCTTAAACAAAAAATAAACAGCAAAAATCCAATCAGCCAAATTTTTTTTCTTTCAGTTTTCTTTCAGGGTTTTTCAGTTAGGGGGAAATGCTTCATTGTGGTGTTTCGATTATTGGAACAACTAGGACATCTCAGGGAAAAAAACAAAAAACCCCAAAAAACCCCACTGGTAAAATCTGAAATACCTAAGCATTCTATTTGGTTAGTTTTGCAGTTTTTCATCATATGGAAATTATGAAACATTGTAGTAAAAATTGTACTGGCAAATTTCCATTCCTTCAGATCCTTTCAAGTAGACTGTTTTTGCATTACTTCAGTTCCTCTTCTGGCCTGTATTTCAAATGCTCAAGCTCTGGTGGTAACCTTACTGCTGGTAACCAGCTGCTTTTATATACACTGTATACTCTTTTAATTTACTCTTGATATCTTTCCCTTGTTTGTTTTGTACTGTTTCTTCAATTCTACTTAAATAGCAAGATTTTTTTTTTCCTTTGCCTCCATTTCTAATTCTTGCCATTATTTTCCCTCTCATTACCTTGATTTTTGCCTCTCATTTTTATTCCCTCTCCTTTCTTTGGTAGACTTCCTAGTATGATCCACTAGAAAATATTCCTTCCTTTCTTGTAATACTACACAGTATCTGAATGTTCTTGGTTCTTCATCTGAGCAAGTATTGTAAGTGTAACTTCATATAGCTGTGATCCTTGGTGGAAACATTAATAGAGAAGATTAATTACTTATGCAGTCAATATGAAAAGCTCATGTATTATAATTCCTCTGTGTATTCATAGTTACAAATGAAATGAACATGTCACATCATCAAGAAATGGCTGAAGATCACAGAATCACAGAATAACTGTCATTGGAAAGGACCTCCTAGATCACTGAGTCCAACCATATCTACAAGACCAAAGAACACATAAATACCTGACCACCAAAAGGAAAACAAAACAAAACCAAACCAAACAAACAAGCAAAAACAAGAAAAAAAACAACTAAACAAACAAACAAACAAAAAAAACCACAAAAAAACCCCAAACACAAACACCCCAAAACCAACAAACAAGCGCCCTACATACCTGCCCCTAGAGCATGTTGTGAAACACCATGTCAGCTCATTTCTTAAATACTTCCAGGGATGGTGAATCAACCACGTCCCTGGTCAGGCTGTTCCAGTGCCTCACCATTCTCTCTGTAAAGAATTTCTTCCTAATATCTAATCTAAACCTCCCTTGCTGCAACTTCAGGCCATTTCCTCTGGTTCTGTAATTAGTATCTAAGGAGAAGAGGCCAACACCCAAATCTCTACCACCTCTTTTCAGGTAGTTGTAGTTATCACGCAATAAAATGCAGTTTCGCTATAATTTAATATATTTCCTGAAAGAAAGCAACATATATTTCAATGCAGAATGCACACTTGGTAACTCAACCATTAAGTATAGTTTATTCTGAATAACTAGGGAAGAACTAAAAAATATGAGAAAGGGGCAATCTCTGTGTGACACTGTCCTAAATGTCCAATCAAAGCAGTTAAAAAATCACTCATTCAGTAGATTGAGTCTGTTGCATTCTGTTTTTCTAGATAATTTTTGATAGGTAGAGCTGGGCTCTTCAGACTTCATGTACTGAGAATATATTACTTCAGTAAAAAAAAATCTGTTAAAGCTAAAGAAAGTTATCTCTAATATTCTCTCACATTTGCGTGGATGAGTGAATACATGTAATCTGGTTATCCCAACTCTAATTGGTAACAGTACAGTTTTAGGAACCTTCATTTTGGTCCAGATTAGTTAAATGCTGAGAATTACATTTAACAGAGAAATATCCTTCTTCATAGCTGTAAATAGTTGCTATCTCACGTTAATTTCTCTCCGTAAGTCTTTTTCTCAAAGCTCGTGGAAAATGTTTTTCTTGGTGTTTTACTTTTGTCCCTGAAGCACAGGTATTTTCTGTCCTAAGTAGAATTCTGTGTTGAATAATATATTTTTAATATCTGATTATCATAAAATGACTACCGCCTTATGATCACTACCCTATGTTCTTTCTCTCATTACACCCAGCAAATTTGGCAAAGTGTTGACCCACATCCCACAGGATTACATTTGGTGCATTACTTCTTCTGTGCCTCCTTTCACTTCTGATTCTAAGAAAGGGAACAGCAATACCAAGCCCTGTAGTCATATCATAAATAACACACTGAAGTGCAGAAGTCTCAAGTTCTCCTTGACCTGAAATTCTGGCATTTACATATAAAAAAGTAAATGTAATATGCAAGATACATCAGAATGGTAACATTTGGTGATTGGTGACATTCTCTTTCTGTTGGATGTCGTACTTCACATTATTATAAATTATGGTAACAATAACTGTAAATAGAAGAACAAAAAAAAACCCCAAACAAACAAACAACCCAACAACAAAAACTAAAGTAAATGCAAGATTTATTTTCTGAAACAAGTACCTGAATACTGCATTTTGCTGTGTCTATGTCCTTACAGATGATTGAATACTTAACATTTTTAGGATGCTACTTGTTGGAAGCAAGTAAAGCAATGTAATTTTTTAAGTATTAGTGATAACTAGGAGCTACTGTTACGTAGGATCTATCTCACAAAGGACATTAAACTAGTCAGATTGGGTTTTTCTTGCCCATGATGCCATTTTAACAGCTCTGAGTACATTTTAAGGAAGAGACTGAGTAATGAAAACAAAAATAAAATTTATATGAAAGTTGAAGGGGAAACAAAAAAAACCAGGAAAAATAAATGTTGTAAACTGTGTTTAGCCATCAAAAGAATTGGAGAGGAAAAAAAAAGAGATAACTACAGCATTAGACACTAAGAAGTGTAATCCCTCCATCCCTATCATTCGTGGTAATTAGTTGGTGATTACTGTTCAATTTTTGACCAATCTGAGAGTGTGAGCTTTTAATTTCTTTTTCAGAAGGTGTTTTAATGTTTATATACAACTTTTACAATTTATATAATATATAATATATATTATATTTATAACATTTATTTATATTATATTATATTTACAATTTATATACAACTTTTAATTTCATTTTGTGGGGTTTTTTTTAATTGTTTGTACCTTATGTGTATAGGCACTGTATAGATTAGTCATGATAGAGTGATCACAAAAAGTTAACCCTTCATTGGATAACATTCAGAATTGCCAGACTTTCTGTCATTCCCTAGAGTCAATGTGCTCATAAGAGGTTTTTTTGGTTAGATTTTATCAAATTGTATGCACTGTATGATGATTACAGCATTTGCTGATATTTATATGTCTTGAATTTTTAAAGTCAGGTGTTAAAATTAGTCCAATAAAATTTACTTTTTTTTTCTGAGTGTTCTCTGCGATCAGTAAAAAGGTGCTCATGGACTTTGCTGATTTACATATGAACCATAATACCATGATAAAATTCCATTATTTAAAGGATGAATATCTTAATTTTGGAAAGAATTCAGTCTACTTTTTTAGTAAGTTAAATTTGATACTAAAAGAAATCTTCAAATTGTAAACTAATTTCCAACTTAGAAGTGCTCTTTGGACATTTCTGAAAACCATGTACTTTAGTACAGGATACTATCTAACTTTCAGGTATTTGCTTCTGAGGAAAAAAAAGGAAAAAAAAGAGTATGGGAATGAACACCAAGATTTCTGTACTTTTACATATTTCTATGTCTGTATCTGTAGGTCATTACATTCTTCCTAGTTTCAAGTGCTAAATTTAAATACTTATGTGTAAACTACTTCTCTGCTACATCATTTACTTCATAGATAGAAGGTATTTCACGAAACTGTACAGTTTCTGCTCACTCAACATTGGCAGCAGATATTACGGGGCGATTGTCTCCACATTGTGTTTGGTCCATGCAGTAATGTTAGTGTTACCTTTTATATTGAAATGTGAAGTGTAGACCCTCTACAGTAATTTACTGAAAGAGAAATAGATAGTTCTCCAGACCTTAAATTTCTCTTCTGAGACAAAAGCAGGTGAACTGTCATTTAAGATAATCACAACTGTTTGAAAGTTATTGTTGAACTGTAATAGCTATCATTTTTATCTCTGTCTTTGTTGCTAAATTAATTAATTATAAATTTTAAAGTATTCATTTCCACAAAATAATATATTGGAAACTGTCTCTAAATAAGGTGCAAACTGAGATACTTCACACATTCCAGTAAATTCTTGTCTTCTATCTTGTTTGCTGCTTTTAAAATTTTTGAGGGGCATTTATGCTAACCCTGAAAAAAGAGTACAGTTTGACAAATTTATTGTGAAACTGATGTTTTCTGATACTGAACATATACTTTCTGATGCTGAACATATAAAGGGATGGAATGATTCTAGAGTAGGTTGAAAAGCTGTAAGGTGAGGAAGGAAAAGTAATGAAGAATCAGTCTGAGAATCAAAAAAAAACAAACCAAAAAAAAACCCCATTGTAAGTGTAAAGTTCATTATAACAATGCACCTATTTTCTGAGTAAAAATTATCAATTTTCTCAAGTCTATTGAAAATCCATGTAATGCACTTCAGTAGATGCTTGGTCAGGCCCTTTGAAGTTAATATGGCATCTTTAGGTAGATATGAGAAGCAATTTTCCCAGTGAAAAGATCTCAACTAAAATAAATTATCTATCTTTATTCTGCTTTATAGTTATCTGTGAAAGAAATAACAATTTTTATTGACTTCAGTAATTGAAAATATCACCATTTGGCCCATGCCAGACATATTAAAGATCAATAAGGAAAAAAAAAAAATTAAAAATGCAGGTGCTGGTGACTGCGCCAGCAGTTAAAATAACCACTCTGTGTCTTTTCCCTTGCAAGCTGTTTTCTATGTCCTGCTTTGATGTTGATGTGCACTGGTATTGATACTTATATTGGCATTGACTTGTACAACATTAATATGTTTAACATGACTACTTAATGATAATTCAAGGTTTAGGATTACTGATTAAATGAAGTCCTGCAGAGTATATTTATAAACAAGTAGGGATTTTTATTTTTTTTTTTTTCTGCAAATTTGCATTGTTTTGTTTTTTTTTTTTAAAAACAAATACTTATTTTTTCTTTATTTTGTCAGGTGGATATTGGCAGTTGGTAGTCACTGTGCCAAAAAGACTTCAGAAATATGTATCCAAGAAATAATAAAGGCCTACTGGACGATTCCTAGTGTTTAAAGAACCTCTGAGATTTTGTAATATTTCTGAGAGCTCTATTTAGAGATGACTGTCAAAATATGTAGTAGGTTCTTTACCAACACTGACAAAAGACAGTATTTATCAGAAAAACCTTATATTGCCTGGAATTTCACCACCAGGTGGTATACATTTACATAGCTAAAGATATCTCTGTCATGTGGATCTCCTTATTTTGTTGTGTTGATGAGTAAATACAAACATTTTTGTATGTCTTTATTAAGATATAATTCAACTTTTCATACAGAATTAGGCAAGTGTGTTTCATTGTGCCAAAATGATTTTTTTAGAGGAAATGTATGTTGTGCTTTATTTTGTTTTGCCATCTGAGACAGATTGTGTAGATGGGTAATGAGGAGTGTGAGAAGGCTGGAGGAAGAAAAATAGCAATATTCTCATTTACTAAAAGGATCTCTGTTGACCACATTAGGGAATAAATATCTTCTTGTTTTAGTGTCTCCTGCTCAAACTCAAAATGCAGTTTGTTTCATTTTGTCTCTAGCAATTATCCATTTACTATCAAGAACAGCTTTAAGTATGGCTTGGGCTGTTTATCCTTGCCCTTATGTATGGAGGCCTGTTGAAAGGGGCTAATCACCAGAAGTACATCTTAGAATTCAACTGCATTCTTGATCTTACAGATCTGGCAGTTTAATACAAGATGTTTGAAAATAAAATCTTCCCAATCCACTGTGTCCTTTCAGTAGAGATCCTTCTCATTCCAGTGGTTCTTTGTGGCTCATTGGGCTACAAAAGCTTTGTAGTCTCCTCTGGATCCCTAGGAAAATTTTATGATCATCATTACTTTTGAGACCTCTGGAACTGTTGCCCATCACAGGACAATTCTCACCTGAGCTGGCTCTACTGATTCCATGTTTATAGTCTTTCTTATTCTGTGCTGTTTGCACTCAGAAATTATTTCTGAGCACATTCAGTAACTCTCAAGAAGAAAACCATGCCATTTTACCTTAGAAGTGTCCCATCAGGCAGCAGTCAGGACAAAGCAGTTTGCCTTTCTGGTGTGCAACCTCATCCTTAAAAAGAAAACCAAAAATCAGTACTTGCACAGTGAATGTTGAACAAACAGATAAAGCAGATCTGTGTTCCAACTCAGTTATGTGTCAGTGAGAGAAACTTCTATACTCAAGTGGTGTTTCACCAGTACCAAATTCTTGGGCAGTTCATACATAATGTGGAGATTTAGCATTTTGAGGTTTAGAGTTTGGTGTTTGTAACTTTGGGGACTTTTTCAAAAATCAAAACCATCAAGCGGTGCTTTGGATTAGTCTTTATTCAATTAGAGGAACTGAAAAAATCTTACTGTGGTTGGTCTATCCTCCTTTCCTTTGCTGTTGATCAAAGAGACAAGGTGACTTTTATGAATATTTTATTCTCAGTATTTTTTGCAAAAATGTTGTGAGAATTTCTCAGTCACTGAAGTTCTGAAGCTAAAAAAGGCCTCCTAGCATTTTAGCCTAGATACTATCTAGGAAAGAAAGAGTGATTCCTTGAATATTGTGCTCTCCTATCTTAATCAATATGTCAATCCAACAAAAAATACATTGCATTGTAAAATCAGAGGGCAAACCTGGGCCTTTGACTTTTGAGTCATTTCATATTCATATTTACACCTTAAATTTGCTAGCTATTGTATGAATTTTACATTTTTTTCATCTACCACTGCTATGTATAGTTGTGTAGAATTTTTTTTTTTTTTTCCAAATAATTTCTCTTTATTAACAGTAGGAAAGAAAAAGGAATGACAGGCCTTTAATGACTTAGTTGGTGAAAGATGCTCAGGTGAAAAAGTCTGTCACCATCACAGAAATTTCTGTAATGTATCAGTGTCGATGCGTTCTCTAAAATGTCAGTAAGTACAATTACTTCCTGGTGCAATATGTATACATACCATACAAGTGGACAAAGTCCAATTTATATTTAAGGGAAAGAGAACACATAATTTTCTCCAAAAGCTGTTTACTCTCTGTGTAATTTGGTAAATAACTGAATGCAATACATTCTAAAAGACACAGAATTTGAATATTGTTGCGTAATCAGTGATGTAGACTTACAACAAGTATGAGAAAGGCAGCAAATGTGCCTGTTATCTTGAGCAACCTTTACTTTCCTTTGTAGTATGAGAATGCATCATGCATAGTAAGGGCCATAAATAACACTCCCTATGTCTGTTCTTTGGGAAAGTGAGTAAATCAACAAAGCATAGGAAATATGAATAATTTTATTTGAAATAGTAGAGATAAAAGTATGATATTAGAAAAAGAGATGGAGAGAGATAGCTTTCATTTGGATCTGGACAAGAAGAGGTATGTAAGCCAAGTCTTTTCTACTGCCAAGAAAATTCAGTCTTCCAGATAGTCTTTCTAAGTGTTTAGTGAATTTATCTTGGTGACAATACTTATTAACTAAAGCCCAGTGCAACATGAGCTCAAATAGCAGAATGGGTGATTCATTGTAAATATGACTGGTTTTATGTCCATTTTTCATTGCTTCTTGACTGATGGTTAGTATTAATGCTCTGAAGTAAGTGGCTCTCTCCCTGTCTTCTGGCTGTGGGGCGTGAGAATTTTTTTTTTTATTTTTTGGTGTGAGGGGTGTTGTGTGTGTGCTATTAAAAGTATGCACTTTGAGTTTTGTGCAAAAGTCTTTTTTGTCATAGCAAAAATCCACAAAGGATCTGGTTTCAAAATACAGCACTCAAGTTCCAAGTTCAGAATTTAAGACATAGAACCTGACCTTTCAATACTTTCTCAGTTATAATAGTTTATATGGTGAAAAGTGGAGACAAAAGAATGTATGTTTAAGGTGGAAAGTGTCTCATGACAATAGATGAAATAATTGAAAAAAAAAATTAACAGGAAAATGTAGATTAACAATATGATACTGTGGTGGGTTAACCTTGTCTGGAATACTTTGCAGAATGGGAAAAGAATAGGCTTGCAGAGCACATGGCAGATATTATTAGCTCATTTACGAAGTGTATAAACATCCATCACTGTTTCTGTTTTGTTTTCCTTTTAATTTTAATTGCTCTTTTCTCATAGAGGAATCTGGTATATTTTCAAAGCATTAAAACCAAATTTACAACTAGATTATCTCAGTTCCTTTATGGAATCACTGTAAATCAACCTTTAAAAAAGGTAGAATGCATCTTCAGTTGGTGTAAATTCACTGTCATTATTGAATGCAATAAATGATGACAATTCATATTACTAAGGGTTGGGACAGCAAGCTTCATTCAGCTATAAATATTAGAAATAGACCGTAATAATATAAGACATATACTGTAAATTCAATCAACACTTCCCTTTACTAGTTCAGAAAGAAATATAATCATGTGTTTAAGAGTACATGGTATAACTTATGCTGGAAGAATTTAATGTCCAATGTGTTGTCATCGAAGGTTCAATGATTACAGTTTATTCACTGGAGTAATTGTGAACATATAATTATTTTTTCCATTACTAATAATTACCGTCCCATTTTACTTACACATAAAAACCAAGACAAAAAATTAAATTAAGGTATCCTGAGAAGGAGAAAAAAATTATGTGCTTTAGTTGTGAACTCTAAAATAAAATACAAAGAGCCAATGGGACAAAGAATTGCTTTTACTAAACAGTGACATAACCCTTGTTTCTACTTTCTGTAGAACTCCAGTCAAATGGAAATCTGCATCTTTAGCCTTTTTTTTCTGGTATTCTCTGTCTTGCCTAGTATCTCATTATGTTTTACAGGATTTATAGGTGTATGGGATGCTGGTTTAATACGAATTATTTTCTCCTATGAATGTTGATAGCATTACCTGTGCATAGAACTGCTGCTGTGAAGACAACAATTCTAAAGGTATCTGTATTGCTGAGAGAGCAAGTCTTACTGTCCTGCCAAACATCTCGGGCTTTGAACACTGTTATCAGCTTGCAACTAATGCCATTACAGGGAAATATAGAGTAGTGCTGTAAAAATCATTGATTAAAATGTAGATTCTTTGGGCAGGGACTCTTTTATTGCACTAGAAAATCAGGAATAAAGTTAGGATTCACAGTCTGTAGTTTACCTATGTCAGAATGTTATTACCTTCTCTCACCTAGGACCTATTTGACAATAATCCACATACTACTAGAGATACATCATCAGTTCTTTTCTGCGTGTGTAGTGTTTGTTTTTGTGCTTGATATCATAGAGCAGGTATCCAGGTGTTCTCAGAAGTAATAGATAAAATAATTAAGCACCTGTAATGAAAATATAAGAGACTAAGTCCCTACACATGCACACATTCCCTTCTGTTTAATATTAAGGGTTGGTAAGAGACAAGTGTCCTTACTAGACTAAATGTTTTAGCTTCTGACTATTTCTGCTTTCTGATAAAGTTGACTTCCAAATCCTTGTTATGAGAGAACTGGCAAATCCTCTGGGTGTATTTACTGGACTGGTTATCTCAGTATAAACAGTAGTAGAACAGACTTCCCCTCTGAACTCCCACCCACTCCACATAGTCCCATGACAGTGGGCCATTGAGCAAAAGTATTTGTTTTTCATGTAGGAATAGAAAATGAAATATATTTCAGTGTCTTCCTTAAAGCTTTTTTTTTTTCCTTTCTTTTTTTTTTTTTTTTTTCTTTCTTCTTTTCCCCCAGAAATACCCTGAACTGAAAACAAAGTTAAATGCATTAGTTATTCAGATATTTGGATAGATCCAGTCAGTAACTGCTTGGACTACTGTCTATACAGTGGCAGTTTACAGTGAAGTATTTATCCTGAAAAATAGGACATAGACAAACTTTCTTTCCTCTGTAATGTATCAGAACATATTAAGCACTAAACTGATTCTGTAAATAGCAATATAGGTCTGTGTAGTAAATTAAAAACAATTATGGGAATATTTTCAGTGGGCTCATGGAAACATTTCAGCATCTTCATAATCCATGAGCATATATCAATGTAACATGATAAACACCATACGAGAAATCAATCATGTACAAGTAGGAGGACTAGTTATTATCAGATTACTCATAACTACATGTTTTGCCCTCTGGATTCGTACTGCAGTTCACATTCATGAAGTCCATTCACATTTTAATGTAATCAAGCCTTCACTTTGGGTTTGTTGGTCATATTTGATTACACAAACTGTTCAGATTTTAAAACAACATCATCCAGCACAGTCTGATAAGCCTAGTACATATTCAGGTCTGTTTCTGACACTCTTTTTTCTCAGTTTTCAAAGTAAATTTCCTTAAGGCAACCTAGGAATTATTCCCATGCCCCAGATTTCTCTTGTTTACTCTTTCTCACCTATGCATAAATCCCGCAGCTTTCTCAGTTCTTTTAGTAGTGCAAACTGGACCAGTAACATGGCTCTCACTTCTCTCTTTTTCCAGATTTATTCCCCAAAGTTAAGAAGGAAATCCTAAATGGAATAATGGCTTTCTCCCTCCAACGCACTCTTACTTTTTTTTTTTTTTTTTCATCTGTGAGGTGCTGAAAAGGAATTTTACAAAAAAAACCCCAACTGTTCAGAGTTAGAGCACTCTTCAGCAACAGTTAAAATGTAGGGAACAAACCAGTTAAGTATTTCCAGAAATCTCACCTTGCAACAGATACCTTTATTTTAACATTTTTCTTCACAAACCACTCAGACAGCATTTGTGTGGCTTATTGTTTCACTAGGAAGAGATACTTGTTCATCAAATCCTTCTGTTGGAGGATAAGCAGAATATAAAGAGAATATATGTTCATATTAAAATTTTTTATCTTTTCCTTCATGTTTTCTGGATCACTACAAGATCTGTTAATTATAAAGTCAAATCATACACTCTCTCTGACAAATGCATCAAGGCTTGACACTTCATCTGGTCAGGTTTTATTTGTGTGTGCTGAAATGTCTTCACTTATTCAGACAAACTGAAAGCATCACTACCGATTAGTGATTTTTATGTGGAAGGTTTTCATATTGCAACAGTGTGTTTGCGGATTGAAGTGAGTGTCATCTGGAATGAAATCCTTGAAAGATATTCTGGCTTATGAACACTGAAGATGTTATGGAATTTTTTATTATCAGATGGGAAACAAAATACAGGAAGAAAGAGAAGAAAATCCACTTAAGTTTGTTGTTAATGTTCCTGTATTCAAATAGTTATTTGTCATTATATCTGTGATTAGTTCTTCATAGGTTATCTCGTCTGTCTCTTTACTCAAACAATACTTTGTTCCTAAAGAAAAATAGGCAAACATATTTTTATCCAATATCTCCATTTTACTTCAACATTAGAATTACCTTAAAAACAAGAAAACAAATAAAAAAAAAAACCAGCTTGAAATGGCTTAATTTTTCTTGTGGGGATAAATATGGATGGAATTTGGTATATTCCTTTGTAGAAATTACAAGACACGGTAATCCAAATGAACACTTGATACAATATATTCTGGCTTCTTTCTTCCTTGTCTGTCATGATTTGATAGATTCAACAGAAATTATGCTCTGGTGAAAGCAGATCCATAACCTCACCATTGTAAAAAAGCACTTCTATACTGTTCTGAATGGGAGAACTTTTTTTGTTGTTTCTTTATTCCTTCCTCTACCCCAATATCCAATCTTAGAAATTTTTTGGGACACTGAAGTACATTACGTTTTGCTCTGCTGTAGTGCTTGTTGCATGGACATGCAGAACTGATCAGCCCTTTTGTGGAATTCTTGACACTTCTTGTCAGTCTTAATCATGAATAAGATTTGTATAGTTTTGTGTCCTAATAATTACTGTGGTAAAGAGATTACTCATCCTTCTAAATGTTGCCACTCAGGTTACACTCTTACTCTTCAGAGAAACTAGTTAACCCAAGCAATGTGGCATGAAATTCAGGTTTGTTATTTAAATAAAAAAAAATACTTTAATCAGTGAATCACAGAAACAGGTGGTAGAGGTCAGTTTTTTCCTCATTTGTTTTACAACTTGGTTTCTACTTCAGTGACTGTCTGATGGTGAAAGATTTAGTTAAAACAAGCATTGACACTGTCGTTTAAATCATTCTGAAGAGACGGTAATTATGCATTCAAAAATAAAACCAAAACCAAACAAACACAAAAAAAAAACCCACAACAAAAACTTTCTGTTCTACTAGCATTTAATAATATTTATTTATTTATTAAGTTACAAAGTTTGAAAAAATATGTTGAAGTACTGGGAGAAATTTCAAGACTGAAAAGTCTCCAAAAATGCATCTCAGAGATATGTCATCATTTTTCTAGGGTAGTGAAAAAATTATTTGTAACTATCCTTATTCTTCATTGTCATTCTTTTTTTTTTTCTTAAACAAACTAGAGTTTTACTTCTCTGCTTGTTTTGCTGTTTGTTTGTTTGTGTGGCAAAACAGTACTTTCTTCATTAAAGTGAATGGGATTATTGGGAGAAGAGAGCTTTGGTGTTCATTTCAGCCTCAGAGGAAAGGGCAGACATTGTATTACGTTTTAGTATTTCAAAGCTGACAGGCTGATAATTCTGTATGTATATTTTGCAGACTTACAGATTTGTGAGGCAGAAGCTGAACAGTCAGGGATAGATTTTTGAGTGCTACATGTTGTTTGTTTATTATATGAAATTATTCCAGAATGTAATCAGTTAAATCTTCCTGATGGTAGATTTTGAAATGATCTACACAGCCTCTGTGGTTTTAAATAATCATCAGGCAATGATTTGCTTACATTACACATCTATACATCATAAATCTTTATTGAAGTGTCCAGTGGCATCTAATTTTAATAGCATAATGATGCTAAATTGGAACAAAGTTTTTTAAAAAATAGATATGACATCCACATTACTACAAAACAAATTTCTTCCAACTACTGTTGTTGCAGTACCAAATGAATTTATGAAAATTAATGCTTAAAAGAATCATTCTTTCTAAGAGGCCCTGACATTTATTAATACAAATATCCATGATGTAGCACTAAAAATCATGAATACTGAAAGTTCCAACGTGGCTGAAGGTTGAAGCTGTAAAAGCAGCTTAGCTATGAGATAGACATTTTAATAATATGGTATTTTAACCTTTAGAAGAATGATTGTGGCGTATTCTCTTTTTTGATAAAGATAGCTGCATGGGTGTCGCGTGAAAGAGTAAAGTAATTTGGCTGAAAATAAAGCCCCTTGTGTTCTAGCTGGTCCTCAGATATCAGAGGGGCTCGGGGCAGCTAGGTTTAGATTCTGAGTAATGTCCAGTTTGGCACTATTAGTCTGGTCTCATTCAGTCTGGACGAACTACCATGGCTTGGATTCTCTAATAGAGCATTGTTCGTTTGTCACTTTTAGACCAGTTGCATTGAGTGTATCTGAACTATCACGTCTCAGATCCCAGTCGGGTCGCGTTCAGTACATCTGAACTAACACAGCTCAGGATTCGCTAACAGGCCCCTGCACTCCCTGCCTAGTCACACTCCATGGTACCATGCAGCCAGTAAAGATCTGACAGTGCTCAATGAGAGAACTTCTACGACTAGCTACATGAAAAGTGCAGTTTATTAAGAGCAACAGAAATACAAGTTCTTTTAGATTGCTGATGATAAATACACTGTTTGCAAAGTATATATATACAGCATACCAAATGTGTTAAATCAAAGAGCAGCTCAAGGAGATTTCTAAGTTTGAGTCCAGATCTTACCCGAAGGTGTCCCTAAGGAGGAGGAAGCAAGGTTCAGCCCATAAACTGATCCCAGGAGTCAGAGATGGTCCCTGATGATGTCTTCCCCAACATCCCACCTTACTTAAACCATTTTTATAATAATTTTTACCTTCAGGGTGGAGCTTGAGTGACTCCAGTCGTAAATACCTTTATCATGATTGCTGTAAATTTCTCTCACTTTTAAAGATATAGCTGAAGACAATTCACAGCACAAGCTCAGTGAGGGGTGGTCACAGAGGTGTGTTTTGGTATTATAATGACATTATAATGAGTAAAGTTCGCACAAGGACAGTACTTTGTCAAAAACTCTCAGACTGTTGTCATGGGGTCGCAAACAGGCAGCTTATCAGTCCTGTAGTACCATCAAGTTCCCATCTCTGTTGTAATTTCACAGGGCCTGGCCATGAATCTTCACTCCATCTACCATGCTGCTTGCAAGCAGTGTTGCTTAGGGAACTGTTGTGAAATGGATTCCTTGCATACCAGTTGTGCTCTACCCTGTGAGTTTCTCCAGTGTTATACCTTTCCATAATGTGTGAACAATGCTGCATCTTTAGTATGATTTTAATTTTTAAGTCACCTCCAGTCATTATTCCAGTATTTGGCAGACAGGGTTAACCCACCACAAGAAAATTGTTGGTCCTAAAAATATTTTCCAGATCAAATAGAAATTAAAAAATGTACTGTAGACAGTTTTATGTATATGTTACCATATTAATGGAGTTGTTGTTTTTTTTTGTTTCAGGATTTATGAATTGTTGATAAAAACAGCACAGTAGCACACTGGCAGCTTTAGGTTATTCTCAAAGATAAAGATAGTACTCCACAGTATTGCAAAACTACATTTACACATTTCTTATAGCATAACTTAATCTCTAATACATTTTTCTTAATAATATGTTAGTTTTTAAAAAGGTAGAATGAATACAGCATTTCTTTCTCTACTCTGCCCAAGATGCATTTCAAGAATTTCAGTAGGTCTGGCAAAACAGTTTCTGTATTTCTGAATTTTCAATGAGAATATTTCTAAATGCCAAATGTCTGGGTCTGAGTGAGGACAGAACTAATTCTGTTCAGTGATTTTACTTTTCAGCTCAGTTCTTCTAACTAATTGCACTTTCTGAAGGTAGCAGCCTGTTCTCACAGACAGTGTCTGCTTCTAGAAGCAATAACACGCTGTGTTTAGAGTTACTACCAAGGATTGTTGTGCAGACCAAGGCCACTGCTGGATCTTGTGTGCCACATTGGGGGGTGCAGAAAGTGAAAGGCTGCATCTGCAGGGAGGAGTGAACAGGACAGGTGACCCTAAACTGACCAACAAGGTATTCCAGCCAATATACGTCATACTCGGTATCAAGAAGTTCCCCCTCCTTTTACCCTTTTGGCCTGCATTGCCGGCTTTGCTTAGGTTGGCTGGGTCCTCTTGTGCTTTCTTCCTCGGAGCATCCAAGGAAGCCTCTATCCGTTCTGCCTTTGATCCCAATCTGTGTGTTCCTGAATCTGGTACCAGAATGCAGCTCCTGAATGCAGCTCCCCTCTGCTGCTGGGTGCAGCCTGGGACTCTCCTGGTGCCTGCTCCACAGCATCAGTGGTGATGGTGATGTAATTACCATCGGGGGGGTTTGGTTTGATACTAGCTTTGTATATATTTGTATAGTCACTGTTATTATAATTTTAATTTCCATGAAAGCTATTGTAGTTTCCTTTTCTAATCGCTAAGTCTCTCTCCCTTATTCCCTTTCTCTTCCCCTTTGGGAAGGGAATGGGGTTAACAGAGAACATCTGTTATAGGTCTAAGTGTGGGTCCATCTCAGCCAGATTACAGGGCTGTCATCTTTTTCTTCCTTTTTATTCCAGGTCATCTGACTTCAAGAACTCAGGGTCTGAGGTTCAAATAAAACCCTAATGATTGAAGTTGTTTGCAATTTTGGCTTTTCTATATTATGGTGTTGCAGTGAACAGGGGAAAGAAGTTCCAGTGCCATATATAGCACATGAAATCAATGTGTGTAAACCAAATAGGTCTTTAGGGGAAAAAGGTCTGAGTAACCGTGGCTGAAATCTTTCACCAAATTTGGGTAACATCTGCAAGCCTGAAATAAGGCTTTCCTTCTCCCTGACTTTTATTTATGACTATTTGCTTGGTAAGTGTGCCAATGGATATGTAGTCATAAAGCATGTACCTTTTCTCTGAGTAAGAGGATTTAAGTGCCTGAGGAACAGGAACTTAGATATATTGTATATAAGCAGCCATTTGTCTATTAAGCCAAAAAAAATTTTACAAAGTGCAAATCCCAAAAGTGTCTTTCATGCCTGCAAGCAACTGTTTGTGGGGTTTAGTTGATGGCTGTAAATGGAAGTCTATCCATCCAGAGCTCCTGTTTATTTCTTTGTCTTTGGGAAAGGACACACAAAAAAAAAGAAGTTTGCAATATCATCCTTCCTGCATGAATAAAAACATCAGAAGTTTCTATCCAAACTTTTTCCTATGTTATAATTGACATACCTTTAAAATATATGTGTAATTTTTTGTATGGGTGTAAAAAATACTTCTGTTGAATGTATTTTGCACATTAAATACTAAAGTCATTCTGAACAGTAAAACAGTTCTTTCATTACCAGACAATAATGGTATAGCAGCAATGTATGTTATTTGGGATTCTTTCTATCTCAGTCACCTCTTAGCACATGAAGTTGGTGGACCTTTTTTGTGTGTGTGTGTGTGTGTGAGCTCAAACTGTGCAATTTTTGTGCATAGGCTTACGCATTATGCTCTTAGTCCTCTAATATTTGTATTTTACTAAGTGGGTTAACATTTCTAAAATGTGGTGGTACTTCCTCAGATATCTAAGGGAACATATGTCTAAATCACTGTGTGTTCCTATGTAAAACTTAAAATTCAGAAGAAGAAAAACAGTAAGTAATGTCTTTGATTGCACAGTACTCTATATAATAGTTTATTTTTCATTGTGAAATGGCAATATGGCTTGTGAAACACAGCTTAAGCATGCAAGAGAAGTGTGACTGCTGTGCCAACAATCTGCTGCATCTCACAGGAAAAAGCACCAGACTGGTGGTATCTGTTACTATTTGTAGAATTAACACCCCATGTAAATTCCAGCTGTTGCTCATGTGATTGGTCTTCCTGGTAGAAGGAAATGCACACACAAATGACTGCTTCCTATGCCCAGCTAAGACAACTTCGCATTTAGAAGTCCAGTTTGAATTATTCAGAAGGATATTCTCTCTCCATGTGTATTACAAGTCTCTTCCCTAAGTATATTATAAGAGTAGAATAGTATGAATAGCTTATATGTCATGTCTTGTAGGTAGATCATCTGCTGCTTATCATTATTTCATTCTTCATGTTAGGACTGGGTTTTTTTCTGCTTTTTATTTGCTCATCCAAGGCTAATTTCTGTCTTTTCCTGCCTAGGTGCATAATCTGTATAATAAGACATAAGGAGGGTGCTAGCAAAAACACATTTCATTCTTTCCATTTTGCATCAGTCTGAAGGACTGATCTCATCTGGATGGCAGAGTCATAGTATCATCAATGCTGCTGAGCCTTTCTGAGCCCAGTGGCAGTCTGAGTGACTCATAGCTAAGACAGTAGGGCTTTTCAGAGATGCCTCTGGGGCAGAGCCATGTGGAGTCTCACAGTCCCTGTGCTATGAAAAGCAACAATAAAGCTTCACAACACCCGTGTGTGAAAACACCAATCTGAGTGGGTTGCATTCTCATACCAATAACAGCTAGGAATGGTGCAAAAGTTCAAACTCACATCCTCGGTTTTATTTCCTTCGGCACTGAAATCATAATAACAGATTGAAAATCTCTGATTTCATTCCCCAAACTGGCTGTTTCAATGATTCCTTCTAGATCTCCCTGTCTTTATCGCTGTTGCCTCCAGCAATGGAGGCACACCTGCCAACATGAGTCAGAAAAAGTTAGCAGTACAATGTTAATAAGAAGCACTCTATTAATCACTGTCTTGGTGACAAGCTTGAGTGTGATGTGTGTGTGGGCTGATAGCAGATTAGTACCTTGTGTAAGTATATGCATAACACACAAACCTGGCACTTCATTAATATCTATACAATTTCTGTTACAGTAAGGAGTCTCTTCAATACAGCTTATTATACTAGACACAGATGTCCTGAATGAAAAAACAGGCTGACAAACAAAAAATGCACTGTTCATCCTCATATTCTTTCAGTGTCAGGAGATTCTTTGTTTTGTACAAACTCTTATTTGTTTGTGTTTGAAAGCCTTTTTGCAGAACTATTGTGAGTCCTTTAAATAGATAATTCAAAATTTCATGTGAAGTTTAAGCTTGTTTGCTAATTCAAATATTTAATTCTATATATTCTGATTTTTATAGGCAATACCTTTTCCATAACATTATAGTGGAGATCTATATTCACTTGAATAATATAAAAAATAAATATGAAATTTAGAATCCTCTCTGCCATACGTTTAATTTTCCTGAGTGGCCCATTACATCCTTAGGGCCTGCAGTTCTGTTACTCTTTATTCTGCTTTTCTTTTGTTCCTCACCAATAGACCTTTTGGTTTTATCTCTTCTCTAATAACAGTAACTTTTTATTTCTCTTGCTAGCATTCTTTCCTGAAATTAAACTATTGCTTATTCAGTATATGGGAAAACACCAAAAAGAAAATTCCAGAGACAGAGGGCTGGTCTCAATAGCTGCTGAAATTGAGTGCAGAATTCCTATGCTGGTACATCACCACCAGGACAAACAAATTGCCTTAATCTGAAAAAAAAAAAAAAAAAAAAAAGAGATTAAAATTCCAGACCTGAAATACCACAATAAAGAATTCTGCTGTATTAAAAAGTACCATGGATATAAAAATCATCATTCTTCACATAAGCTTCTCTGTGACATGATTATGGTTTTCTGATGGCCTTGAATATTATTTTAATACTCGATTTATGATTCAGTTTACTTCAGTTTCCCTCAATTTTTGTATTTAACATGTGATTTATTTCTTTTTTTGTAAATTAAATGCCATGGTTCTCGTTATGATGTATCTGAGGAAAACAATGGGGCAGATTCAACTGCAAGTGTAATGGATTTCCATGAGCTTGAGAAAAGAATGGTATAGCTTTTTCTTGTCACAGCACTGAAATCTTGAAAATCGGAAACACAACAGATGAGTAATTCTGATAGTCTTTGCTTCTTAGATGTGCTTGGTGTAAGCCTTCTCTACAACTGTCCCAGTATAGCTTTATTATAGCCAAACAAAAGCATATTTAATTTTTTTTCTTACTCATATTTTATCATTATATTTTTCCATTTTATCATGTTAAGTATCAAAAATACAACCAGAAAATTCACTTGGTTTTGAGATATTTTGATTTTTGCAATGTAGGACTACAAAACTACACAATAGAGCCATTCTTATACCTGTATTCAAGCATTGGCAGTTACTGATAAGCACCCTAGAATAATAATAGAGGAAAATACTAATACTGTTTGCCTTCAGTTATTAAATATTACTATAAATACATTCTGACTTAGAGGAAGTAACATAGAAGAAAGTAGTGTGACATTCAAACAGATAAGAAAGTAGTTTTAAGAACAAGTAAACCCTTAAATTGTTAATGGACTGTACAATTTTGTTTTGATTTTACTGCTCTCTCACAGGATAAGAAATTGGAAAAATACTTACTCAGTGTTATTGTAGCACTGTCATAATTAAGTGTAACAACTTAATTGTGCTAGGCTCTGTATATAAAAAGTGAAAAAACCCCCAAGAATCCGATTTCTGTATATGAGCAACTGTGCTAAAGAAATTATCTGCAGGGAAATCAATTCTATTTCATTTTGATATTGGGAAAAAAAAAATATGTAGATGGCTACATTATGAAGAGAATGGGAATGTACAGTAGTCCCTTGATGTAGGGATCTGTTCTCTGTAGTCAGCTAAACCTATATAGAACAACTGATGATTTGATTCATGATACAAGAATAAGAACTCTAGGGATCCATCATTGCTGTTGGTATTTCACCCAAAGTGATTCATATTCAGGCAGTTATGTACTCAGATAAACCAGCAAAATAATATCTAATATAAACTATATTCTAGGGAACATGCCTATCAAACACTAATTATCTCTTATGCTATGCTAATTCCTGGTGATAGAATATTTTATAATAAACTTTTTTTCTGTTTTACACCAGGTTAGATGGTATGTCTGACTGTCCTGGTTTGAGTGACAACAGAACTAATTCTGTTCAGTAATTTTACTTTTAAGCTCAGTTCTTCTATCTAACTGCACTTTCTGAAGTTAGCAGCCTGTTCTCACAGACAGTGTCTGCTTCTAGCAGTGATAACACCCCATGTTTAGAGTTACTACCAAGGATTGGTATGCAGACCAAGGCTACTGCTGGATCTTGTGTGCCAAATTGGGGGGTGCAGAAAGTGAAAGGCTGCACCTGCAGGGAGGAGCGGACAGGACAGGTGACCCTAAACTGACCAACGGGGTATTCAATCCCATATACATCACTTTCAGTTTAGAGATGAGGGATCCGATGGGTCTTTGGGCTCTTCTCCCTCTCTTGGACTGCTTGGCCAGCTTTTGCTTGGCTTGGCTCGAGTCCTCTTTCAGTTCCTTCCTCGGAACAGCAAAGAAAGGCTCTGTCCATTCTGCCTTCAATCCTGGTCTGTGTGTTCCTGAACCCAGTACCAGAATCCAGCTCCTGAACACAGCTCCTGTCTGCTGTGGGGCCCAGTTCTGGGACTCCTCTGGTGCCTGCACAGCATCAGTGGTGACGGTGATGTAATTACCATCAGGGGGGTTGGGTTTGATACTGGTTTTGTATATATTTGTATATATTCCATTTTTATAATTATTAACATCATTTTCATTAAAGCTGTTCTAGTTTCCTTTTGTAATCGCTAAGTCTCTCTCCCTTATTCCCTTTCTCTTTCCCCTTTGGGGAGGGAAGGGGATTAACAGAGAGCATCTGTTATAGGTCTAAGGAGCCGCCCTGACCCTAAACCATGACACTGACACAGTGGTTTATTTATTAATAACATTAGGAAGAAACAAATAACTTAAGACCATGTTTAGAATGAAATCCTATGTTCCTTCAATTTATGTATGTATACTTTTCCCTCTTTTCAAGTTGTGTTTTGATACCAGACAGTAAAACACACAAACAAAAGATACCTGTCTTAAATCTGAGCTGCCCCTTGTCATTTTACTGCTAGTAATTTTGCTTCATGCACACTACACAGAAGCCTTTCCAGAAGTGTGAGTGGTGATGATGATCTATGTCAATGTTCTGCAATAACAGCAATACTTCAGAAACATGTTTAGTGAGATGCCTGTGCAGAAGATGTTCCATAACAACGTTTTTACTTATGATTAGAATGGTATTTTATTTTAAATAGCTTAGGAAAATAAAAAAATATCTACTTGAATATTTTTGTAGCTAAGACTGACTTTCAGATCTTTACTAACACCGGATTCTTTTTTATATATGTTAGTCATTTCAATTAGTGCTTGAGGTGAAAAGGAGAAACTCAGAACGATATTCTCATCTGTCAAATTCATGCCATTCTGTGTTCTTCCATAATATTATAAAGGAAAAACAAAACAAAACAAAACAAAACAAGTTGTTAAAAGCAAGGAAATTTTCCTTCAAAAGAAAGGAAAAGAGAAAGAAAAGAAAAGGAAAAGAACAGAAAAAGGAAAGGGCAAGGGAAAGGGCAAGGAGAGGAAAAGTAAAAAGGAAAAAAGAAGGAAAGGAAAGGAAAGGAAAGGAAAGGAAAGGAAAGGAAAGGAAAGGAAAGGAAAGGAAAGGGGAAAGAAGAAGGAAAAGGAAAGGAAAAAAGAAAGGAAAAAAGAAAGAAAGATTAGGAGTTTGTGTATTATAGTAGTAAATTTTCTTAAATGTTAATCTGAAATTTAACTCTAAATACCTCTTAAAATAAGCTGGTCTTCAAAGTAGTGGAAGAGTAATGCTCTCCATAGCAATGGTAAAAAAAACAACCTAGGAACATGTGTAACTAAGGATATTAATATTATATTTAGTAAAGCAATCATATACAGAGAATAAGTATGCATGTATTATACTGTATATGAATGTGCCTATATATATTTTTATAATGCTCTAATATATATGATAAATTGCTAAATTTGTTTTAATCAAAAAGAGTTCAAATTCCAATTAGACATTACTGAAGAGGAAATAACTACTTCTAATACATATTTATCTAAACTTTACCCAAGTTTAATAATTAGAAGGCCCCTGTTGTTTAAATCTTACACTGAAGCCATGAACATTGAGCCTTTAAGTAAAGACTCTAGGACAAAGGCACAAAAATGACAATTAATTCCTTCTGGTGGTAGCAGGCAAACTAGGTCTTTCATGCAACTAATATCTAACATTAATCAAATAGCTTCTTTCTTCAAAAGGACTTTTCACATGACAAAGGAAAACAGACATCCTTCAATTAATTTTTCCCTGTAGAATGACTTTATGTAGTGGTTATTTGATGGCACTTTACTTAAGTCTCAAAGGCATCTTATGTATGCATAAATTTTTCTTTTCTTTCTAACTCACACAAAAGAAGTGGACATTCTAATTTCATCTAAAAAAGAAGTTACATATGTTATGTAGATTGTTTCTTTTTAATCTACATAGACTGATATGAACCTTTTATTTTCTTACTTCAAAACAGTATCATTTTTCCTTTTTTTTTCTTTAACAAAGATTTTCTTGGAATTTGAAAAAATGTATATAAAATAAATATGTATGTATTATATGTAATATATAACATGCATTTTTTATATAAATGCATATGTGTTGTATTTACATATATTATAAATGTGTGTTTATACATATTTATCTGTATGTATGTATCTCATATATGTCTGTATGTATGTATCTCATGTAATGCCTTATCAAAGAGGTAATTATCATGGTAAGTGAAACATCAAAATTGAGGAAGAAAATACCAGCTCTTTTCACCATGTCAACACAAGACTTACCACTTTTACACTGTTCTTGGTAGCTGGCAGCTCAGCCTCTCCAAGGACACTGACTGTTTTAATCCTGATGTGTATGTTGGTATGGACATCTGCCATCATAAAATTACGTGTTTGCTTGTTGTCAGAATTCCCTTGACTGTACTTTCCTTCAAGTGGGATGTAGCTCTGCTTAATACTCACTGTGCTATTACTTAGTCAAGAATCCTTCTTAAAGCTACTGTTGTAACTCGTAGATAAAATAATGTAACTTCTTTGTTATTTAGTAGAGTTGTTCTTCTCCTGTGTCTCGTTAGTTGTAACAGAAGGATGGTTATATCAAGGTAAAATATTGAATTCTGTGTTAAGATGTGCTGCCTTTCTTCTTCAATAGTGCTTTTTCTTTTTTTTTTTTTTGTTTTCATTACTTAAAACTAAGAACATGTATAAAACTGTTTATGAACTACATCTTTGATTAGTCCATTCTCACCTCATTATATTAAAAAATTTTTTCTTAACACCTTTTACAGAAATTTCTGGGAATTCTTTTTTCACAAACAATTTTAAAGTAAAAACAAGTAAAAGAGGCAGAATGTTGTTACCAGCCAGAACTATATTGCCAAAGCTCACGACTGAGAGCTGGAAGCAGGAGGTGGTATATCGGTGAGGAGATGCATAAAATCTGTTTATATGTATGTGGATCAGAAAAAAAAAAAAAAAAATTACAAAGGAAATAAATGTTAAACAAGACTTAATTCACTAGTGAAAGAAATATGCTGTCCATAAATGCAAAAATTTGATTTTCTGTTCGATATGAACTATTTCATTAGCTCATGACTTCATTGTAAAAAACGAGACTATCAACAACAGAATTAATTTGAAAAAGACTGGATACAATTTGTAGAAAAATTGTGTTTTGTAGTTTTTCAGGTCAAACAGAAGTGTTTGGATTAAATGTTATTTTATTTTAAGTACCTCTTTCCTAGTGCTAATATTTAAAATACAAAAAAAAAAAAAAAAAAAAAAAAGTAAAAGAGGATCTTTGTGCAAATTGCTATATACTAATGAACTAGTACCAATATTTTACATTTTATAACACAGAATTTTAAAATTTTCTTTCTTTATTGTCACTTTCTTTAGTGGTTTAGAGAGTTTATTCTAAAATGGACATTCAGTTTCCATTTTTCCCATTAATTTTTCCTTTAGATCTTAAGTAGCTTTCTTCTCCATATCAATAAGAATTTCTCTTGGACCGTATCTGTGTAATAATTTAAAATCTTGCACTATGTATTGTCCAGTCTTTTAATTTAGGTAAACAAGATAGAGGTAGTAGGGTTACTCCATAGTTGTTGTGAGTAGTCTTGTGTTTTTGAGAGAACACAATCCCCTAAGGGTTCTGAAATCAAAATGGAATCTCACTTTCTCTGTCTTTGGCTCTGACTTCTGCTTCTTCTCCTCCTCCTTCCATTACTGTTATTCCAAGGAAAAGAGCAACAGTGTTTGGAGACTTGAATCACTGCATTCTGAAAGATGTATTGACTATTTAAGATAAAGTATTTTAATTATAAAGCTTCATTTCTTAGTCTATTTATTGCTTATATTAACACAGTGACTAGTAAAGAGTATAGAAAATCTGTGTGGGGCATGTGATAATCATTGCTTGTACATATAAAGAATTATAACACTGAGATTTTTTTTCCCCTCCGTCATTTACCACAGAATCTAGAATGCCCTTTTAAAGGGCTGTGATAATCTCTACATATTGTATAAAAGGACATAGGTATAATGGTTTGCTCTAACATCAGAGGATATCCGAAAAACTTTAACAGGTAAATGATGTTTTATGGAATACTGTGACTATACCTGATTATTCTTATTATTTTGTTAATTGATTTAGAATGTCTTTTTATTGACCAGTTTCTGTAGGTAACCTCTTCTTTTCCTGACACTTCATATTGAAATGCATATATTTTGAATAAATATTTGTCAGTGGTTGGAAGCTGAGGACTAGAGAAAGAAAAGTACAAGATAAAGGAAGAAAAGAGAAAGACTGAGTCCATTTAAAAAGATAAGTGATTAGAAGTTTCACCTGTCATGTCAAGGTTTCACATGTAAATCCACCTTTGTCTTGCTTTATACACACAGGAAACCCAACCTCCGGCATTCTGGTCTGGGTTTTTCTCTTACCCACAGCCTCAGTGTTTTTTGCTGACCTGAGCATTTGTTATTAGTATATAATATATTACTCATATGTTGATATATGAAAGACTTGTAACTTAAGTCCAGTGCTGTGCCAATGGGAATCTACCACTGGAGGCTGGTACTCACCCAGGCAACCTTGGATCACACACCAGGTACAACTGGGACCTGTCTGCACAGACAAATGTAGGCATTCCTTTGCTGTGCTCAGAAGCAGGACCCTCCTTCAAAAGATTAAGTTCCTTCCTTTTTCCTGGCTACCTTTTCTATTGAAATGATTTTCCTTTTTACCTTGTAGACTCTGTTTCAAAAGGATGCATCCTACAATGTCTCCCTAGCTTCTGTTGTTACAATTCAGTGAAGGAAAATGCCTCAAAGAAAGCAGAATTTAATCCACTCTCACATGCTCAAGGCTGTTAAGTAAATCTGTTTTATAACTAGAAGTACAAAGTCAACTAGTTCTTTTAGGCATGCCTTTGAAAATTACCTCTGGCCTTCTCTTTCTGTCATATAACTGTACCTTTCCTAGAGCAGAGGAAATCCTTTTAACAACCTGCACAGTGCTAAAGATCTCTCTACCTGTTATGTGAAGAATGCTAACTACTATATCAAAGATGATGCTTATCTCACTTTAACTGAAATTGTGTGTCAGAGCATAATCATTAAGAAAAAGAAAACAAAATTATTTTCTTTCTCATTTTAAATGTTAAATAAATACAGGGGATTATTTTATATTGTTCCTCAAAAAGTCATGGACAGACAGAATAGCTTATGATTTAGGGCTCCACTTTTTATTCAATTATGTAAAATATGCATTTATTTAAAAAGTTACTAAGCCATGCACTTTCCACTTTCCCACTTTTCAAATGCAGGTAATTGTAAGTCAGGGAAATCTATTTTTCTAAACAATTAAAGTTGCTGTAAATTTTGTTTTAAAAATCAAGTTTAAACTCAGTTGGCATGCAAAATTGTCTCCAATTTCTGTTATTATCTGAACAGCATTTCTTTTATTCAAGAGAACAGCATTTCTCCTTCCTCCAGTCACCTTAAGGGAACTTATATAAAATGGCTTCCAAAGAAATAAAAATGGGCTGTAGACTGATGATCCACAATGAAAAAGATTGGCTTGTTCCAGTGCGGATAGTATAAGTGAATCGCTCTAAGTGATACCCATTCCTGATTGTCAGTTGTAATCTGATCGACTTGTACGGATATAAGGTAGGATTGTGCTGAACAGTATCTGACCAGGATGCTTTAAATCCAACCACTGGGAAAATATGTGCAAGTCTCCTAAATGTTATTTCTGTTAATCTCATCATAATTCTGTATAATTTCATGTAATAATGATAAAAGCTTGAATCTGTAGGCAGTTCTGATTGATTGGTTCATTCAAGATGCAAAGCAAAGTCATGCTCATATACATTCATACTTTTATCCTCTATTTCCTGGGGTTTTTTTTCAGACATTTTGTTGACTTGAATGCTCTTCATTGTTACAAAGTGCCATACTACCAGTCTTTCACTTTGTGTTCACAACGCTTATTGTCATCAAATTTTCAAATATGCACCATACTGATTTCTTTTTTGTTCATAGATCTTGAAAAGAATAATGAAGTAATTAAGAGAACATATGGAGAGAGATGATTTTTCTATACTTTGCTATAACTCTGACACATTTTCAAGCTGAATAGTCTGCTAGTATAAAAGAAATCCCAATAATATTGCACATTGAATGGAGAATGTGTTGACAGTTCTGCATTTTTATAATACATCCTTGCTGAAATATCACAATGCTTTAAAAAAGTTATTTTCTTTCTAGGTGTAGGAGAAATATGAGTTTTATTTTAAAGGACTGAGTCATTACTGGTGCTAGAGTCACTTCTTGACACAGGATCAATTAATACTTAAAATATTTAAGTATCTTTTAGAGAATACCTGTGAGAGAAGTAAATAATATGACTTTTGCTATTTCAGCACAGAAAGGCATAAAAAAATGACAAGATGATAGTGTGAAATTAAATAATTCCATTAATTAAATCGAAGTGCTGAAAGTTATATGTATTTTTTTTTAAATGTTATCTGCCTATCTTTGTGTTAATCTAATACATAAGTCACTCTGTGTGTAGTAAACATTTATATTGTATCTTCATATATATATATCATTGTGATTGCTTTAAGATAGTTGAAGCAATCTTGTTCTGGTGGAATGAACTTTGGAACTGAATCACAGAGAAGCATTCACAATAAAAGGTATGTTTTAAAAATGTTCTGTTTTTGATGAAGAGCCATAGTATAGCAACTTCTTTGACTCAACTGTACATGAAACTGATAGGACTCAAGTTCTCTTAAACTAGAAACTCTTCTAAGTGTCAAGGTGTATTGGAACACGTGGTTTCATTGTTCCTCTTGAGAATTGTTGAATATGAGAGAAAGTATCATAAACCCTTTTTGTCATTATACAATATAAAACTTTATTTAACTCAGGGATTTTTCTTTTATAAGTTTACAAGTGGCTTTTTAACCTCCTGATGAGTAACACTGCAGTTATCTATTATCCATACCATTTGTAAGTTATAGGAAGTAATTAATCTAGCAAATTTGTTTCCATTACAAATTTACATGAAATAGAAATTACTGTAGCTTTAAGAGTCCAGTTTAGCTTTTAGAAACAAATTGACCAGCCTCACTAGCACCTTTTAGATGATTGATAGTTGTTTTTTTTTTAATTTCCCTCTTATGGAAGTTATGTAATAAATTGTTCTTCATAACTCAAAATAACTGAAAGGCTAGTTTTAGCTCTGAAAGGGTTTTGTATCTAAATTGATCAATAAATTAGATGGATTAATTAAGTTCTGCTTTCATGGCCAAAGACTGTCAGTGTATATTGCCTTGTGATATATATCATTTATTAGTATCTCAAAGAACAATAACTCTTAAGAAGTCTCTTCATACCTTTTCCATTTTTAATGCCTTGAAAAGATCTGCCTACTTCAAAGAATGAAAATTCATTCTATTCGGGAAATGCTGAAGTACCATCAGTAATACAGACCAGCACTCACCTGCAAAAGATGAACAAATTTGGGAAAAATTAAATTTATATCTGACAGCTGCATAAATTAGAAATAAGTTTCCTGACAGATAAGCATTTCATACATATAGCCAAAGTTTTACCTGATCAGAATAAAATAATGTAGGTGAAAACAAGCTTATTCACATATGAACAAATATACATGCATTTGCACTTACTGAATGAGAAGACTTCATTCTGTTCAGAATTTCCATGTGGCACAGTTAATTCTGAACTAAAAAAAATGCTAGTGCCTGAAGGAAGACCTGGGCTCTGTCCACCCAGGACTAATCCTGGAATATGCTAAATCAGCATAACACTTATGAATCATGTCCAGAACTATGCTACAGGTTCTAGCACTGTACGATACAATGCATTTTATCCCTCAGTAATAATTTTCATCCAGGTGATAAATCCATAAGATAAATAAATGAGGAGCAAAACCCCTTTTCATTATGACTGACCAAAAAAGATGGTGTTCTCATTGCAATGGTATTGGTTGCTAAGTTTAAGGAAGATATGAAGTGCATAATATGTATATTTTTAATTAAAAAAAAAAAAATTTCTTTAATGTTTTTCAGAGCAGTGTAGCCCAATCTTGTCGTAGAATCATTGTTAGAGTTTACAGTTTGGAACAGCAGTTAGATTGGTATATTAACTGCATTTTCTCATGTATTCGTACAGCCAATGCACAGCTCACATATTCTCTTATTGGGCCTTTACCATTAAATAAATGTTAAAATAATTAATAAATATTAAAATAATTTTAAAAGAACAAGACGAAGAAAAGGTGATACATTTATTAAATGTAGATAAAATAACACTGCTAAGATTCATTCCTATAAAGAATACATTTATCTTCTAAAATAATCATGTTGTAATGACAAATACATACAGGGAGATTAAACCATAGACGACATTGGAAACAAAAAGCGAACAACCAAATAAAACTGAAAACATTCTACTCCAGAAATCAACTATAGTTCCTCCACTTTCATCTCTGTAATTCCTCATCTTCAGTCATGACCCTTTTTAATTAATCTGCATTTGAAATACCTTCAGTGTGTGTAATCTAAATAGGTGTAGAAACATATCTCCTTTGTTTTTTTTCTTGTAAAGCAGACTTACTAGGTACAGTTATATTAGAATAACTAAATGAAAAAAATACATGACATGCCATGTGAAAAATTACTTAATATATCTACATTCCAGACTATAGTTTGAGAAATAAAGTTAACATGGAAGCAGAAAGACAGAAATTTGGAACTGCGGAAGACTAATTAAAGTACTCCAATCCCACTGATGATCACTGTTACTAGGACTTTAAAGTGTACCTTTTATAGTGTTCAATAACTTTTGTCCTGTTACACACTCACAAGAAGTTCTAAACTATAATTTCATAATGTCACTGTCTGACTAATTTATAATTATTCTGAAGTTATTTAACAATATTGTATATTTGGCCATCCTGAGACAAACTGCATTATATAGATTTTTTTTTTAATATGAAACTAAAAATATATTCATGTAATTGTAATGTCCAAGGTATGTGTCACATAAAAGAGTAAAGTTATTTGGCAGAAAATAAACCCCCTTGCATTCCAGCTGGTCCTCAGATATCAGAGGGACTTGGGGGCATCTGGGCTTAGATTCTGAGTGATGTCCAATTTGGCACTATTAGTCCAGTTGTGTTCAGTATATCTGAAATCTCACAGCTCCGGATTCACTAATAGTGCTGCACTCCCTGTCTAGTTGTGCTTCATGGTTTTACACAGCCAGTAAGGAGCTGGTGGCACCCAATGAAAGACTCTTGTGATTGGCAGCGTGAATAGTGCTCTGTATTGAAAGCAAGAGAAATACAAGTTCTTGTGAATTGATGGTGATAAATTCACTGTCCTCAAAGCACATGCAGATATACAAAATGCATTAGATTAAAGAGCAGCTCAGTAAAATTTCAAAATTTCCCAGGGAAATACTCGGAAAGTCCAGATCTTACTCAAAGGCATCCCTACAGGGGAGAAGTGAGGTTCAGCCCATCAAGTGATCCCAGGAGTCAGAGATGATCTGTGATAGTATTCACCCTGACTTGTCCACAATGATGTCTTCCCTGACATCCCTCCTTACTTAAACCATTTGTATAATAATTTTTACCTTCAAGGTGGAGCTTGAGTGACTCTAGTCATAAATACCTTTATTATGACTTTGGAGTCATGTTTTGGGATGGAGGTGTGTTTTGGTATTATAATGACATTATAATGTGCAAAGGTTGCACAAAGGACAGCGCTTTGTCAAAAAATGACAGACTGTTGGCCCAGGGTGTCAAACAGGAAGCTTGTCGGTCCTGTGGTACCACTGAGTTCCCATCTTTGCTGTGATTCACAAAGGTTGGCCATAGAGTCTTCACTCCACTCCCCATGCTGTTCGCAGGCAGTGTTGTCCAGGGAACCACTGTGGAATGGATTCCTTGCTTACCAGTTGCAATCCACCCTGGGAGCTTCTTCAATGTTATACCTTTCCTTAATGTGTGACCAATGCTGTACCTTTAATATAATTTTAATTTCTATCTCACCTGCAGTCATTATTCCACAGGTATGTTTTACATGTAATACATGTACCATTTTAGAGTAGTCTTTTAGAGATTTTTTTTGTATCATTATATTTGTTTCTTTTTTTTCATCATTTACTCCTGAATCAGCAAACAGCAATATTTCTGCAAAATGACTTTGATTTGAGGTTTGTACTGAAAACAGTTGAACTCCTTCCTCCACATCTTCAGTATTTTTTTCTATAAATCAAACCTGTGTAAATAGGGTTAAGAAGCCTTTGTTCTACTAATCTGTAAAACCCCTTGAGTAAGTTGAATTATGGGTGGTGGTCAGTCCAGTAAAAGCTCTAGTTCTCATGTTTGCTTATCTGTGTTTTCACAACTGATAAGGGGCCAATATCTCCAGCAGGACATTTTGCTGTAATGAAAACTGCCTGGATCTTACATCCCCAGTCTTATTCTCCTAATAAATATGGCATTAAAAATATAAGTAATCATGATTTCTTTCAATTTCAAAACACCATAAGGAAATTACTAAAGGATCTGATTATCTTTTGATTCTGTAAAGTGTAATTGGCTTCAGTAGAGGTATCTGGATGCCTTAACAGATGATCAAGCATACTCATAGAAAAGCAAAAACAAATGAACTAGTCTTAAGTAAAATGTAATGCATACTATTTTCCTCTTTTCATTCTTCACATTTCCATCCTAACCTCAATTATGCTTTTTGATTCTCAGTGAATATTTCCCTTTGCACCTCTGATTGAAAAAGCCTTTGATGAATTATCAATATAAGCTCAATATTCTGAGGATTTCCAAAGTAATTCAGCTTTATTTTAACTTTTACAGGTGGAAAAAGTAGAAAATACATACATCATGACAAATGTTCATTTGGCTAAACCTGATTGATCAGTTGTAAAGTTTTATGAATTCATGAATATCAATAGACTTCAGTGCACAACATTAAAACCAAAACCTTGCTTCCTAAGATTTTTTCACCATGTTTTGTGTTTAATTTCTTAATTTAGTTATAACAATACAGGGTCAAGATCATTAACGTCAATGCAAAGTATCTATATTTACATCTCAGAGCAATATTTTCTACTTACAAGTGGTTATGGACTGTTTCTTTTCCTTTATATCAGTGTTTTTTTAATTTATGTCAAGTATATCTATTTTCTCATAGAAGTTTTATATTTAGAACCTCATATTCAGGTAATATCTTGTCAGGGTTCAAGTTTATGTTGTCAGTACAAGATGTCAGATTTCTCCTTACTTCAAATGAAAGCACGAAAATATCTAAGTACCCTGTGTCAGACTCTATACTTGACACAGTACATTGATTCTAATACAGTGCTGCTGTCTGGTATGCTGTGGAAACAACTAGTATAACCAAATCAAAAGCTTAGGCACTTAAAAATTACCAGAGACTCATTGAATCATAGACTTGCAGGAGGATTTAGACAACTGAAGCTTCACAGGAAAATGGTAAATATACCATAGTATATTAGAAAGCAATTTCTTGCAGGCATCTACATGCAAGAATCTGACTTTCATGCTGAAAAACCTGGCAATGGAATCATAGAATCATAGAATTCTCAGGGTTGGAAGGGACCTTAAAAATCATTTAGTTACAACCCCTCTGCCATGGGCAGGGACACCTCCCACTAGATCAGGTTGCTCAGAGCCCCATCCAGCCTGGCCTTAAAAACTTCCAAGCATGGGGCTTCCACCACCTCTCTGGGCAACCTGTTCCAATGTCTCATGGTGAGGAAATTCTTCCTAATGTCTAACCTGAATCGACCTATCTCTACTTTTAATCCATTCCCTCTAGTCCTATCACTGCCTGACAGCCTAAAATGTCCCTCCCCAGCTTTCTTGTAGGGCCCCTTCAGATACTGGAACACCACAATAAGGTCTCCCCAGAGCCTTCTTTTTTCTAGACTGAAAAACCCCAACTCTATCCGTCTGTCCTCACAGGAGAGGTGCTCCAGCCCTCTGAGCATCCTTGTGGCACTTCTCTGGATGCGTTCCAGCACATCCATATCCTTCCTGTAATAGGGGCTGCAGAACTGGATGCAGTACTCTAGGTGAGGTCTCACGAGAGTGGAGTAGAGGGAGACAATCACTTCCCTCGACCTGCTAGCCACACCTCTCTTGATGCAGCCCAGGATATGACTGGCCCTCTGGGCTGCAAGAGCACACTGATGGCTCATGTTGAGCTTCTCATCCACCAGCACTCCCAAGTCCTTTTCTTCCCAGCTGCTCTCAAGCTTGTCACTGCCAAGACTATATTGGTGCTTGGGATTGCTCTGACCCAGATGGAGGACCTTGCATTTGGTCTTGTTGAACTTCGTGAGGTTGGCATGGGCCCATCTCTCCAGCCTGTCGAGGTTCCTCTGTATGGCATCCCTTCCCTCCAGCATGTCAGCTGCCCCACACAATTTGGTGTCATCGGCAAACTTCTGAGGGTGCACTCAATGCCACTGTCAATGTCTCTAACAAAGATGTTAAACAAGACTGGTCCCAGTACTGATCCTTGAGGGACTCCAGTTGTCACTGGTCTCTACTTGGATACCGACCCATTGACAACCACTCTTTGGGAGCGGCCATCAAGCCATTTCTTTATCCACTGAATTGTCCATCCCTCAAATCTATATTTCACAATCTTGGAGACCAGAATGTCATGCGGGACAGTGTCAATGTCGTCGGTTGCTCTTCCCCTGTCTGTTGATGCTGTGACCTTCTCATAGAACGCCACCAGGTTAGTCGGGCATGATTTGCCCTTGGTGAAACCATGTTGGTTGTAGCCAATCACTTCATCGTTATTCATCTGCCTTAGTAGTGCCTCCAGGAGGATCCTCTCCATGATGTTACCAGGCACAGAAGTGAGACTGACTGGCCTATAGTTCCTGGGTTCATCCACCTTTCCCTTTTTGAATATGGGGGTTATATTTCCCCTTTTCCAGTCAGTGGGGACTTCACTAGACTGCCATGACTTTTGAAATATAATAGATAGCGGTTTAGCAATGTCATCCACCAGTTCTCTCAGCACCCGCAGGTGTATCCCATCAGGTCCCATGGACTTGTGCACTTTCAGTTTCTTCATATGGTCATGAACCTGATCTTCACTTGCAATGGGCAGTTCTTTCATCCAATGCCTGCCATCATCTTCTGTGACTCTAAGAGTGTGGCTGGAGCCCTTGCCAATGAAGACTGAGGAAAAGAAGTCACTGAGGACCTCAACCTTCTCAGCGTCACTTGCCACCAGTTCTCCAGTTTCTTTTCTGAGGGGGACCACAACTTCTCTAGTCTTTTTCTTTCCATTTATATACCTATAGAAAATTTTGGCATTACCTCTAATCTCCCTGGCTAGATTTAATTCTTACTGAGCTTTAGCTCTCCTGACCAGGGCTCTTGCTGCTCAGGCAGCTTCCTTGTATGCCCCCCATTCTAGCTGTCCTTTCCTCCACTCCTTGTAGATCTTCTTTTTTTGTGACAGCATGTCCAAGAGTTCCTTGTTCATCCAGGAAGGTCTCCTAGCATTCCTTCCTGCCTTTCTCTTTGCTGGTATAGTTTGCTTCTGGGCACTGAGAAGGTGATCCTTGAATATCGACCAGCTGTCCTGGGCCCCCCTACCCTCTAGGGCTTTGTCCCATGGCACTTTGGCCAGCAGATCCCTGAAACAATTAATATCTGAACTACATCACTAGCTGAACTACATCATTGAATGCCTTATTGTCATGAACAATCTTGCTCTTCTTCCTCCAGAATTTATCTAATGAAAGAAAGAGTTGCAGTAAAATGGCTCAAGAAGGAAGTATATGTTACTGTGTACAAAAATGATATAAAAATGCCTGCCTACATTCATTGTAGAGGTGTATGATTCTTCTGTAAGTTTAAGGACAAAAACATTATGGCATATAAGCTGAAGTTTCCAAAGCCACTTAAACACTCATGAGCTTATCTCTCAGATGACCTATGGTAGTATATTTCATGAGTACATAAGTATAGAAAACATTACACTGTGACAAATCTAGTTTCATATTATGTTAAGTTAATGAGTTTCTCTTTTAACTTACTAAATTAAAATGAACACTGCACAAAAGATTACAATGGCATGATAAAAACCATTAATTTAGTCTTCATTATATAAAATATGTTTTATAATCTTTCAACTCAAAAGTGAGAATAGCTGTAAAAGTAAATATCATAACAAGACGAGCAAAGCATTTCAGAAGAGTATTGTATATCCTTGTATTTTCTAAGCCTGAGTGTACTCTATAAACATAGTCCTATACTGTGTCTACAAAATTTGTGTAGAAAAGTCTGTTACTGACTTCTTTGTTCTGGCACAGAAAAAAAAGTAATGTGAAAACAGACTTTTATTGATGACATAATTATTTTTTTTCCATGTCTAATAGTAGCCACACAGTAGACTGAATTCAGTCCCGGAAAAAAAAGATTAAGTCCAAATTCCTTCTGTTGATAACTTTGAAATTATCTACATATTTCTGCAGTATATAAAGTATAGATCTTGTACTTTAGCCCTATCAAGCCCCATAAGTCATGAACTCTTCCTTTCCGCTTGTGTCCTTTCAGTGCTTACAATTCATAACTTCCCAGTATTGCATAGTGGCTTCTCACTGGCCTCTGGATCCAAATGTGTAAGGCAAGGTGCCACTTGTGTCTTCCTTCTCTTGCCCAGTCATAGTAAGGAGAATCTTACCTAGAAAACATTCAAGAGAATCTTTCACAGAATCAGAGAAAGATGATCTTTTCGTAGCATAGCCCTACTGATGTTAATAGATTTTATGCTCAACTGAAGTGCATGAGGATCTGACCAAGCTATCTTTGATGCAAATTATATTGGGAAAGAAATAAGTAAAATTGAAGAATACAGAAGTGCTTTTAATTCCTTTCAATACTTTCCTTGACATATTTTTAATATGCTTTGATTTTTACTCTTTTTTTTTCCCTCCTATGAACTAGCTTGAAAACATGCCTGTAAATCTGATTAGTGACATAGATTTAGCAAGTTACAATCCATGCTTTTGAAAATACTAGTAACAGCAATATTCTGAAAGATTGAATTGTGTAACACAGATGCTTAAAGTGTATTCTCCTGGCAATTACAGTTTCTCCTTTATTTTTGAAAACTTAGGTAAGAATATTTGAATTACAGTCTATATTCTCTTTTTTTCATAGGGATCCCTTCTTTGGCCTCAGTAGCAGAACTGAAGTCCTTAGTCAAAGTCTTGGACTAAGACAGTACTTACAAAATTACTTACTTTTTTAGTGCAGATAGATGTGGTTAATGAGGGATTTTGAATTGCAGCTGTCATATGTTTGAATTTTTTTACAATTTTCCATAAATGTAGTAAATTCTATTTTTTCCTAATTTCACCTCCTGAAAGTTTGTCTCAAAACTGAATACTCATAGATCAAGAACCTTTCTGAAAGCACTAACACTTTTTTGATGAGTGAACTGAAACTATAAAAAAAAGAAATCAGTGAGATGCATTTGATAGAAGGGAGGTAAACCCCATGGCTAATTAATTAGGCATCATGGGAAAAAGAGTTTGTTTTAATGTGATTATTGAACATTCATCCATGTTTACTAAATAATAATTAATTATAAGTCCTACTTGTTGTTTATATGCATAGCTTATTGCATATATGCATATATGCATAGTTTTATTATGCAAGCATATTTTAATTCATGTATCCAACATACTGAGATTTTGTTACACGTGTCCCTCTTTCATTATGAAACTCTTAATATTACAGAGGTCACCTTGACATATCTCTTTAATCATGTATATTCAATATAAAATTAAACTGAGAAAAATGAAATGCTGCTTTTTTTGTGTAAAAACTGTTTTTGTATAGATTCCTCATGGGGAAATTCACAGTAATTAGATTTGATGGTAGATTTCACATGTGAGCATAGGTATAATTAGCCAAAGTAGAGACGCTGATTTCTCCTTCATTTGATCATCTGGGGGGACATTTTAATCTCCATTTTTGCAAATAACTGAATAAGTGAATTGTAAATTGGAATTTTTGAGAATTAGTGTTTGGATCAGGCATACAGCCAGACACATTGATTCTATAAGGTGTTGTACAGACCTGAAGAGCTCTGCGGATCTGTAATGTCATGGCCTTATAAATAGCAAAAAATAAGGTACTAAACACAGGGAAAGAGACGGTTTAGGTAATTTAATTTAATTAAAATTGATTTATGCATTTGAATTGAGATTTTTAATGTAGAAATTAGGAATATAACTGGAGGAACAATGCATTACTCCTCAGAAGAATACAGAATCATATTCTAAACAAATAAATATAAATTTTTAGGGCACATCGGCAAGTTTCCTGGAATAATCAACGACTATGATAGCATAGAATGTCTTAAATGCTATCTACATTACTTTATATTTTCCACATTTATTATATATTTGGTCATCTAAGAGGTGGAGAATTACTTGAAATACTTCTTTCCAAATAAGAGATTATAGAATCGATGTATCTGAGAGAGAGCAGTTGTATTCCTGACTACAATGAAATGCTTAAAGCAATACATTATACAAGAACAGTTTTTCTGCAGTGCTTTCAGTACTACTTTGTGATTTCTTGATTTCATTAATTAAGGAAGTTCAGTGCAAGTTACTGAATTTCAGACTAATACCACAACAAATAAATTTAAATAAATAAATAAAAGGGGAAAAGATGTTATTATTAGAACACTTCCAGCTTTGTAGTTTATTTTAATTATTTGCATGGCTGTAATTAAGCTATAGTGCACTTCATTCCTGCATTAAAATTAAATAGAATAAAATTATCATTTTTTAATAACATCAAATTAACTGTCATTAATAAGAATTTAATTATGTTTCATATTAGATATAATTAGCTAATGATCTATAAATCTCTATGAAATACAACTTAACAATATAAAACTTTACATAATAAAATAACTAATCTAAGACCAAGAAGTAATTAAGATGTCATACGTGCCATATTTCATTGGCCAGGAGGGAAAACAATTACAGCACTGGTAAAATATACAAGACTTATTTTGAATTGGCCTCCCAAAGCCCTCTTTACCATTACTTATTTTTGGTAGTTTCTATTTAAATTAAATAAATAGACTTGTAGTTCTTTGACTTTTTGTTATTACAATTGGTGGCACGTGAGGAAATAGTGTATACTGAGAGTTACTCCTTCAAACTATTGAGTAGGCTTTGATGGACATTTTGGCTTTAGTTTTCTTGGTTTGTTCTTTAGATTAAGAATTTTCACTAGAAAATTAATTTATTAAAATGAAAATTTAAAAAAAATAATTTTGATATTTCCATGATGATGCTTCTCAGATTCTCTGAGTACAATTTCTTCTCAAAGCCAGTGAGAAAAGCAAAGTGTATTTAGTTCATTGCAAGAGTGACTTTGATGTCAGTATAAACTGAACTACCCTGTAAGTCTGCTGGAGTTCCTGTCATACTTATTTTCTGTCTTTCCAGTTATTTTAGAAAAAAGATATGAAAAGCCTTAGAAACAATATCCCCACACTTCTTTACAATTCCCTTTTGGAAAAACAAATATTGCTGGAAAAAATTTTGCTGGAATGTTCTTTTTATTTTGCCCCCTCATGTTATTGTCTTAGGTTAATGGACTTTGTGATATTTATAACTTAGAGGAAAACTGTGAAACTAAAAAAAATTCAATTCTGCATATTGTACTCAATGTGTGAATTAATTACTTAAGTATGCAGAGTTCAGAGGCATGTACACATCAGAGTCTGAAATGTCTTATAAAATTTTTTATTATACAAAATATATACAATATACCCTCTATAATTTGTTTCTTGAAGCCAACTTTGAATTTCAGTGAAAATATAGATTTTTTTTTTCCTAACTTAAATAGATATGTATTCGTATATTTACTCAGATATAAATAATAATCTCAGTCATATATATGTATGCCTTAAAAATAGGTTCCTATTAAGGGATGTTCAAATCTTTAAAATGCTGATAGTTACAGCATTATTAACTTTGAAAACTGTCAAATGTGATGCATTTAACAGATGTTCACTGTCTGCCGTATATCCAGAAATTGTGCCAGCCAACAGTACTTTAGGTTGCCTTAGGTTTTAAACGTCCAATTGCCTGTAATGCATTTGCTAAAAACCAGTACGTATTGTTTTAAGAAAAGAAAAAAGAGAAGTTGGTATTGTTATAAAAGTAGAAAGAAAACATTTTACTTTGAATTATATCTGTTTGCATCTATAGTATTTGCATTGACTTCAGTACAGTTATTTTTGATTAAGGAGTTCATGTGTGCATGCATGTAATGATAATGATGCAGCATAAATTTGTTGAAGAAAATATTTCAAGAGAGTAAGTTATTTTAAAATTAGGATCCAGGCACATTAAATTAGAGCTAGACCCTATTAGAGTCAGGCTATTGTGATTTGCCATGGTTTGGTGTTGCTTTCAGATTTAACAACTGGTCCTTGTGGGCATGGTACTGAACCAAATATCTTGTCTAATTTGTGAGCATACCTTGTATGCAAAGTTGAGAATTCAATGTTAATCTAATCAAATAATTGCTATTAGTACAAATTGCTCCAACCAATGGTAATTTGAATAGCCTAGGTTCCTAGGACATGAGGATTCTCTTTACTGCAAGAACAAAGGAGCTGCTGCCATCTGCAGTTCGTGATTTTTCTGATGTTCAGATCTTGTTTGCCTGCAATCCAGAATCCCCGTATCCTTAAAGGCTGTGTGGGCAAGCAGAACCTCAGGACAACAGGAGCTCTTCAAGCTGTTGTATAAAGGTTTTTTATCAGTCCAGACTTGACCTGTCTGAAGTTTCTTCCTCCTTTATTTGCTCCTTTGCGTTGTTCATAAGTGGTCACCATCTCATTGCTTCTTGATACATAATTTAATTTCTTGTGTTCTTCTGCTGGTCGTTAACACCAAATTGGAAAATAAATTTGAATTGTTGCACGTAGGAAATGTGATTGCTATGTTGCAGTTCTGCTTTACGTTAGTGTCCACATGCCAGAGGCCTAGGAGAAGGAAGGTGGAGGGCAAACTATTCTAGAGCAGCAAATTACAATAAAACTAACAAATGTCAGAGTGCCTTAACCAATAATATTGATAATTCTAAATAGTTGTACAGTGAAACCTGATAAACTTTGTCATATTTATACTTTCTTTGTTGTTATACTTACCCATCTTCTGATCCTCCAGGTCCCAAATTCAATGACAACAGCCTTCTCCATGGAGAAAAAGAATTGCAAAGGGGTAGAGTTTCAGCAAGTAGTCTGTTTTCCCAATCCTTCACCAGTAGAAGCATGATGTAGCTCTGAGGTGTTTCAGATTTGTATCATGTTTATACTACTGATAACACAGCCCGGTTGCTTGTTCTTTCTGTAATATTTATCCCTAAAAACATCTTTACCAAGTCTCTCGAAGTCCGTTATTAACCAGTAATTGACCATTTATTATTTGTGTTTATAGCCCTGGGGCATCTGGTATCATCTTGTGTTTGAATGTTCAAAGCTGTTGACAGTATTTTGTTCTCATACTTTAGGGGACTACAAGATTAGTGATCCATTAGAAGACACATAGAAACATACAGGTACACTAAGTTCAACAAGGAGAAATGAAAAGTCCTGCACTTGAACACGAACCAGCAACATTCCCTTGTGGCAGAGAAGGCCACTGTTGTCTGGGGCTGCCTTACGCAAAGTAATGCCAGCAGGTCAAGGGAAGTGATCTTTCCCCGCTACTCTGCCCTAGTGAAGCCACACCTGGAGTTCTGTGTCCAGTTCTGGGCTCCCAAGTATGAGATAGACATGGATATACTGGGGATAGTCCAAGAAAGGGTTACTAAGATTGTTAAAGGACTGCAACACTTCACATATGAGAAAAGACTGAGAGAGCTGGGACTGTTGTGCCTGGAGAAGAGAGGGCTCAGTGTATATAAATACCAGAAGAGAGGGTGCAAGGATGGTGCAGACAGATTCTTTCCACTGCTGCTTAGTGACAGGACAGGAAGTGTAATCTGAACATCAAGGTGACCATGCCCTGACACAGATTGTCCAGGGAGGTTATGGAGTCTCCCTCCTTGGTATTTAAAAGCTGTCTGGACATAGTCCTGAGCAATAGGCTTTAGTGGCCCTGCTTGATCAGATGACCTCCAGAGTTACCTTCCAACCCCGTTCTGTGGTTCTGTACCTACCATCTTATTCTTAATATCTAGTAGTTAAAGCAATACCCCTGGTGCACTGTCAGAATTACAACATGGGATAAGCATTTTCTGCCAGTTATCTCAGATTAGCTGCTTAGAAGTAAGGTGTTGAAACAGAGAATCTTGTTTGCCTTTAATAAGACACACCTGTCCTTGAAGCAATCTCATCAAAGTATAGAAGAGTCATTTAGTAAGCATATTGAAATTCAGAGCAGAGTTTATACTTTACTCTGTCTCCTTTTATATATTGATTTATCTGTCTGGAGGCAGAGATTGAAATTCAATCTTTCCTTTGCACATGCTTTACTGTTTTAAAGTTATATGCAGCATTACGTACTTAATAAAGATTTGAAGAAGATTTTAATTCATTCATTGATCCAGACACGTTAGACGGTTTGTAAAATGTGTATTGTTATATCATATCACTCAATTGAAGTCCCGCTTAGGAAGTCTTATTAATCAAAATTGTCAAGAGAGTCTTAAAGAAGGAGTGCAATGATTTGCTGTTAATGTAAATGTCAGCTAAAAATCACTGTCACATTTTAAATAATTCAGAATTATCTTTCAATTAAAAAGTCCTTAAGTTTGCTTCGAAATACTGACTGGCACTGCATGAAGTTATATTTCTTCAGAAAAGGATAATAAAATTACTTTTTACTTTTTTTTTTTTTTTTTTTTCCCCCCCTAAGAATAAAGGTTGTTGTTTCTTCATTGTTGCATTGAAAGTGAAGTATCTTTAAATTCATGTAATACTTTCACACATCATAAACATTTTCTGTGTAACTCTTACATCATAGAATGTGTAGCTATACGAAACTGAAATAGTACTACTAAATAATAATAGTACCATATATATAGTAATAATACACTAAATAATAGTACCACTTCATCATAATTGAATTGGATGTCAAAGTCTTCTTTTGGTTTCTATTCATTTCATGCTGGTTTCCTACACTAACAAATTAAGATTTAAAGCTTTTATCAAGATTGTTCTTGGATCCTTGATCACAAAATATTATATTCTTTAATTTCTGCAAGACCCTCATCACCATCCTAAGAGATCTTTTAATACAGAGCAAAGGTACAGGAAGCAATTAATTACAGATCATTATTAAAGTTTGTCTGGATGTAAAAAGAGTAGCATATGAAAGAGTAATCCATTAAGCGATATTAAAACCAAATGATATAACCACTAGTTTGGGAAGTCCTTGAGCCACCAATGGCTGGAAGCTGACAGAGCTAACTGAAGATGTGCTGGAATATGTTTGTTCTCATAGTATTTTCTGGGTAGATGCCACTGGACAGCAGTGGAGGCAGGGTGCTCTGCGAGGTGAGTCCTTGCTGTAACCATCTTACCCAGAGACAGAGAAACCCAGATCTCAGCCACCTAATGATTACTGCCCTGGTTGTATGGTCTCTTTTCATTTGTAGCAGCTGAGAATCTTCATTCTATATTTCTGTGAACTTGGGGAAAAAGCATCTGTACTCAAAACATGGGTGTAATTGGCAATCAGTAGAAAGTGTGATGATAATCGCTTACTCTCATCATGGAATTTTTCTGGATATGCAACAAGAGGTCAGACATTTTTCCCCTTGAGTCATTTGAAAGGTGCTGTTGTATGCATTGATTAGGGTCAAAATAGTCTATGTGCTAAAGAGTATTTGAGAAAAAATATGAAAGGAAGCATTTCTCAGATCCAGAATAAATTTTACACCTTTCAAAACTGAAAAAGGGGGAAGAGACATCATCTATTACAAATGTAATAATAGAAATAAATATTTTTTATCAAACTAGGAACATTGATTCTACATATCTCTTTATGAATATTTTCAGAAACTAAAATGAGAAATAGTTTAATTTCTGGTAAAGTTTAGCAGGATTCTAACTCATCATGGGAGAGGGAGGATGGGATGTGAGGCATGGGGCTGGACTTTTACAAGCTAGAAGAGGATCTGGAGGTTTTGGTGTGGTGTTGAGTTTCCAGCAGGATGAAGCAGATGTGATTAAAATTGTGAGAATGCGCTTTCGTATGTGTGGTAGGACATTAGGCACTTCTGTCTGAGAATTCAGAGAGATATTTGGCAATATCATATTATTGTTGAGATTTCCTGGATATCAATGTGTGAACATTTGTTGGGTATTCAGTGAAAGTTAATCTGAAAGTTTCCAGGACATCCAAATTAATCTAAAAGGTACTTCTGTTGCATATCTGATGAAGTCCCAGCTGCTTATCAGATGAGTTGTATCTCTTGACATAGAATCATAGAATTGTCAGGGTTGGAAGGAACCTTAAAGATCATGTAGTTCCAACCCCTCTGCCATGGGCAGGGACACCTCCTGCTAGATCAGGTTGCTCAGAGCCCCATCCTGCCTGGTCTTAAAAACTTACAAGGATGGGGCTTCCACCACCTCTCTGGGCAACCTGTTCCAGTGTCTCACCACCCTCATGGTGAAGAAATTCTTCCTAATGTCTAACCTGAATCGACCTATCTCTACTTTTAATCCATTCCCTCTAGTCCTATCACTGCCTGACAGCCTAAAATGTCCCTCCCCAGCTTTCTTGTAGGGCCCCTTCAGATACTGGAACATCACAATAAGGTCTCCCCAGAGCCTTCTTTTTTCTAGACTGAAAAACCCCAACTCTATCAGTCTGTCCTCATAGGAGAGGTGCTCCAGCCCTCTGATCATCCTTGTGGCCCTTGTCTGGATGCGTTCCAGCACGTCCATATCCTTCCTGTAATAAGGACTCCATAACTGGACGCAGTACTCCAGGTGAGGTCTCACGAGAGTGGAGTAGAGGGGCAGAATCACTTCCCTCAACCTGCTAGCCACACTTCTCTTGATGCAGCCCAGGATACGACTGGCCCTCTGGGCTGCAAGAGCACACTGATGGCTCATGTTGAGCTTCTCATCCACCAGTACTCCCAAGTGCTTTTCTTCCTGGCTGCTCTCAAGTTTGTCACTGCCCAGCCTATATTGGTGCTTGGACAGCCTATATTGGTGCTTGGACATAGTAGTAAGGAGGCTATTTCCATCTCTAGCAACTGGTAGCTGCTGGTAAACACCCTTCATTTGAAATTGGAATGATTCAAGTTATACTAGTTCGATTCTTGTCATTTCAGAAAATAATCTTCGATTCTGACTAAGCCAAGACTGTTGGAACAAAACACATCTCTTCCTTCTGCTCATTTCCTTGTTCTGGAAGTTTCAACAGAGATTAGTCAGAACTATAAATCACAGGCAGACAGTCATAAGAAAATAATTGTACTGTCTAGCCAAAACAGTTTCTCAAAGAGGCAGTGTTCTAGAGCTGGGTGGAAAAGGATACTTTTCTTTTTAGTATTCAGAGTATGTGAATATTTAGTCTGGGTTTTCTTCATCTTTCTTCTGAGAGCTGGAGCCACAGAAGTTCAGGTATAGCCAGGTGTCTCCACCATCCTTGGAATTATATTTATATTTACCAGCGTTTATAAAAAATTATAGGTTGACATGGAAATCCGAATTAAAAAAAAAAAAAAAAAAACAAACAAACTCACACTATTTTTGGTGAAGACCATGCAGTTTAGGTATTTTGCTGTCAATTTGATTATATCCTGCAATGTTGTTTTTGGTTTTTTCATTATTATTTTTCTGAAAGTTAGTAAATCATTACACACTTCAAAATGTAATTTCAGACCCCTTCTACCTTTTTCCTTTGCCATGCCATTTCTTAACCATATTTGTTTATTTCCAATTATCAATCTTGAGTCCTGCAGTGTTCATCAGTAGATTAAAATCTGTTTGGAATAAAAACTGTCATTTTAGCATTTTTATATCGGCTTTATAGGCAGCAGTTTCTGATGTAGGAAATTAAGTAGTGCTACAACACACATTTTAAGTAATCAGACCCATTCAAAACTGGTTCTGGGGGTTGTTTCTGAATCATAAAATGCAGATGTCTGACTTTTCATTGAAGGTTTCAGCTTAACTACTGTTTGTCTTTTCTGAAGCCTCACCTTATATTTATTGACATTTAAAATAGAAAACTTAAATAATTTGGAGACTCTAAAAACTCTACTAATCTTTGAAAATTGTATGTATAATTTATTTTTCAGATTGGCTATTAACTAGGAGACAGCTTTATAATAAAAAGTTATGACTATAAGAAATTATGCTAATTTTCAGCATCTACCCTCTGTCATTTTGGAGACCTTACTGTGAAGAAACAGTGCTGTAAAACTTCGACTGCTGTGTGATAGGAGCATGGATTCCTTTGATGGTATTTCCATGGATTGAATTCTACAAAACAAGCATCAGTATATTTCTCTCAAAGCAATACTTTTTTCTGAAGGCAGTATGAAGCTTTTTTTTTGTTGTTTGTTTTCCACCTAAACATAAGGAAAAAAATATTTACTGTGAGGGTGACAGAGCACTGGGACAGTCTGCCCAAAGAGTCTATGGAGTTTCCCTCTTCGGTGACTTTCAAAACCTGCCTGGATACATTCCTGTGCAACCTGTTCTAGGTGACCCTTGGCTTTGCCAAGGGGGTTGAACTAGATGATCTCCTGAGGTGCCTTCCAACTCCTATAATTTTGTGATTCTGTGAAGTGTTATCTCCTTTATTTCTCAGTATTCAAGTGAATTTCATAAACTTTTAACTTTTTTTTTTTTTTTCTGTAGCACTTTAAGAATCAATGACATGGTGCCTTTAAGTAAAATGCTACTTTATATTTTGCTCTTTCTGTTAAAATGATAAAGGAAGTGTCCCAGATATTCTTTACTGCTATCCCTATTTATTTTTCTCAGCATTCCATCCCGACTGTTATCACAGGCAATCACAGTCAAGGCAATGAGATTGTATTTTTCACTTTGCGTTGGAAGCATCCAACGTCCAGCTCTGATATTTCCTCTTCTGGTTTTCTGTTAAACATTCTTTTGTGAGATTGCTTATTCCTGCCATACCTCTCCATAATTTGCTAGTCTCCTATTCTGTGACCACAGTGATAAATGGTTCATTGTCACTTAAACATAACAGCGTAAGAGAAGCAGTGTTATTGTTGTTTGACTGGAAAAAATGTTTGACTTCAGGTAGGTGGAGGTTTCCAGTTCCGCATGATACTGTGCTGAAGTGTCCTGATTTATCAAGTGATAGCTGAAAATCCCTGCTCCTATCTCACATGTTTTATAAACACATTTCAAAGAGAAACCATCCTTTTAGTGAAACAAAATTGACTGATTCATCATTTTTTTTTTCTCTCAGTAATATGTTCTTATTATGTGTGTTTGCAGTTTGCAAATTTCCAACATATTTTCCCTGACACCTCTATGCATGTTTAACTAAGCTACCTTTCACTGTATCTTTTTTTCTCAGTATTAATACCACTATACACTAGTAATATATACACTTATACTATACGGCATCTGTAACCTATTCCGTAATAAGATGTGTGTGACCGGTTTACTATATCTTCACCTTTGCTGAAGTCATATCCATTCTTTCTGTGGAGAAGTCTTTAACCCAGAAACGCTGTTGTCATACTCTTTTCCAGTGATACACAGAATTTGCTGAAACTTGCAAATCCTTGCAAAGTAGTTTAATCCCATGTAGCCCTAGCATGCTTTTCGAAATGCAAGAATATTTGTTCTTGCTGCTTGCCACATCACAGGCATATCCATGAGCTATGTTTTGTGGAAACTAACTGAAAACTTGACATTTTTTATTTACATAATGCACTTGCTGAGTTTTGAATCTTAACAAATTTACAAAGATGTCAGAGCACAAAATGCCCTACATGACCTTTGTTCTAGAAGTGATGACTTATTTTTCTCAGAAAATTCTGCTATAAAACTTTATATGATTATTTACATTCATCCATTATTTTTCGGAGATCTTTTTTTCTAGATTCAGCTATGATGCTGAGTCTTCTTCAAAAAGGGTTGAAAATTGAAAACTTGTCTCACTTGAATCTGTTGAAGACTGTTCCATGTGATATTTGTTATTGCTATTTATCTGCTTCAGAATCTCTTGCTTAATTTTTATGTCCAGTGAAGTAGTTGTTAAATTTTGCAGTATAATTTCAGTATCAAGTTATTCTGATAGTTCTTGGCAGCAGCACATATATTTTATGAATATCTTTCTTCTGCCCTATCTGGATTGCTCCTTCTAGGATCACTTCAAAGTGGGCTTTTTTTACAGGAATGGGCAGATGGGAAAAATACTTCTTTCCATTAATTTTGCTGCTCTGTGTGCACAAATTATCCATGGCATATGAATGTATTATTAATTTTAAAGCAGATTTTTTTTTTTTTTCCAGACTTCATATCCTTAATGTGATTTACATTTGAATTAGTTTAGAATAAACTAGAAATAAAAGCAGAAGAAAGCCCCTGAAGGAAAGGAAATTAACAAGTTAGGCATGAGGTCAAACAGAAAGTAAATGTACAGCCCACAGGCGCTTCAGAACCATCCTTGAGAAGGAAATATAAGCACGCAATGATACTCCCATATATTGCAAAGCAACAAAAATAATAAAAAGAAATCAACCTTGAGCTAGGAAGGTTAAAATTAAATGAAAGAGAGGGCACTAAGGAGGAAAACATATTAAAGTATGTTGTGCTTTTCTTAAGTTGTTAGTGTATTTGTTCATCATGAGGCAAAACGAAGTGTATATGTATATATATAAAAACAACAAACAAAAGCTTCTGATAAACAAATGTATCGTTCAAGCCTTTGTTTCAGTTTCAAAGCCTCTAAGAAAACCTTATGTTTTTCTCTTCTGTTATAGGTATGTTCAGTGCCCATTATATATGCAGTAGATTTTAAAAAGACATTAAAAACCACTCTTTTTTTCCTTACCTCTAGAGAGTACATGATAGTTTTAAAAAACAAATTATGTTTAATCCAGATACATGAAATTTTTTCATTGTTGTAAAGTTTGTAATGAGGTATAAACTTCTGTAATACACATTAAACTAAGAAACTGACAAAAACTTAAAAGCTTACAATATCCAAGTGACTTTATACTCCTGTGATTCAGTTTATATCCCCAATACTTGAATCATCGTACATTTTGAATACATATTTGAAAATATTCTTATTTAAGGATGGTAATTTCCTGTGGAACTATGAAGCATGCATATTCCTCTTTCCTCTAGGGTTTTGCATGTACTTTATCTGCTAGTTTTGTATAGATCTCCACTGCCCTGGTGAAACAAAGAAACAGCAATTTTTTAAGACCTTATCTGTCAAGCACAGTGGTAAAACTTGTTTTTGGCAACCTCTGCTTATATACTGCTGAACCATATTTTATGAGTGATTTTTTATAGCATGCAGATGTCTTGGCATTAGTAAGTAATAATCAAATGCATAATTATAATTAAAACCTCCCTCTGAACATCAGTAGTAGAACCTATAGTAACTGCAGCTATTTCTAATCCAAGACTGAAAAATGAATATTAACTTAAAGTCATGTTAAAAAAGAATACGAATTTAAAATTATGTTGATGTCTTTTCAGTCAGTCAAAATCACTCTTTTTTTTTTCCATGGATAATATTTAGAAAGCAGACAAATTCAGAAAGGCTAACAATGCAATCTCCCACTTAGACTGATTCTGCCCTATTTCTGCTGTTTCCTATTGATTTTTTGACTGTGATTGCAATGGAGCTGCCCGCAGATACTTGCTTTCAGGAAGGTCCAGAGAGATTTTCCTGGAATACGTGTGAATGACAGTGGCTCATTTGTTCCCCTATTGATCTAATTTGAAAACTAAAAGTACCAGTAAACATAATTTTGAGGTGAATCTCCTTTTGTTGATCAAATCATATACTGTAGTGTTTAATTATGTTTCATCTGTGGCTTAGTCAAAAAGAAGGAAAAAAAAAGTTAACAACTTATTTTTGAAAGGTCTAGAAAGACACACCTTTACTAAAATTGCAATTAGATCTGCATATGTATTAGAGCAGCATGTACACTGGTGAAATAGGAGAGCTATAGAAACAAGTTACAGAAATGGATATCTTATGATTTAAATAGCAGAAAATTCTAAAGAAAAATCAGAACTACATTTCCATGGTTGCTTGTAATCCAGTTTGTGTATGGGGAATTCCAAAGCAGAAAGGTTTTACTTACCCAAGGCCAAAGAGTAGATAAGTGATGCAACTGAGAGTATCTATTAAACTTTCCCAAAAAAGTTCTTCTTTTAGACAGTCTCCTCTGGGAATTAGAGTAATGTAATTTTACAAAAATATATGTCTTAAAATAACTTAGTTGAACTGAATAAGCCAAAGCCTCATTTAAAAAAAAATCATCATGTAATAGAAAATGATATAGCTTTGCTTCCCCAAAGATGAGTTTCCATGATGAGATTATGATCAAATGTACATTTAAAAAAAGGTTTTATTCATAGCTGTACCTTATTTTGGGTAAAGACACTGTTTGGTTTAATACAAGTGTTCAAATGCTACAGTGATAAGCATTTCAGAAGATACTGCGTAGAAAATAATTTCACTGTAGGAACAAAATTCAGAAAGCTTGAATAGATGATACAGTGAAACTGTGGTATGCAGATTAGACATGTTCCCGTAATTATGGAATTATTCTTAAAAGTAAGATCAAGGGCGAGATCTACAAGGAATACAAACCTTAGGGGAAATCCCTGAGAACATTTTGCTGCCTAGTGTTGAATTTTGAAATGGATTACTCTTTCTTCCTGCTGCTGATGGCTGGCTACCAGACAAATGATAAAGTAGGAGCAATATATGAAAGGAAGTATTTTATACAGCTAAATGAGCTGCAGAGTAAATGTTCCAGAATTGGTATATCTATACTTGATGCAATATGTACATCCTGCTATAGAAAAAACTCTCACAGATTAAAATATTGATATTTAACAAATGCATCAAAATGTCAGCAAAGAATATACAAAACCATATTTTATGGTAAAATTTATGTTAAACAAAAGGTCAGTTGGCATACTTTTTATGCCATATTTATTGCTAACATGCTGTGCTTCTTACAAAATAAATAGAATGTTCCTATCTTTGAGTTAAATCTTGCTTCCAAATACTTAAGTAAATATCTTTTTCCAAAGGACCATGGAGATCTCAATACAAAAATTGTAGACTACTCACATTGGATACAGCATTGGAATTCTTTTACAGTCCCTAGACCAAAAGTAAATTCAACAGGGAATGATCCATAATACCAATATAATTACCAGACTACAAAGAACAATCTCTCCCTTTCATTTGGTTGTATACTTCAAACATTTGACTTGACACTCTTCAGTCATTTATAATTGAAAGTCAGGTATTGAAAATTATGGAGAGCTATGATCTAACCATGGGCTAGTCTTTAAATTGATACATATGTTCCTCTATAAATTAAAAGGGCAGAATCAATGATTAATTCTTCCTTTATTTTATTTTTTCCCTGCAGTTCCTAATCTTCATTTCTTATATACCATTCTTTCTGTACAGGTGGTGAAAACTTACACAACCCTTTATAGTTTTTATCATAAAAAAACCCAAAACAAATTATAAATTATATATTAAACTGTCAACTGTTTGAGAGAGGATCTATCCATTTATTTTGTATTTATTTAAACCTTACTTAATGGTTACAATATGCTCTTTGTGGTTGGAAGCAAAATTGTGACATTAAGAATTATTCAAGGAAATCCAAACTTCCATTTTATCAAACAAATTTGTTCATATAAATTTATTTCTTTATATGTTGGGATCATTTCTTGATCCAAGGTGGAATTTTGTAACCTAAATATAACAAAAAAAGGATGTGGGGTGAGATTAATTGATTAAAATCACAATCACAAGATGTACTCAGGAGGTGGATCGTCAGGGTCATTTTCCCACTATTACTGTTGTTGGAATGCTAATGTATTTGAAAACCTCATAGTATTCATAAAATTGAGTGCTATTCTAGTAACCAGTCACTAGTAGTAAGTAAAATATCATGGCTTTTCTGAGATGTTACTGACTTTGGGGACAATCCTTATACTTTGATTAGAAAATATGGTGAGAGCATCTACACTGAGCTATCTTTAAGTCAACTCTGAAATAGCCAGCTGAATGTTCTTTATGTTGTCAGAGGAATTCTTAAAGCAAAACTGTGTCTCCTATTGCTAGTCTATCATATATCTCATCAAAATAGTTGACACAGGGAAAATTTTTATATTTTGTGTTATTTTCAGAATAAATTGTGAATGTAAAATAATAGAAAATTATATTAGTTTATTCTCAAGCAAATAGATTTTCTGTTTTCCTCAATATGGTTGGCACACATAATAATTGCAGCTCGAACAAGTAATAATAAACAGTTTTTTCCAATAACTGAAGAATAAATATCTTTCCTGAATAACAATTTCCTTTCAGCATATTTTTTTTTCCCTCAGACACAGGGTATTTATACTTCATTTTTGTTTGTTTCAGGGTTTGATTTTTTTGGTTGGTTGGTTGTTTTTTTGTGTTTTGTTTGGTTGGGAGGTTTTTAATATGGTCTTTTCATTCTATAAATGTATTTATATTGACACTGGTTTTAACTGTGTGTCATAATAGTTCTTCAGATCCAGTCTTCCAAGTATCCTGTATCTTATTCATCACCTATGAGGCTAATTATGGGAATAACTATTTTAGCTCTTATTCTTTTGTGACAAGAATAAATGTGAACACACCTTACTGCTTGGTCTTACTAATACCAAGTTTAGAGAAATCTGATTAATATTCTTCATGAGTAAAGTCAACAAGTCTAATTTAAATTAAGCATTCAAGATGTGAAATGAACATAAATAATCATATTTAAATATATATACTGATTATCTCATTCAGAACTAAAATGACTTTAGAAGGCTCTATTTTATTTTTCAACAGACTGAACAGCAGCTGGGCAGTTACTGTACATAATAAATATTTTATATTTATCAGCAAGGTAGTGGTGCTGCTGTGGATGCACATGGAGCTGAAGGAAGCACAGCAGAGCTCTCAATCTGCTTCATGCTTTGTTCTCTGGCATCCTGCCTGTACAGTTTAGCTGCATGCTTCTGTTCACCAAGTCCAATTGTAGTGATGCTGTAACCGAGTATTTTCTGCTTCCTCACAGATAACTATCAACTAGTTATCAACTAAATTAACCTGAGGATAATCTTTTAACATTCACAAGAGTGTCCTTTAATGCTGACTTTTTGTGCCTTATCTGTAAGTACCCATTTAAGATGTACTGAAAGATTCTCTAGGAGAGACATCTTGATAGAATAAGGTTGAACACATATTCTAAAAGGTGTGACTTAAGTTAAAACTTGTTAGGAGAGGTATTGTGGTTCTTTGCTGTTTCTGTATTATTTAAAGGTCTGAAATGCTCAATATTTTTTCCATGGGAAAATAAGAAAATTCAATATAAAGTTGAAGAGAAAATATAAGCAGATAAACCTGCACTGTCAGGGATTTTTAGAATCATGTTTATTTTAGGATTGAGCCTTTGAGGTATCACTTCAGGAAAGTTTATCTTCAGATAAGACAGGTATGCAAAAATTGGATTGTTTAGGTCTTTTTTTGATTCCCTGTAGCCCTTATAATATAAATATTGACATCATGATAAATGAGCATGCAGTCCATAATAGCACATTTTGTGTATCAGTTTTGTTGAAACATTACTATTATAAATATCTAATGATAAAATGAGAGGGATTCAGGGGCATACTAAAGTATTTAGTCTTTTATTTATCTTTAAAGACTCTTTAGAAAACTTAATCTTCTAAATTTTTTAACTATAAAATTGATATCTATTTTACTCTAGTCTCCACAGGATGCTACATTTTAATTAATTACACCACAGTGCTTTCAGATGATTTTCTGAAATGGGTCATGAACTGTCATTACCTTTTGGTAATACATATTTTATTTTGATTCTTGTTTCTTTTTTTTTTTCTTTTTTTCCTGTCTGAGTTTATTCAAGTAACAAACAAGTATTTCTGACTCAGCTGTAGTGCCCCATTCCCTAGAAATCCATTTGTTCCCAGAGGGAGCTGTCATGCTTTGAATGCTGTTGTACCTATAAAGGAATCATCTGTTGACTCTAGAACGTAAGAGAAAAGATCTCTTATCCGTAGTCCTGGCCACTGCAGAAAATTACCACTGTCAATTAAGTGACTACATCCATCCTGTGTGTAAATATTTTTGCATGATGCTTCCCATCCACTTTCACTTATGATGTTCTTATTTTTCATTTATCCCTACCAACACTGTTTCTTCTGTGGGTGATTGTTCTTTATTTCACTGTTTCAGAAATACGATCATTTATTTCCTTCATTTTTATTGTTACCTTTATGATATGATCCATCCCCTGAAGTCTTCAGCTTTTTCAGACTACTGTCTGTTCCTTTATCTCTCAGTTTTCCTCAGACATTTTATCCTTTTCATCCTTTTTAGTTGCTATTCTATATATTTTACCTTACTCCTCTGTAGTTGTTCTAAACTGTGCAACAAGGCATCACAAAGTAAGGCTTAAACTTCACAAAATTCAGGAAAAAAAAAAATCAATTCTTTACACTTAGGATTAAGGATACTTGGCCTCACTGAGAGTACTAGCCCTCAATACAAATTGATGTGTTACCATGGCATTTTCAACCTCTGGAAACAAACTTAATCAAAATTCGCAAAAGACTTCTGAAGCAAAGTGCATTTATTCTTCAAATGCCTGTGCTACTCTGAGACAACATTTTAACCAAAAATGTATATGAGAAAAGTAGAGCATCACTGACATCTACACTATGAAGTGACAGCTAGGAGGTACATTCCCAAAAAGTTATGTTTGTCACCACTGGATGTGAATATATGCTATCATGATAAGAGGAACACACTTCTGTAATTTTTTTAAGTTTTCTTCCCTCATTCAAATGTAGAGGTGTTATACCACATGCCAGTACAAAAGCAATAAAACCCTGACAATATTTTCAAAGTCTGCAAATACTGGCTAAACATTTTTCTTGCATCAATTTATTTGGTTATTGTCAGTGAGATATATTTACAACCAATAATGACATAGTGTAAAGGCATTAGGGGGTTTATTCAAGATTGTATATTTATTCTTTTATAGGAAAATAATGCTGTCAGTTATTTAAATTAGATTTTTATCCACACTGAAATACAGAAAAAAAACCCCAAAAAAATAAACATGGCTGCTTTTAGGACCTACACCATCATAAATATAAAAAAATTCCTTCTCTGTGAAGAAAATCCATAACTGTATAAACATGACAAGGAAACTGTCTCTTAGTAATCATAGTATAATGTTTACATCAGGTCTTATTTTTAACAACATATTTGGTCTAAATACCAAGAAAACACACTATTTTGATGTTCTCTTTGTAATACAGTGGAATAATTTTATTTTCTTCTGCTTGTTGAAAAATTCATGGACATTTCTATGAAAAAGGTAATAAAAGGCCTTCATATAAGGTAATTGCTTACCTCCTCAACATTTCAAAATGAGGGCTTCCATATAAAATGTCATCATTTCTTCTAACAGTTGCTTATTACAATAGGAACTTAAGAGTAGTTAATTCATTCAGGACAGTTCATAAGTACTCAGATTTCTCTGAGTTAACTTTTGACTGTATACTTATTTGGAGGTTTTGTTATCTCTCTATGCTGCCTTAGGATGCAATGGAAATAGAAGCACTTTATGAAAACATTTTGAAAACGAGCATAACGTATCACTGGGTGTGAATAATGTACCAACAAATTTCAAAAAACATTGTCACTCCTCCTGAACATAGGAGATGTTGTTTACAAAGCATGTATGGTGGTTTGACCTTGTCTGGATGCCAGGTGCCCACCAAGCAGCTCTATCACTCCCCACCTCCTCCTCTTAGCTGGACCAGGGGTAAGAAAATAAGATGCAACTCATGGGTTACGAAAAAGGCAGTTTACTGAAAAGCAATGCGAGGCTGTATGCACGGAAGCAAAAGAAAACAAAGATTTATTCTCTACTTCTCATCATCAGGTGATGTGTGGCTCAGTTTTTTGGGAAGAAGGGCTCCAAACACATAGAAGTTGCTCTGAAGGACAAGCTTATGACTCCACTCTTCCTTCTTCCTTCTTCCTGGACTTCAGGAAGGCATTTGACACCGTTTCCCACAGCATTCTGCTGGAGAAGCTGGCAGGTCATGGCATAGACAGGAGGACTCTTCACTGGGTTAGAAACTGGCTGGATGGCCGAGCCCAGAGGGTGGTGGTGAACGGAGTAAAATCCAGTTGGCAACCAGTCACAAGCGGTGTCCCTCAGGGCTCGGTTTTGGGACCCTTCTTGTTTAATATATTCATCAATGACCTGGATGAGGGAATTGAATGTACCCTCAGTAAATTTGCAGATGACACAAAATTAAGCACAAATGTCGATCTGCTTGAGGGTAGGAAGGCTCTGCAGCGGGATCTGGACAGGCTGGAGAGATGGGCTGAGCTCAATTGTATGGAGTTTAACAAAACCAAGTGCCGGGTCATGCACTTCGATCACAACAACCCCCAGCAACGCTACAGGCTTGGGGAGGAGTGGCTGGAGAGCTGCCTGGCAGAAAAGGACCTGGGGGTGTTGGTCAATAGCCGGCTGAACATGAGCCAGCAGTGTGCCCAGGTGGCCAAGAAGGCCAATGGCATCCTGGCCTGTATCAGAAACGGTGTGACCAGTAGGAGCAGGGAGGTGATCGTACCCCTATACTCGGCACTTGTGAGACCGCACCTTGAGTACTGTGTCCAGTTTTGGTCACCACAGTACAGGAGGGACATTGAGGTGCTGGAGCGAGAGCAGAGGAGGGCAACAAAGCTGGTGAAAGGGCTGGAAAGCATGCCCTATGAGGAGCGGCTGAGGGAACTGGGTTTGTTTAGTCTGGAGAAGAGGAGGCTGAGAGGAGACCTTATCACCCTCTACAACTACCTAAAAGGAGGTTGTAGAGAGGCTGGTGTTGGTCTCTTCTCTCAAATTAGTAATGATAGGACGAGGGGGAATGGACTAAAGTTGCATCAGGGGAAGTTTAGATTAGATATTAGGAGGAAATTCTTCACTGAGAGGGTAGTTAGGCACTGGAACAGGCTGCCCAGGGAGGTGGTGGAGTCACCATCCCTGGAGGTGTTGAAAGAACGATTAGATGTGGAGCTTGAGGATATGGTGTAGTGGTTGAGAAATGCTAGGACAAAGGTTGGACTTGATGACCCTGGAGGTCCTTTCCAACCATAATGATTCTATGATTCTATGATTCTTTTTCTAGCTTTTATTGTTAAGCTGATGTCATATGGTACAGAATAATCCTTTGGTCAGCTGTCCTGTTCGTGTCCCCCCCGAAGAACTTGTCCACCCCATCCATTCCAGGAGAATGCTGGAAAAACAGCCTTTGTGCTGTGTGAGCCCTGCTCAGCAATAGTCACAACACGGGTGTGTTATCAACACCTTTCCAGCTCTCCATGCAAAGCACAGCACTGGGAGGGCTGCTATGGGGAAAATTAACTCCAGCTCATCCAGACCCAATGCAGTATGTTGTTCCTGTAATAATTATTAAAATATTTGTAAAACTGTTTTTTTTTTTTTTTTAACTCTGCTTGTTTTAGATATACTATAAGACAAAATCATAAGTTTTCATAGGCAGAGCACTAAGTTGGAAATAGTCTACTGACTATACTGGAGATGTTAATGTGAAACTGAAAATTTTATCTTTATTGACAACTTTATTTATAGATGAAAAAATATAAAAAATATGTACATTTTACTTGTAAATTATAATAACTATTTGATAAACTAATGTTGAACACTTTTCAGGTTTGACAGTTTTGCAGCTTTATTCCTAGATTCTAAATTGTGCCACTTTGTTCTGAAATAATGCTCAAATACTGAAAGAAAACTTTTTTTGGTTTATTCTGTGTAACAAAACAACAAATACCTGAGCCAGGCAAACAGAAGAGTAAAAATTAGCATAAAGAAGAAGAATAAATTCACAAAGTCAACAAGTCTTCATCAAGTAAGCTGAAGCACACATACACACAGTGGAATTTTATGTATTGCGATATAACTAGCAGCTTACAAAGACAGTCATTAAAAAAAAAAAAAAAAAAAAAAGATTCATATTGAAGATTTGACTCAAAGAAAACATATACCAAAAATACATTTTCTTAAAAACATTATTTGTTTGTCAGAATATCTGTTTTTATTGCATGCTTGTGTGTTTTGACTTTGGAGCTTCCATTTTAAAGTCTCATAACTCCCTCTTCTTTTTGATCAATCTCAACAGATTTAGATCATGCATATCAAAAGTGATAGTAGAAATAACATTAAAGAGTTGTGAACTAAGAAGATAGACTGACAATGCCAAATTACATGGAGGTCCCTAAATGCCTTTCTTATTTTGAATGATGGGGAAGATAAACAAAAATTTAGTAAGTCTGAAATTAGAATTCTGATCACTTACATTCCAGCCAGGGAGTTATAAATCATGAAATCACAATGATATAAATATATAGCCAGCCTTTTATTCCTCCTGAGTCCAAAACAAAGTGAGAATAAGTAGTACAGCCTTTCCTTCCACTTCATAATCAGAGATGTAGTCAAATGAGAATACAGTGCTGTATAATTGGAATTGTCATTGGAATTTGCAGAATGTTAATTACTGCTTTTTGAATTGTTAACCATTAATGAGTCAGAAGACATGTCTTCTTGAAATTACTCAACTTGCAAATACTGAATTAAAAACCGTAGACTATTATATTAAAATAATAGTGGAACTAGAGGGAAACCTGATTCTTTTTCTAAGACAACTTAGAATTTACTGACAATAACAGAAATATCTGCAAATTTCTAAGTTAGTTGTTCATGAGCATGTAAGCCAAGTAAAATCACTATACCAGGGTGATTGTGGAAGATTAAGTTTTGTGACTAAGGAAAAGTTATCAAACCTATTGGTATAAATCCGTGCAATGGTTAAGAGAAACTGTGCTTCAGAAAATAGCATACACTAAGTAGGTGAAAAAAGGGGTTGCAACTGGAAGAAGGAAAAAATATTAATGCTGAGAGGACAAAGACAAGTATGCTAGACTGGAGAGGAATGTGCTTTATGTTTCATTACTTTCATTTTAGCAAAGAAATTAAAGTCCATGTCGATTCTCTTAATCTGCTGAGTACTATGAACATTTCTATAAAGAAGAGAAAACCCCTTAATTTGAGGCCTGTGTACTCCCTAATCTTGACACTGAGTGATTTAAGTTGCTGAGAGAACTGTCAGGGGTGCTCACCAGGCCACTGTCCATCATTTATCAGCAGTCCCGGCTGACTAGGGAGGTACCAGCAGATTCGAAGTCAGCCAACATTACACCCATATATAAGAAGGGACAGAAGGATGATCCAGGGAACTACATGCCTGTCAGTTTGACTTTGGTACCAGGAAAGCTGATGGAGCAGATCATCCTGGGTTCTGTTATGCAGCATATGCAGGAAAACCGGGTGATCAGGCCCAGTCAGCATGGGTTTATGAAGGGCAGGTCCTGTTTAACAAACCTGATCTCCTTCTATGATAGGGTGACCCACATGTTGGATGAAGGCAAGACTGTGGATGTTGTCTATCTTGATTCTAGTAAGGCACTTGACACCATTTCCCACAGTGCTCTATTAGAGAAACTGACTGTTCTTGGCTTGGATGGGCATACACTTTCCTGGGTGAAAAACTGGTTAGATGGATGAGTCCAAGGAGTTGTGGTCAATGAAGTTAAATCCAGTTGGCTGCCAGTCATGAGTGGTGTCCCCCAGGGCTCAGTAATGGGGCCACTCCTGTTTAACATCTTTACCAATGATTTGGATGAGGGGTTAGAGTGCACCCTTGGCAAAATTGCAGATGACACCAAGCTAGGTGGAAGTGTCGATCTGCTTGAGGGTAGGGAAGCTCTACAAAGGGATCTAGTTAGGCTGGATCACTGGGCCAAGGCCAATTCCATGAGTTTCTATAAGGCCAAATGCCAGGTCCTGCACTTGGTCAACAACAACCCCCTGCAGTTCTACAGCCTACAGTAGCTGCCACGCAAAGAAGGACCTGGGGGTGTTGACTGACAACCTCCTGAGCATGAGCCAGCAGTGTGCCCAGGTAGCCAAGAGGGCCAATGGCATCCTGGCCTGTATCAGGAATAGCGTAATCAGCAGGAGCAGGGAGATGATCATTCCTCTGTACTCAGCTTTGATGAGGCTGCACCTCAAATACTGTGTCCAGGTTTGGGCCCCTCTTTACAAGAAGGATGTTGAGGTGCTGGAGAGGGTTCAGAGGCAGGCTACTAGGCTAGTAAAGGGTTTGGAGCATGTGTCTTATGAGGAAAGGCTGATGGATCTGGGGCTGTTTAGCCTTGAGAAAAGAAGGCTGAGGGGAGACCTTATTGCCCTCTACAGCTACCTGAAGGGAAGTTGTAACAAGGCAGGAGTTGGTCTGTTCTCCCTGGTGACAAGTGACAGAACAAGAGGAAATGGCCTGAAGTTGAACCAGGGCAGGTTCAGGATGGATAATAGGAAGCATTTCTTTACAGAAAGGGTTGTCAGGCATTGGAATGGCCTGCCCAGGGATGTGGTGGAGCCACCATCCCTGGAAGTGTTTAAGAGCTGGGTAGATATTGTGCTTAAGGACATGATTTAATGGTTTTTGATATGGCTAGGAATAAGGTTGGACTTAATGATCTTGAAGGTCTCTATGTTTCTAAGTGAAAACAAAGAAAAAAACCAACAACCCATAACATTGTGTGTTTGTGTTGAGCTGATGTGAAGCAAACCTCTTTAGATTACCAGTTATTGATCCAGTATGCAGCCACTACTGTTGAAATGGATAGATAGGTTTTGTAGGTATGCAAGTATTATTTGCAGAGTAAACACCTAAAGAAAATGAAATTGACTCTGGGGAAAAACAGAGGAAGGTCTCTCCTTGCCTTCTTACTTTCCAGACTCTGTGGCACAGGTATTAGTACTCAACTGCTAATCCACCTCAAGGCTCCTTTGACTCATTTTGGTCCAAATTGGTGATGAGATTTCGAAGACAAAAGGCAAAGAAAAAGCTGCTGCTTTACCTGCTTAAAAGTAAGATGTCTGTTGGAAAGGACTAGCACATGTTACAGAGGAGAGATTTGAACCTTGCCAGAGATTTTGTACAGGGTGACACTCTTGATCTTCCCCAGGACTTTGCAGCCTTGCTAACAAAGGCAGGAGCTTTGCAGAAGACACAGGTTGTGCTAATGCAGTGGGAACCATGGACTGCCCAGAGCACAGCCTGATCGGGTGGAGGGAGGCTTTGCTTCCGTCATGGTTCAGGCATCTGAACCAAAAGTAAATTAAAGAAGACAAACTCTTCTATGCTGGCAGTAGAAGACTCCTACCCAAAGTAACTCGCAGCATTATACAGCATTATATATATCAGTGACAATCTGGTGTATTAGATATTAACATGATTAATAATGGAATATTATTGACTGCAGTCCTCTTGCTCTCTTGCTGTTCCTGTCCAGGCCTAATCTCAGCAAATCTGTATTTATACATGGACTGTCTGTTTTCCAAAGCAACTCACACCACCTCTGTAGGGTTACTGTTTAGCTTCATGACCTCCTTTTCTGCAGCAGGGAAAGGCTGTAGGAGGGTCCTGTCTCCTTTTCTCTTTCCTGCAGCCACTGCTACTTCTCTCTGAAGTGTGACTTTGAGGTGAGATCTGTGGGTTCCAGGGGAGAGGCCATGGGGAAAAGCCTGCTTTGAAGCACCCTGGGGTGCTGTGAGGAAATGGATGATGCTTAAAGGGACTGAAAAATTCAGGGACCAATCTTGGCCCTTTTCAAGGGAGGTGAGTGGAAGCAGGAAGACAAGGGAGATGTCCTTGAAATCCCACAAGAAAGCTGAGAGAGAAACTTGAGCAAGAGGAGGAAGAGAAGGGAAGACAACATTCAGGAGGGTGGGTCTGATGGAGATACCGAGGCAGACAGAGACTGAAGGGACTGAGACATGTTAGCAGGTAGGCTCAGGTAGTGCCTGGAAGGGAAGATGTGAGCAGGAGCGCAACTATTCAGGCTGATTTTGGGAAAGCAGATGCAGGAATGGTGCATCTGGGCACATGAACATGGATCAAGGAATTCAGGGCAAAAATGGGGGAAAGCCTGTATAAGAAAACAGAAGAAACTGGGAAACACAGTATAATATCTAGAGCAAGAAGAAACATATTTGAAGGATGCGGTCTTTTTAATCACATTAAATATTGTTGAAGTAGAGAAATGTCATTAAGCATTTCCTAAAATAAAAAGCCCACCTTCATCTACTACTAATTATGCTATTACTGAAAAAGTAGTGTTAAAAAAAAAAAACAAAAAAAAAACAAACCAAGGAGGTTAAAGACATCAAATATTGCTCTGGACAACTAGATTTTGTATATGTCTGCCAGAGAATACCTATGTGAGTAGTTCCTTAGAACTGCTTTTTTGCTGTGTGTTAATGAATGATTCAGCAACAAGTTTGTTGAATAACCAGTGCAAATATACCACTGAAAACATAAAGTCTTTGTATATTGAAACACCTGAAATTGGAAAATATTTCTGCTTTTCTTTCTGTGCTTCTATTTATCTTCTTTAGAATGGGATAGTAATACACTCTTGTCTCATACAGAAATTAATTTATTGATAGCTACGAATAGTCAAAAAAGCTGATGAGATGTTGAGATTTTTTTTTCAGAAAATGTTTTGAAGGGTCTAAAAATGAGAAGGAAGGAGTATGTTGAATGATATGTCATTTAAGCACCACCCATTATATGATTGAATGCATCAGGGGTCCTAAGGAAAAAAAAAATAGTATATTACCATATCAATAAAACATGTGTATGCAGTGGGGTTTGAATATTAGGGCTTGAGTTAGTTTTACAATACTGTAATTGTTCTTTTAGAATAGTTGGTTTATATCTAGTAAATCTATCTTTATTCAGATTTCATGTTCAGAGAAGGAAAAATTTATTTTCCCTTTACACAGGCACAACTAAAGGCACATCTAAAGAGATATATGTATAAATTCCTACTACCTCACAAATCCTGGTTCCATTTGAAACAACTTGAAACAAATTACTAGTAACAGGATTTCACTCCAAGATAATTTTTTTCTTAGTGCTTTTAGAATGTGAAAATACAGAGACAGGAATTACACATTTTATATTGCAAATAAGACTGTATCTTGCTATTCTGGTAAAAAAAAAAAAAAACACTTTTGATGTTGTTAGTGTTTCCATTGTTATATTTTCTAATTCCAGTGAGAAACATAACTATCTTCACATATATTTCTATGTCTTTATAATACAGATTGGGAGAGTTATTTTTTTTTTCCTTGATTACCTACATTGTAAAACATGCAGAAGGTTAAAATAACTGGGACATACTGTAAATATTCAACAATTTGAATCGTATGAGCATTTTTAAAAAAAGCTTGCATAATACACATTTCAGGCCTAATTCTTTAAGTTTAGTACATTCCTTTTTATTTTTTATAATAGTCATTTCACTTGTAACTTTATATAGATCTGCATTAGCTATAAGCTTCCTATATCCCTCATCTCCACTAGACTCATCTGATAGGACTTTTGGTCTTTTTGTTACTGAGTTGTCAGCCTGGTCAGCAGCTGGCTCACATCCTCTAAATTCCCTGTTTCACCTGGCTTCACTGTTTCTCACTAATTATGAAGGCTTAAAGATACAAAGCAAATGCAAAGATTAGGTAAAATTGAAACTGTTTTGATCAGTACCTTGACATTTTTGTAATTTTTAACATAAGATTATTGCTGACTTTTTACCTTCTTTTATGAACTCCTGCCTTCTCTTTTCCTGCTTTCATGGACATGGTTTCTGTTTCTTTTTGAACTCCATGCTGGTCTGTCTTGTGCCTTTTTTCCCCCTCTCCCTTACTTTTCTCCTCAATATTTCAATTTCTCTTGGTACTCTTTTCTTGCAAGGTAAACATGTCCTAGTTTCTCTGCTTGAAAAGGAAACACACTTGCCCTGGCTTATGTCTCCATCCCTTTTATTACTTTAATCTCTTAAATTCATGGAACATTGTTTTTAATGGATGTCTAGAGCTCCTCTCCTTTCATTATCACCCAGTCCCTCTCCAATTTACCTTTCATCCCTGGCAATCCACTCAAACGACCTCTTCCTTGCCAGGTAACAGAATCATTACTTCAGTCTCATCATTCCTGTGCCTTCAGCACAATTGAACATGCTTCTTTTCTTGAATCTTGCTCTTTCATAGCTTCTGTGCTTTTGTTCTCCTCATGTTTTTCCCATTCTCTAATCACTCCTTCAGTGCATCGTCATATTTTTAACAAGGTTGTGCTGTAGCCAAGTTTCAGTAAATATTTAAAATATGTATACACCTTATATGTTTAAAACATATCTCAAGTATACAAATAGTAAAAAAAAAAACAAAAAAACAAACCCTATGTAATGGGTGTGGGAAATAAGATTTGCCTCATAAAGGAATGCATCCTCAAAGCACGCTTACAATTCCTAATCTGAGTTAAAATTTAGTATTTTCATCCTAGTATATTTGAGGTAAGTAAAAGCTTACAGATTTACTATTAAAATATATTTTCCTACCTTAAAGGACATTTTTTGTGTGTGTGAGAGAAATTCCCATCTTCACTTTTTGCAGAGTAAAATATTCCAGCAGATGTATTCTCTTACTTAATACTCTATTTTTCACATCTACAATCTCATTATTTCTAAAACAAAATCAGTGCAATTCCCTTTCCCCAGAGACTTGTACACCTAATGAAATGCATTTCCACCATGTCTCCAATGGTTAAGATATTTCCCAGTTCTAGTAAGACTTGTAATCCTGAGAACAAAGTAGGGGGGGAGATCTCAAGTCTGAGCAAACATGCAAAAAAAGAGAAAACTATTTTTTTTCTTTAATATTTTTATTTAATTAATGATTCTTATTTAATAGAAGATAATATAATAATCTGTTCACTTATTTTAATCCTTAAGTAGCAAAAGAAAACCAGGGGAATTCATTAAGGTTCAACATTAAACCATGATCTACTTCAACATGAAAAGCAGCTAGCATTCAGATATAATGATAGTGATCACAGTATCAGATCAGACAGATGTTTTAATTTTGCAATATATGTGAAGAAAAAAACAATCAACTAGTCAAGCACACAAGCAAAATACAAGATTGTTACTCTATTGTTCAGTTGAGCACTTAAACACATGGTCCAAGTCCTTCAGCGGAAAAGTCACCAACTAAAGTAATTGAATATCCTTCTCCAGATCTGTGTAGCTACCTGCTGCCCGAGAGATTTCTCATCCTGGTCTGAGATACTTACTCTTTCAGAGTAAGGGGAGGAATAAACCCAACCATGAGTACACAGGAGGTGTGGCTTGAAAGCAGCTATGCAGACAAGGACCATGAAGTCCTGATGCACACCAAGTTGGACATGAAGTAGTAATGTGCCCTAGCAGAAATAAGGCCAACAGCCTCCTGGGTAGCATGAGCCTGAGTGTTGCCAGCAGGTCAAGGGAGGTGATCCTTTCTGTTTACTCAGCCCTGGTGATGCCATATCTGAAGAATTGGGTCAAGTCCTGGGCTTCCCAGTACAAGAGAGACACAGACATACTGGACTGAGTCCAGTGAAGTGCCACAAGTATATTAATGGCGTGGAACATCTGACATCCAGGAGAGGCTGAGAACTGAGGCAGCCTGAAGCTAAGGCTCCAGTGTCTGTAAATACTTGATAGCAGGGAATGCAGAGGAAACTAGACTTCTCAGTGGTGCCTGCTGACAAGGCAGGTGTCAATGGGCACAAAACAAAACTCATCAGACTCCATGTGAACAAAAAAGATGGTTTTTACTGTGAGAGTGAACACTGGCACAGGTTTCCCAGAGAGGCTGTGGAGTTTTCATCCCTGGAGATAGTCAAAATCTGACAGGACATAGCCCTGAGTAACCTGTTCTCATGGATACTACAATGGGTAGAAGATTGGACCAAGCAACCTCCAGAGGTGCCTTCCTGCCTCATGCTGTCTGTGAGTTTGTGATAAGGACTTCAGATAAGGCTTATACTACTTCTCAGTGAATAATTGATCAGAACTGAGGCAGATTCTTGTCCCTGTTAAAAATTTCTCTTCTTATCCACCCTGCTTCCTTTTTCATACACTGGTCCTATACTAAATATCTGGAAGATGACACCTGTGTGCTTTTTGTTTCCTTTTTTTTCTTGTTACGTTCTTGTTGCTACATACAGAGACAAAATGGTCACAGATTTTCAAAAGAAGACCTAATCAAATGATCATGTTTGGAGACCATATGTTACTTCATTACCAGTTAGTTCATCACTAAAATGTCCCCTACATGGTGAAAACAATGGATTTAGTTGTTACTTGTCTTTGAGTTGCTGTATGCACTATGTAAGTAAAGCTTTCTTGGAAAGGAGACTAAGGTATTCTGTTAATTTACTTTTATTATTATGTCAAAAGCTCTAGACACAAAAAATACTGGAGGGAAAAAAAAAAAATTCTTACTCTATGCATTCACAGTCATGCATTGTGTGAGTGTGCATTTATGCAAACATTAGGACAGAAACTGAGTGTGTTACAGGCAAGTATGACATGTCATATTACTTCTAAATTTTTAAGCAGTTTTCCTGAGAGGTTTCCTGAAGGTGTTTTGTATTTGAAGATGGAACAATCAAGAGGTTTTCAGACCAGGTACTAGGCAGTTAATGGATTACATTCAGTAAGTCTTATTTCTAGTAGAAAACATTCAAGTAAAGTTTTTCTCCATTATCTGTTATGAAAAAGTTTTTAAGCAATCATTATTCTAACCTGCAATAAAAATTAACACTTAATCCTACTTTGTATTCTTCTAAAAAGGATTTGAGAATATTCAGCTTTAGATTTTTTTTACCACTTTATTGTGAAATTTATTTATTTTTTCTTTTCACTTCTTTTCCTTACTTGTAGAACACAGCAAAGAGGAAGGACATTAAATTTAATCTTAAATCATAGGAATGTCATTTAGATCTTGGGTGCAGAAGTAATAGTTCATCCATTCTGTCCTTTATCTCACATGTTTCTGTAGCTGCTACTAAAATGTCAACATTTGCTATCAATTACCCCATCATTGTATTTGCAGTATTTCTCAATATCTAAAATAAGAAATAGCAGTAGTATTTCAGATAATGAAGTGCTGAAATTGTTAGAAAAAGTCTAACATAGTTGATACCTATAGGATTCTTCAAAATTTTAGGAGATTGGGAGCAGTAATCATAAAACAAAGATAAGATTAAATACATTTATGGTTAGAAATTAGATTAGTGACATATTTTTTAGTTTCTTGTTTAAAAAGTCAATATTATGTTTGTATTAGTAAAATTATGAGTTGTTAGATTTAGTCTTTCCTTTATGCTATGTTACCAAAGACTTTAAATTATAGGACACTACCAGTTTTGTAAGATTCTTTTCTAATGTTCAGTGTAAGCTTCAATATTTTTCTGAAAATTATTATTTTTGAAGTGCTTAAAAGAAAGTCTCTAGCAATATTTTCCTGATGCTTGACATTTACCCAAAGGAGGTAAAGGGGAGACAAGAGGAATAAAAAAAATCCTTGTCTATTTGAAGTCAGTCAGCATTATTCATACAATATACTCATGACCATGATTTCATTATGATATGTTTATTTTATGTTTAATTTAAACTATTGTATAAAACAGAGGCAAATCTGAGCAAAGGTGTAGGAATGGAAAGAAGTCTGTTGTGATACACTAATATTGTAAGACACCTCAAGATCCTTTTTCGCTGAGGAACTGATGCTGTTCATATTAATGTTAGATGAAATATTGTAATCTGATTTCATTGGAAATAGAGTGGAATCTGCATTTTGAAAGACCTCAAACACCTGATTTTTTTATTGTTTATGTAGCTAGGCAGTAATTATGATAGCTCAGAGAAAAACAAAGAGAAAAATAAAAGTTAAAATGTCTCTATATTGGTACTTTAATATTACAGTATGTTTTGTTTGTCAGGATGACAAGGTAGTCACAAAACATTTTGCAGTTGACTTGAATGAGGACAGAATTTCATTTCAGAAACACATGTTTATAAAGTCCAAAAGCAGGCACCCACATTGAACTAAATTGGATTCCTCAGCTTCTTCATATGGTACTGATGTATTTGTCAGATCAACAAGACATTTGGATATAAAAGCTAAAGTAAAAGGACTTTGATATATAAAATGAAAAGAAAATTCTTTTGTATAAAATTCTTGTGTTATGTTTGAAAATAAAGCTATACATTTTAATGCTTTGTCATGTAAACTTTTGAAATGTCAGTATTTTGAAATGTCTAGGTATTTCCAAGAAAAAGACTAATCATTCTCAGGAAAGCAGACTCGCTTGTGTTTGTATGTGAGGAATTCATTTTTAGATCCAGATGCAGTTCTTACATGGCTATTGCAATGGTTTCCCACATCTCTCCTCAGAACAAGCTTCTGGTGCAGCATATTCTTTCTTTTTCTTATTCTCTTTTTCTTTCTCTGTGCACAAAGACATGCACACCCATGCAAGTACATGAATAAAAATAGATAACCCAAAATATATCTGCTGTAATTCCTACTTCAACTTGGCTTGAATTTATTATATATATATCAGCTTGACTCATGTATATTATTTCATGTTAAAAAATACTTTTTAGTAGGAAAAAGCACTCTAAAAATGTTTGTGAAAATTATTTAAACTTCCCCTATGATGTTATAAAATGAGTGACCATAAGAAAAAGTTGGCTTCATAGCTTTAAGGCTTCCCTTTTCAAATCAGTTATCAGTAGATACTGTACTCTCTGTGAAGATGTGTGTTTAATGCTTGTGAAACAAGTACTCTGTTAATATAGTTGCTGACTGCAGATAATATGTGTACATTTGTGCACCTTTTCCCTTCCCTTCCCTTCCCTTCCCTTCCCTTCCCTTCCCTTCCCTTCCCTTCCCTTCCCTTCCCTTCCCTTCCCTTCCCTTTTATTCACTACCCCATCTAATGTTTTTTGTCCAAGCCTTCAGAGTTGAGCAGAGAAAATACAAGAATGAAGTAATCAATCTTCATTCCTACTATTCTCTTTCTCTTCCTAGTATTTTGCTGTAGGGTAACTGGAAGTTTTAATGTTCATTAGACAACCAGACAACTTGACACAATCTTTGACACTTTGACAGGTGATGCCACAATCAAACAATTAGCCTTTGTAAACTCATCAGAAATCTAACATAGGGATGTCCCAAGTCAGAGTCAGCTCTTAGATTTTCTTAGTTGAACCTATAACATGATCATTTTTCTGAAAATAAAGTGTTCTACGATTTGTATTCATCAACAGATTTTGTGTTATAAACTCAAAAGAGATGATGACCAGAAAATGAACCATGCATGAAGAAATCTTATACATTTTATTATCAGAACAATTTTCTGTGTGTCATATTTTAAGACTCTTTTTATGTATCAGCATGATTAGTATTTTTGAATATAAGTTAATTTTGATTCTCTGTGGGGGAAGCAGAACATTCCACCACACTTGTGAATTATTCATTCTTGTCATAATAGAAATTTTTGTTAGTTTCTCAAACTCTGTAGTTCTTATATAGTGCAAACAAATGCATGGGTTGTGAAACTATATTTATTCCCTTTGTCAAAGGCAATCTCCAAGCCTCTGGCTGTAAAAGAGGCATCCCAGAAGCCCCTAGCCTCCAGCTGAGTCTGCCAACCTCAGCACTTCCATGTTCTTTCATTAGTTACCATAGCCCAGGATCTTGAGAGCCCCAGGCTTCACAACACTTGAATTAATTTTTTTCTTTAGGGTTCAGGAAAAATGTTGACACCTTCTTTTATTGAGTTTTTCCGTTACTTTTGCCACAAGGGAGAGTCTGAAAGTCTTAGCTTGACAGTGAAGTCTTGAAAACCCCAGGACTGGAGAATTGTGCATGGATAAAGCGTAGAACCTGAGATGTTTCCATGCAGCATTTTTTGTCAATTAAGTTGCCTGAGAAAATGCGTTATTAAATTGCTGGAGTGTCTGAGGGATCATAGGTCAAGTGGACCTCAAGGTACCATTTCTATGAAACAGTAACAGATGGAAGAAATTTGTCTTGGAAGATTGCCAAAATTATTATGGTGGTAATGGGCAGGCACCTATTGTGAACAAATAGCTTGATAGCTGCCTAGATTTCACAAAATTTGCCACAAACAGTGTTGCTTTAGGAAAAAAAGATGATTTGTATTTTGATGCTCAAAGAAAATCTACTAAATTAATGCACAGCATCTCTTGAAAAAAAATGTTTATTTGTACTTAAAAAAAATAAATATATAAAACATTACTGTTGTCAAAGTTATCTATAACTGTAACAAATACATTTTTACATGAATTATTCCTACATGTGTTGGATAATGTCTTCATTGTTCTAGGCATAGACCAAAAATGCTGGCAATTTTCAGTTCATTTTCTGCCAAAAGAACCATAAGGTAAAAAAATGATTATCTATTTGAAGCCTCTAGACAAGGGTAAATGTTACTTACAATTTCCTTACTTATTGTGTGACCCTGATCTGTCTACTGAAAAATAAAATGTAATATCTATCTTAATTGTGTATATTTTTAAATTAAAAAAAAAAAACAAACCCATAATATCCTTATGACAAAGAGATATAAAATGAAAAAAATGAAATTATGATAATTAAGCTCAATAAAGCTTATATAACTTGATAAAAAAAATAATGGTGAGTTTTGCTTTATTTGCTTTGTATTGATATCAGTGAACCTAGGCATTGACATGGCAATGAATTTGTGTATCAGTCATATATTTCTCGAAGGGAAACTCCTGTAAAAAATATAGTAAAGTCAGAGTTTGAATATGTTAATTTATTTCTACACTTCATCAGTCCTTTGAACAGAAAACACATCACCCCAGTTAAGACACCATCCTGGGGATACAGCTGATCCTTGTAAGTGTGACAATGTAAAGATGCTATGGATAGCAGCAGTGAACACAGTAATGACAATACACGTAAGTGTCCTTTTTTATGTGGCAATAGTATTGCAGAAAATAAATTTAAATACTTCTACCCCAAGTAAGTTTTTCTGACAGGTAGTATTTCTGAAAATTTTCTGTATAATTCATACAATCCTTTGCCATGTGGCTTCAATCAGTAGATTATGTAATCAGTAAAAGGGTTTTGTGTTGTTTGCTTCATTTTTGGTTTGTTTGTTTGTTTTCTGATGTTATTTTTGTCCAATTCTGGTATGCTTATGAAAAGCAAATCTTTTGGTTAGACATAGAAACATTCCAATTAATAATGTAATAGTAAGAATAACATAGGTTTGTGTCTTCTTAACTTGATTAATAACAGAGAATATTAATTACAAGAGGCTGGGGAAGGGAGTGTAATAAATATTTTTGAAAAACATATTGGTCCCTTTTCTGGACCTCTGTCTGTAGACTGAGGCAAAGTCCTGTAATGGAATCTTTTTTCCAAATACTTCTGTGTTTTTGGTACACTCAGTTAAAATTTGCACACAAAAACTTACGAAAATCGCTACTGAGCAGTGAAATCAAACACTAGTGCCTTCTATTCCACCATTTACTTCTGTGTGCATAGGCAAAATGTTAGTTGCACTAAAGGACACAAAAACATGACTATACTTTCCTTCTTTTAACTGCACATATTGCCCTTTTCAACTGTACATGTTCCCCATTTCTGGTTTTCTTACCTTTCTCAGCTAGAGGGAAGACAGCTCTTAGGTCTCTGCAGTTCAGTCTTTGAGTGCTGTGGTTTATAGCAATTTATTTACATGCTTGCTCCTACTACAAGTCACACTGGGATTTCTTGATCACTGAAGTTCAGTCACTGAATAAGGAATTTTTAGTTTTGTAGTTAAAAATTTGTTTACTTTTAGCCTGATACCAAGCCCCTCGAAGTGAATATGGATTCCATCTATTAATTTTGGTGAACTTTTCATCTCCTTTCTTGACAACAATGCTGAAGTTAAATTCTGAGTCTCAATGGTCTTGCTTGCCATACAGAATGTTAGGGTACTTCAGTACCCTACTAATGTTTCAAACCTAGCCTAATGTGAATGCTGTCATGTGTCATCCTTCTACATATTCTTTGTCTTTTTTTTCCTGGTATTGTTCCTTTCTTATAATGTTTTAGGTATAATCGTTTGGTTGTCTAGACAATTATTGCATTTTCCTTTTTAATACATAACAAGCTTTTTTCCCCTAAGCTTACTGTGGGAATAGACAAAAGAGGACAACAAAACCAACATTCATAAGCAGTGTCTTAAGGACATTGCGACCGTTTAAAAATGCACCTGAAGTGAAGATGTCACTGTCACAGAGACAAGAGATAAAGAAGAGTATTTAATTTTGCAATTGGTAGTCATGATTCACAGGAATGATTTAAGACATATATAGGGGATGCTGTAACTGCATAAACTGGAGGGAAGTCCTAGTATCACTGAAATGAATAAGTAAAAAGTTGTAAGAAATCATTGACTTGCTCATGTATTTAGTGTTACTCTGCAGAGACCATGGAAACTCCACTGGACTGCAATATTATGGGGAATACTTTAGGAAAAAATGTGTATCTTTTAGAAGTACTCTTCACAAATATGAATACTGAATTAGTCTTCAGTACTTCATAAATAATAATTCCAATAGATCTTTTGTAACCATGTTAATTACAAAAAAAAAAAAAAAAAACTAAGGTTTTCAGTGAAAAGAGGTGATGACAGACTCTTTTTTATGTTTAACTGTTTCACAAAAATCTATTAATTGTCTCTGTCAGTTATTAAAGCAAGTAAGCAAGATGCCCTCTGCATGTCTATCAGGATGACTGGCCTAATCAGGCTCAGCAAATTCAGTGAGTATTTTGCTAAGCTTAATTAAAATTCAGCCCTGCATTTGAGCAAGCTGCAGTGGTTTGGCAGACCTTCAAAGGGTTGTACTGCAGCACAACAATAAAAGTGATAAAGGCACACAATAACAATAAATATAATGCAAATGTTCCCATTATTCACAAATCAGGTATTAAGTTTCTCATGTAAGTTTTTTTCATCTTTCTCTGGGGATAAAATTCAAATTTGTGGATTTTTCATTTTCCATCTCTACCTATGTTATACTTCTCAACATATCATTTTATGGCTTTAATGAATTGAAATAAAATAATTCTAATACTCAAGAACAATACTGTATGCACTTTATTCCAAACGTTGAGAGAATTGCACATTTGGTTTTGTTTATTACTCGTGGATTAGAAGTTGCAAAATGGAACATTTGCTTTGCAGTGTCAATGCTGTCAGACCCTTAGTGGGTAATACATCAGCTTGAACAGTTACTCCTTCAGGTATCCTCCTTATCTACTGTTTTTGACTCTATGATCCCAGCTCTTGTTTTGTCCTAGCAATATGTAAATTACAGTTCTTCAGCATTAAACATGAAATGGAGCCTTCTCTGCAGGTACTTCGGTTTGGATTTGTAAACTAGAATTGTAGGTCTTTATAAATATTTGTTTTCTTTTGTGAAATAAACCCTACAGTTCCCCACATATCTTAAATATCTTTGGAGTATTTGCTCATCATCCTTCATGGAAAATTTTATTTAGATCATATTATTTCTTTAGAATTTCTTTTTGAAGAATTATTCATTATGGTCACTTTGAATGGCCTGGGCTCTATATCAGAAATCATTTACAGAATACTCCTATGTTTTTTGCTCCATTATCCTTTTCCTGTTAGCCTTGTACTGTTACGTGCTACTGATATTTTAATATTTTGTTTGCTTTCTTAACAAACAGTACACTGCCAGAAAATCTTGGCTACATACTTATGTAGGGTTTTTTTTCCTTCAGATAGTGAACTCTTGAAGCAGTTATGCCATTCCTTACCTTCTGCAACAAAGGAAACTGACAACCATAGTAACAGATTTTTGGCAATAAAAGCCATTTTTCAACAGCTAGAGAAAAAAAAATAAAAAAAAATTGAAGCATATAGCCATCACTATTGATCAGTATTTCTAGAATCAGATTTTTGCCATAGGAGGTAAGACTTGGGATGATTTAGAAATAAAAATGGTGATTTAGACATAAAGAGTGATAGAAATATCACATAGGGGAAAGACATATTCCTAGTTTATGACATACTGTTCGTTTTGATGTTTAGTATTTGCAAAAATTTGTTGTCTCTATAGTGGCTTGTACAATCAGAATCATAAAAGTTTCGCAAGATTCATCAAAATCCACAGTAAAATACCATGCTCCTAATAATACCACTTTCACAAATAGAGAATAAATTGGAGTCATTATTTACATGAACTCCATAAATGTTGTCACAGCAGAATGAGTAAGCATGAAGTTTCACATTTCCACCAGAGTGGGTAGCCTATCTACCATTTTTAAATTTTTATTTCCTGAAAATCTAATCTGGACTTTATTAAATGAAAACTGGCAGAGGCTTTTCTTGAGCTGATTTGCAGAGTGCAAATCTTTCACTAGGTAACGGCTCAACAGTCACTGGCTATTTCTTCTTTCCTTATTCAGTGTTACTATTGTACAGCCTTAGGAATGTTTCTGAAAAAAGCTTGCAAAGGACATTTTGGATATTTCCAGGTAATAGTAAGAGAAATAAAAGAGGATTGAGGAGTTCATGTTGGAGGGTTTCTTAATTGTTTTGTTTTGAAGTGTAGGAAAGCATCATGTTAAATGAGAAAAATGATTCAGCGTCCAAGTTGCTAAAAGAATATGAGCACTGCCTACAAATTGTGACTAAACATTTAATTCAGATTAAAAGCTATTCTTTATCATTCAGTATTTTTTTCCATAGGTTGTGACTAAAGATGCAAAGTCTTGTAAATTTTATAAATTAAGATTCTTTCTAACTATTACTTCCTAAATTGGCTTCTCATAGCATGTAAAATCAATCACTGTTAGCAAAGGATGTTTATTACAAGATTTTTCTTCATGAAATTGAAGACTCAAGAAGAATCAGACTTTTAAATCTAAGGCTTACCTCAGTTCTCTTTATGCCTTGAAAATGACATGAAATAAACTGTGACTAACACATTAAATATTAGAAATTTGTCAAAGTAAATTAGAGGTTTTTTTTACAGATTGATAACTATTTTTACACATCTATTTCAGAAAAGTTTATTACGGAATTAGCATAGCTCTAAAATAGCCTGTAATTTCCTGTTTCTCTGAGCATTGAACTAATAGGTTGGATGCTTTGCTTGATCAGTAACAAAACCACTTTCTATACACTTATATTAAACACATTATGATAAAATTGTGAAATTTTTAAAAGATTATATAATGTCATATTCCAGGATAAAAATTCCTCATTCATAAAAGTGTCTGTCTTCCTACTAATGAAATTCTTCAGTCTAAATTGAAATAGTATTTTTCTTAACTAATTACAGTGTCAGGACCCTGACTTTTACAAGCCAACAGGAAGACATTAGTGGAATTGAGTAATGTAGTTAGATCTAGCCTTCAATACAGATGTAGTAAAACAGTCAGGTATGTATATATATATAACATTTAAACTGAGAGATAGCTGCATTTAATCAGACTTTCCTTATACAAGAATGTAGCAGCATACAAAGATCAATGCCATTAATGGAGTTTCTTGAAGATCTTTCTGTATCTTTCTATATACTTTCCCTTCTAGTTGAGCTACAATTGATCTTCAGTATAGTTAATGTATATTTGTATTTGATTTTTTACAACAGAGGGTTGCTTTGCTGTACCATACTAAGTGTATCTGGTATTTGAACTTAATCAGTCCCTCATATGCTGGTATTTGGATGGGACAGTTCTTGGAAATCCCAGATAGAGAAACCAGAATGTGTTTTTTTTTTTTTTTCCTGTTTTTTTTTTTATTTTTATTTTTATTTTTTCTTTCTTCTCCCTTCCAACTCTTCTCTTTCCATATCTCTACAAATAATTGCTACTACTTTTTACCAATATGCAAAAAGTAGTTTTTTAAAGACTTGCAGACTTTCTTGAATCTTGTATTTCAACCATATTAGTGGTACTATTGTTACAGGTTGATGTGCATACTCGTGAGATACTAACATGAAGTTGTAACTGTGATTTAAGCAGATAGAAGTATTTAGATTATTGCATACAGCCACAGCGTCTTGTAGAATTGTTACATATAGGTGTAAAAATGAAGAACTGATAGACGCTCAAAATGGTACAATGAACAAAATCTAACCGAAGAAATTACACATTGTTTTGTCATGTCTCTTCTAAGTGACTGAATGCTGTGGAGTCTCACTAGTGAGTTGTTCTGATGTCTTCCTTTTGCCATTAGTCATTCATCTTGATCCTTTCTAATTTGGTGTTACAAAAAACTCCAATGCAATAGGTACTGAATATAACTTGCATTTGAAGGATCTGTTTCAATTTAGGCCTGAGCATGCCAGAATTTGCATAAAAGCAAAGTGTTCTGAAGAAGTAAAATCAATTAACAATAGAACTAATAAATTACTATAATGTATATACATTATATTTTCTTGAACATTAGATAAACTGCGTATTTTTAAAAAAAAAAAAAGGGGGGAAAAAAGGATTTTGATATTCTGTTGCATTTGTCAATAGTGTTGTCCTAACCACAGAAACAAACATTCTGTTTTCCATTTCAGTCCTCACAATTGCTTTGTTCTTTTTCCTTCTATGATTGCAGCAGCTGTCATCTTTTAAATGTTTTGGGGTTTTTTTACCAATTAGATGTCCAGGGTTTTCACAGTAATTATACATAAAAATATATCCGAAAAAATTTTACCAGGTTGTGAAGCTTTTGTTGTTGTTGTTGTTGTTTTTTTAATTGTTTTTTTTAATTGTTTTTATTGTTTTTGTAAAAACATTAGAAAAATTTCATAACTACTGATGCTTTCTCTCTTTGGGGGTACAGGTTTTTTTCAGGGATTAACACATATAACTTCTTGCAGATTATGAAAGAAAAAGAGCATAGGCCTTGTGGCTGAGTTTTCTTTTATTCTTAGGTATCATTTTAACTTTAACTTGTTGGAAGAGAACTTATTAGAAAAAGTAAACTGGAAGCTAAAGAAGAAGTGGAAGAGAAATTAAGATTATTTGGTACCATGACAAGTGTCTAATATGACTCAGTGGGCTGCTGTGCAAGTGCTTGTGCCAGCACAAGGGAAAAAGTCAGATTTTACTTTTCAGTCAGTGCTGTAGGTGTAGATCAACTTAAAAAAATACAGCAGCCACCATCAGTAAGTTCTCAGAGCTGATTGGCTGCAAGCAAATCATCACTCACAGCTGGAATTAGTATAAAGCAGCAGCACAACATAGCCAAGACTTGAGATTTTGAATGACAGGTATTGTAATTCTTAGCACCTTAATTTTCCAGTATAATTCACAACAGCTGGTAGGTAAATATTCCAATGTCCATCACAGTTCTGGGAGTAATGATTAACAGGAAATTTAGTACAGTAGTTTGTTTAGTACTTTAATAAATAGTTAATAACAGTTTAAGGTTTAAATAAAAAGTAACAGTTGATGCACAGAAGCAGAAAATTGTTCCTAATTATTCCACTAGCATTCACTGTTAGAATTGCAATTTGTATTTTATATTTTCCCATATTTCTGAAATCACAAGAACAGTAATGAACTGAACTCAGGACTGGACAGCAACCATGGAAGTTGTTCCCATGGCACTCACATGTGATCTGGAAAAGTCAGAGAGATGTGTGGTGAAAAGCTCTGTCAGTCAGAGCTATGGATGTCTATTATTTATAAGGGTAATACTGTTAATATTATTACAGTTTAAAATTGGTTAGTAGTACTTAGGAGCAATTTACAACTGTACAGTCTGCCTGAGCTAAACCTGCATATATGTTTATCATACACATATTGTGGATGTATCTCATATATGTGCATATGTACCATGCATGTATCATGCATGCTTAATATATATGTGCATCATACTGTATGTCTCTTTAACTGTACACATGAGGTTTTAGTATACTTTCAGATGCCTGACAGCTTCGTATTTATTGATACATAACAGTTTCTTATTAAATTAGTTATTTTATTCATCTTCAAATTGTAATTTGACTGAAGTATATTTCGGTATATATTTCAGTGTTCAATCGCTAAAAGCATAAAAATTTTAGGGAACATGTTAACTTGTTGTACCCCAATATGTATAGCTTGAATCACTTAACATTTCCATAAATAATACTGATAATTTTTATTCCAGTTCAAATGTTCTTAACGTTTCAGAGTTGAGGAGAAAAGGGAAAAGTTATTTGCTTATTTGCTTATTTTCATCTGATACTGTGGCAAGAAGCATAATAACACTGTGATTGAAATCCTTTTGACTGGCAAAAATATACATTTTGTACCATTTTCTTTTAAACTTTGTATGTCTGACAGTGACCTATGTAAAGCTCATTTCATTTTGTTGTGTCATTTTTATTTCTAGTATTCAGAATTACATTTTTCAGAGAGGAAGAAGGAAAATAATTGCTTCACAATTAGTTTAGTATTCTATTAAACTTCACAGACTTGCTGAAACACATGGATATGTGCAGAAATTTATTTAACATGTCAAACTGACTACATCCATTCGTTTCTGTGCTTTCCGTTTAGTGCTAGCATCGCATGTTTGTACACTTAAAGAGAAATGGCCAAACTGTTAGGCTTTAATCTTATAAATTTCTCTTTGTTCGTGTATTTAAGTAAAATGTGTTGCTATAATAAATTATTGTTTTGAAATATATTCTGGCTGAGTGAAATGGGTTTTGATACATGAGATAAAAATTATATTGACAGTGATATCTGAATAGAAAAGTATCTGATAATGGTATTTGATCATTTATTTTCCAGTAGTTTCACAAACTAGTAAGTTACTTATGCTACTTTGAAGATTTTTTTTTTTTTTCCAGAATCTCTTTTAACTTTTAGTTAAATAAGTAAGTCAAAAAAGTCTTCTAGTATTATAGTCATGAGGAAAATATGCAAGAAGGAGGCATGTGTCTGGTTTTACGCAAGTAATTATATCATGAGATCCATGAATGGTTTGTTTTCAGGACATTAATATTACTATACAGTGAAAGTCCCACATATCTCCTCAGGCATTAGAGCATCACAAGTCTTTATCTTAGATCAGTCATATATCAGTGTGCCTTGTTACACATAAATGTGAAGAGGTGATCTATTGCTTTGTGGATCTCACTGCCTTAGGCCACTAGCTAACACTTGCGCCTAATTGTGATGAGCTGATCCTCACACTGAGTGTTGTTCTGACCTGCTTGGGAGATGCCAAAGTACATCATTTTTAGGTGAGAAACCTAGGGAAGCTGACTATTAGTGATTTACACAAGGCTACATGGTAAACAAGACTAAGCTAGAGCACCTGAATCTCATTCTCTTGCTAGGCTTAAAATTATGAACAATTGTGACATCATAATACATTTAATTAAATTATTAGTATTGTTAAGTATAAACCTATTTATATGTTTACAACACAGATTCTTAAATGTTGTTATACCAGTTCTCCAGTTACAGCTTCCTGATGTAACTAGCGTTCATGCAATAAAAAAATACCAGGCATGTAAAAGTTCGATATCTAATTATATCAAATTAATAGGCTTCAGAAAGTGATTACAGGAATTCATTTAATATCATATCTTTACTGTAGATTAAAATATCACATAAGCAAACATTAGTTGATTTATATGTCAATTTCAGTTTTTACTGAAGGAAGTGTTAAGAAAAGCTCTTTCACCCCCTTTTTGCCTTCAAATTTTCACTTGGTATTCTGTTCATACTAAATTTTCATTGCCACTTGAACAGTTTGCAAAGATGGTATGCATCTGTAAAATACTACACTTTATTGCAGCAAGAGGAATATTTATCTGAACAGATACATTACTGTTAGTGTAAAGAATGAGCCTATTTTACTTTATCAGCAACTAAAGGGAAGGTTAATGGCTATGATGTATCTTTTACGTTATGTGTGAAACATAGAGTGCTCTGCACTGTTAAGATTTACAGGGTGGAAGACAAAATGTGTGCTATTCCAAGCACTCTCTTAACAGCAGTCTGTACAATTGGGAATTATCTTCAAAACACCTAAATATGTTAAAACAACATTAAGAATGAAAAAGAAAATAATTTTCAATACTTTTAATCTTACATGCATGGGAAGACCTCATAAATTTTCTGGATTTCCTAAACAGGTAAAGAAGCAAGTAACTGGTAGTTTTCAATTTTTATCATGTTTCCATCTATAATGTGGTAAGAATCAAGAACAGTCATACAAAAATAATGTACTGGGTTTTTTTGAGAAACAATCTGTACCTTTGGACAGGACATCTTCATCCTTTAACATGCTATTGGAAGTCCAGTCTGTTCAGCAAGAGGGGATAGATTCCAGTTTAGGGGTACATGAAAACAGTGATAAATGCCAGGCATAAGGGAGATATTCAGCTGTTGGGTTTTCCATCTTTTCTATCCTTTAGCTAAAACACAATAGAATGGGTGACATACCATCCCCCTGAGCCAGTGTATACCAACACGTGTTTCTGTAATTCCTTTTTTTCCAGTATCTAGATAGTTCCTTTATATGGCTTGAGTTTTAATCTAGGATGCTCAGATTATATGTCTGACACATTTGGGAGGGATTTAATCCTACACTTGTGCAATAAGGGGTGCTCTGTACCTCCTCTGTGCATCTCTTCTGTACTGAAGAAGAAGGGAAGTTTCATTAGGCCAGGAAGAGACTATGAAAGGTGGTTATTTTCCCAGTAGTATAATGGCTGGATCATTCAGATGATTATGATGGTTATTAGTTCTACTCCTTGCTTCCCAGGACATTAGACAAATTTAGTTGTTTAATTTGAAACTAGTCCAAGAGGATAGGAATCAGATCCCATGTCTCCCTTCTCCCAGATAAAGTTTTACCACTAAGCAACAAAGTCAAATTCCTGTTTTTCCACTATTGGTAATCCTCACACTTGAATTCCTTTCATCAAGGTTACCCACCTTTAATATCAGACAGAGGAGTTATATAGATTTCCTCTACACTATAATCCTAATTAGTAGTTATAAGTATTTCTTACAGCTCTGCTTTACAATACAGCTGTATCTGATACCACAAATTGTGCTAATGCTATACCATGTTCCCTTAGCATTAAAAACTAAGATTCCTGGATCATGTTCTAATTTTATTCCTGATGTAGGACCAACATATTTTTGAACAAGTTCAATTGTAGGAGGAGCATCAGAACAAGAAGGTCCTATGAAGCTTCTAAGGTAATATTAATGATACTAGTAATGTAGTACAGTATTTCTGGGTTAGACAGAAGATGAATATCTCAGAATCTTAACTTATGTTTTAAGATGTGTCTTAAGAAAACCACTCCAGATTATTCACATGATATATTTATTGGAGCATGACTTTCTTTTTGACAGATAATTAGCTGCCATAAATTGGACTACCTGTGTTACCTGGAGGGGACAATCTGCCCATGAACTTTCAGGTATTAATACAGCAGTACAGTTCTTCACTGTGGACACAGGAGAGATTTGGAACCATCATAATAGCTCAGTAAATAATTTTATAGCTTTTCATGTTTTGAAACGTAAAAGTTTGTTTTGACAAGTGAAAGGAATAGCCACTGAAGGTGCTATTGATACTTTTTACTTAGAAGAGTTTGTACATTGGACTCTGTGACTTTCTGTTTCACATCTAAGAAAATAAAGCTCAACAATTTCACATTACTTAGTCTATTATTTTATTTGTCCATCTGTAATTTCCAATAACAGGCTTCAGTACAAAGCTAGACATTCCTTGATTAAATCTTCCAATTGCAATTATTATTATTTTCTGAAATATTTCACGTTTTTATATTCTTTTAAGTCTGAAATATCCTGCCCATTTTTTTTAGGTTACTAATATACTTTTAATATAGTGTACTTTTAAAAAATGCAAGCAATCATTGTAGCTTCAGAGCTTTGTATTGATTATTTTTGTGATGGGATTATAGTTCCACATAAGAAATAATGTTTATCTAGTAAATATTTTACTTTTTTTTTTTTTTTGCTTAGTACTACATTAATCGGAGAAAATTACATTTCTACATATTACAATAATCTGACCACTACATTCTAAAGATCTGCATAACTTTCTACTTAGTAATGACGCTTAGTCAGTCCTAAAATATCATTAGTTTCCTGTTTTTCTGTCTTCTCTTTATTCATTTGTCGAGTCTTCACAGATACTTTTCAGATGAGAACATCTTTCTTTTAAAGTGTTAAGTGCATTCACAATGTTCCATTTGCAATGTTTTATATTCTTAATACAGCCTTAAAAAAAGCTAAATATTTGGGGATCATTCTGGTAACACTTCCCATTTTACATGAAGTATCTTTTTAGAAAAGAGCTATAATAGATAGTGTCGCTATAGTTATAGATGCAATAAACATAAATGTGTTAAATATGGGTCTGCTTCTTCTTTGATCTAGAAACCACCCATTTTACTTATACTTTTTTTTTTTTTTCATTATTATTTTCTTATATGCAGTGCTAAAATGAAGTCACTGTAAGAAGCAGGTAGTAGATTTGGTTGTAGGTGCAAGTCTGAGATCCTAACTTATCTCTTCACACTTTCAGGAAATTTTAGGAAAATTTCACACATCTTTTGTCTCATCTTCACTTTTGCAGACCAGAGGTTTTGTTTTTTTTTTTAAATCTGACTGTGCTATGCAATCAATCTTGTGTTCATAGAATTGTAGAATTGTAGAAACATAAAATAGTTTGGGTTGGAAGGGACCTTTAAAGGTCATTTAGTTCCACCCCCTCTGCAATGAGAAAGGACACTTCCACTAGATCAGGCTGCTCAGAGCCCCATCCAACCTGGCTGTGAATGTTTCCAGGGATGGGGCATCTACCACCTTTAGGGCAACCTGTACCAGTGTTCCACCAGCCCCACTGTAAAAAATTTCTTTCTACCATCTTATCTATGTCTACCGTCTTTTAGGTTAAAACCATATACCCCTTGTGCTATCACAACAGGCCCTTCTAAACTTCTACAGTTCAAATGATGAGCAAAATTAACAATGTCTATATTACTAATTTTTTTATTCTCAGAAGACAAATTTAAATGTCATATGAAGAAGCATTCATGGAATACTTCTAAAGAAGTTTTTGTGTTCCAGAACTCATATGCATTTGTCCTGTTCGTATTGGAACTGAATATCATTTAACTTCTTTCATCAAAGTGGAAAAGACTGGTTAACTTAATGGTGAAATTTCATCAATCAATCCATGAGTAATTTTTAAATTTCTTAACAAAAACAAAACAAAATAAACCAAAACAAAACAAAACAAAAAGAAGTTTAATGAGATTTCATGAAAAAATGTCTCTTACAAAGCTACTTTCATATAAAAACTGGTGTGTTAAGACCTGGGACAGGTGTAATGCCTTAGTCAGGTGCCATACACAGACCCTTCTTTCATCCAGCTCCAGCTGCTTATACTATACATTTATTTCCCAGTGTCTATTTGGTGAGGTGGCTCTTCCCATGGTATTTTCTATTTTGTGCTAGTTAGAGAATGTCTTTTATGAAGAAAACAATTGGAGTATTTAAAGATGCAGTTGTCCCTCTTTGATGCTTCTGCTCACATGAAGAATCCCTTTTCCTCTGAATATTCTAACATATATTCTGCCTCCTCTTTCTCAGGGATCATATTGTCATGACATTTGCTTTACAACAAAGTCACTTCCTACAAACTGTTTGGGGGTTGTTTGTTTGTTTATTATTTGTTTGTTTTATTGTTAAATTCTTTCTATTGAAATACTCAATTTTGTTAGGTCTGATACCCATATAGTTCAAACTAATGACAAGATTCACCAAAAGTATAACATTTAGACATTTACTTGTGGAAACTGTGTTTTTCCAATGTATTTTAAGGAGTTCAGTTTCTATACATTTGTCCAGTTCCTGCACCCAGTTTGAGAACGTGTCCTTCCAAGATGAGTGATAATAGTAAATCATTTGTGATCCCTGCAGCAATAACAATGCTGAAAAAAATCCTCTTAAGGCCATTAACAGCCATAACATCCTGGTTTCATAAATCATCTGATTCTGTTTCTAGCTGTTGCTTTTACTCCAGCCCCTAAGGAAACAAGCTGGCACAAAGCAGAACTGTAGAAGGTTTAGGTGTGAATGCCCTAAATTCATCCCACTGCTCCCTGTTTCTCTCTCTGCTCCACCTTGTAAGCTATCTGTGAGCCTGCAGGTGAGAAAACCAGATGATGTAAGTGCAAAGACACATTTGTTACTGCTGGCATAGCAAAAAGACCTGATTTTTCTAAAATTTTAGAAGTAAAATTCAAAATGTAATGGTATGTATTGACTTCAGATATTTCAGTTTAAATAATCACTTCTAAAAGAAATTATAGAATAGGATTTAAATAATGGAATCTTCCACTAGAAGAGCTAAAGATTTAGACAGTACATCTCGTTTCTGCTATGTAACTTCCATCAAAAAATAAGCCATCATAAGCAGATAGAACTGCAATATATTATTAAAAATGAGACCACTTTTAGCAACCCAGAACAGCTCATTTTTTCAGAAATTTGGATCCCAAGAATAAGTTTTGCAAACAAATTAAAAGAAATGTCCTATCTTTAAAGTTAGATCCAAGCTTTGCCTTACATTCCAGTGGTATTGAAATTTGGGAGCAGAAATATATGCCTGTTTCTAAAATTATGTTTTTCATGTCTTGCTGCCCCTTTAAATGTATCATTAGATTTTATTTTCATGGTTGCTTTTTTTTTAAAAAGAACAAAACTCTATCACTCTGATACTGTCAGTAGTAAAAAATTCATATCATAAACATGGGAAAAGTGAAACTTGAAATTCCCAGGTCACATTCATTTTATATATTTTTTCTTGTGAACATACATTCTGTAGAAGTCATGCCCACTAACCTCTGGCTGCTGTATGTAAATGATCAGCTCTACTTGTGTAGCTGGGAGACAAGTTTTTGTGTTTTAATATAATCAAGAAGGGTAATCTCTTTGTAAAATATAATATAGTTACTTTAGCATTTCATCTTGATTTATGAATCAAAAAAATTATTTCACACAACAAATGTTATATATCTGATATATTCCCAAGTCATGATTCCTAGGCTGCTGTTTATTGGAATAAATATTCTTCAGTTTCTTACATTACAAAGTGTAGTGACCAAAACCATAAAATTGTCTTTTCTCTACTGTTGAACTTTTTTATTATGTCACCAGCCTCATTACTTGAGCTGAGATTATAATCAATATGGACACTTAGATTTGTAACTCAGTTTTTCAGATTCAAAGGGTTTATTCATCTAATTCAGGTAAATAAGATGAGAGTAACATCTCTCCTGAATAACAATAGTAGCTTTTTGGACTTCATCTGATATCACAGATAAATTTAAGTTTTCTGTCTCATCTATTTAAATAATCTAATATTAAAATGAAATAAAGTACATACAGCATAGAAATAATCCCCAATGCACAATACCAATAATTATATTAGTATCCATGACAAGAGAAAAACAAAGACATAATATATTGATAGGCAGACCCTACTAAAAAGATTGAATAGAAGTCACGTTATTTTGAAGGACAGATTACTGAGGTAAGGAGACATTTTCCATGTATTAAGCTTTGTTTCTTCCATTCTCTTGCTTTCCTTCTTCTTTTCACTCTTCCTAATTCCTATTTGGAAGATAAGAAGAACCAGATAGAATATCTATATTCTTTCTTACTCTTTTTTACTATCACTGTCACTGTGATTATCAATCATTATCATTTTAGATTTTCTTTATTGTCAAGTTTGAGGACCTAAAATGTAATGTACAAGCATTACACATGCCTTTTGTTTGTTTGTAAAAGTAACTTGTAATTCAGTTCTGTCTTGATACAATCCCACAGTAGTATCCATCCACTCTTGTCAGATGATTTCCTGAACTTGTTCTTTGGGATATTTTCATTCTACAAGTTATTCATGATATTCATGAGGTGCTGGAGCGGGTGCAGAGGAGGGCAATGAAGCTGGTCAAGGGACTGGAGAATAGATCATATGAGGACCATTTGAAGGAGCTGGGCCTGTTTAGTATGAGGAAGAGGAGACTGAGGGGAGACCTCATCACTCTCTACAACTACCTGAAAGGACATTGTAGAGAGGCTGGTGCTTGTCTCTTCTCTCGGGTAAATAGTGACAGAACCAGAGGGAATGATCTAAAGCTGAAACAAGGTAGGTTTAGACTAGACACTAGGAAAAATTTCTTCATGGAAAGGGTAGTGAAATACTGGAATGGGCTTCCCAGGGAGGTGGTTGAGTCACCATCCCTGGATGTGTTTAAGCATTGCTTAGATGTGGTGTTGGGGGATATGGTCTAGGGGTGAACTTGTAGAGTAGGGCTAATGGTTGGACATGATGATCCCAAGGGTCTTTTCCAATCTAAAAGATTCTGTGATTATGTAAACCAAAAGCATTGCCAAAATTTAATCTTCCTAACTATGGTAATGGTGAGATAGTCTTTATACATCGCTTACATTCAAAATTTATCTACTTAAAAGCAGAAGATCTTACCTCACCCTAAAAGCCTGTATCACTAGTTCTTCTCTTAAAAAAAGATATGTTGTGAGATGATTTTGAACTTGATCTCTAAACTTTAAGACATTAATTTTGTATACTCAAGTCATGGGGAAGCCTTCTCAGAGATGAAAAGTATGTATAGTATGTTCCTTACAATATAGAAGCAAATTAACAAAAGAAAATAAAAATGTCAACTCAACAAATCATTTTTCATCATGTTGGATTTGTTTGGGGTCTGTGTGTGTGTGTGTGGTGGGTGTGCATGACTGTGTAGAGTTGTTCATTCCCCCTTTAACCTTAAGGTGCTGGCAACTTCTATCAGTTGCATAGCTATTGTACGGAATAGAAAACAACACAACCCCAGTGAAACAAAATTTAAGAATTGTAAGATGTTAAGGATTTACTTTTCCAACATGCTTGATATGTCTCTTGATGTCATCTCAAACCTTTAGTGCTTTTTTGTTGTAATAGTTTTAACTAACTCTGTGAAGAAGAGATATATGGAAGCAAAAAGTCTGAAGTTGATATAAAACCCTTTCCAAAGGAGTCAGAAAGTTCAGTGTGCTTGAACTGTATATATTTTCTCCTAAATTTAAAAACTCCATTGAGAATCAAATTAGATTTTTTTTAATGACACTACTTAGAATATGCATAGTAGACTAACATTTGTCATGCGTTTTTCCTGGGCTTTAATTGTGATTATGTAAAAGCGAAGATCTAGTGATAAAACTTCTATTAAATATTGTATTTTTAATCAACCATTGACTGATTCTACAGATTTCGAAAATAAATAGTTGAGAAAAAAATTAATTGGTTGTGGTGTTCATAGATTAGTTAGTGTGGATAGTCTCCAAAATTAGAAAATTATGTTAATGCTTTAGTTAACAGAGATGATAATTCAACTTAATTATTACAGAAACAAGATCTATTGAAAAGAATGAAAAAGTGATACAAAAGTTACCAGTCAAGCATCCCTGACATAGGTTTACAAGAGCTGATCATGTTTTTGGTATGCAGTTTAAATACAAAATTGTGAAAAATAACAGGAAAACATGCCTGAGAATATTTTCTTCTATAAGGTCAAAATCCTGTAGTGCAGAAAGGTGGGTAGTGTTTTCATTGTTGTTGCTTTTTTTTAAACAAAAAAAAATACCCCTTAGGTGAATCTCTTGATGAGGATGAAGGCTTGCTTAACTTAATTATATGCTAGAACTCCTTCTAGACCTGCAATCATACATAATTTGAGGATAAGTGAAAGAATGATTTTCATAGTCTATATTTTCTAAGAAATTTTTTTTTTTTTTCATCTAGCTAAAGTAGGGGTTTTTTTGTAGTAGTTAATTTTTAATTCTTTTGCTATTGATTTATAGCTATGATCTATTCAGAAAAAGAGTTTGAACCTTTACCTCTACCCATGTGTATGGAATATAGAATTTAGAATATAATCTTTTGACATTTTTATTGCAAAGTACATTAATAATTTAAACTCTTTTCTGATTCATATAAGCAAATCATCAGAAGTGTAAATACACCATTACTGTTCCAATGAATAAGCAAAGACTATTCTCATACTGATAGACAAATTTTCCTCTGATCTACATTTTTGTTAGTGATAAGAGACCTGCACCTTATCAGATCTGCTGTCCCCATCATATCTTTGAAGTGGTTTTTTATGAAGGAGAAAATTCAAAGACAGTTTAGCATTCTTGGGGCATAAAGGAGACATAATTTTAGCTAGGGCTTGAGTCCAGGATGCTCATAAAAACTTATTATATGAAAAGGAGATTTGCAGGAATATGAGTTCTTAATTGTACAGTCTGAAACATGCAGACAGGAGTCAGAAAACTTTGAAGTTCAAGCCAATTCCATACTTAACATTTGCTGAGCTTTTTATCTCCATGCAACAGTGATCTAAGGACGTTTGTGTTAATATCTGCTTTTGATCCAACCAGTGACATTATTTTGAAATGTCATTGCTGCCTGATGAGCTTATTTAGACATGCATTCTGGTAATGTGAACATTCCAATATGCAAAAATTATCTAAAATACAGAAGTTTCTCAGAGGTGTTCAGTACCTAGTAATTAAAACTATTTCTTCATGTTCTGAGTCTGGAAGAAAAACTTTGGTTTTCAGATTAACCATTTGGCATCCAACATCTAGATAGGTTAATCAGTTAATGAAGATAATTTTCCAGAGTGGCAATTTAGAACTCTGAAAAGAGTTTCCAAGTATTATAGCTGATGTAAGCATTCAGTTTACTTTATCTGACAACAAGAGAAAATTGACAGTGTGCTATATGGCTCTTTGATGATTTTATAAAAAATTAATGACATCCTTGTTAATATAAAAAGGTAAACATTGTCATCAGTTGTCTATGAAGTAAAAAATTAAGTGTCCAGGTGCTCAGTTACTAAATTAAAAAGATATTTATAACTTTATGTTATTTCTTATGATACTTTTATTATGCAGATACTACACCGTTATATTTCTATAAAGTATAGTAACATTTAAACAGAGAATTTTACTTTTCTTTCTTAGCTATTAGAAAATTTGTTAGGGTGCGTTTAATAGTAGGCACTCTGTAAATGCGGCATGTTATGCTGAGCCAGCAGAGATTAAATCAAGTGAGAACACACTAGCCATAAATTTAACAGGGTTCATTTTCTAAAATGACTGCTTTATGCATCTGCAAATGGAAAGAAATAGAGCATCAAGCTCTTAATTTTTTTCTGCACAACTAAAACTGAAGTACTGAATGTCTTCATTTAACATCTTCAAAGCAATATTATTTTTATTAGGTACTAGAAGAGAGTATAACACATGAAAAAGGGGGAGATTATGTAGGATTCTTGTGTTATGCACCTTCATTAAAAAAATAATTGTTTTCTTTTCTAAGTCTCTACCACATTTTTCTAAAGAGCGTGCCAGAAATCACTGGATTGTAATGTTCCATAAACTTCTGTATTACTGACTGTGTGGGGGTAGAACACTATATAAGTTTCAATGGTGCATATAAAATCTTTTTCTACAGCATGTTTATTCAATATTCAATCTATTTCCAGTTCAAGTCACAAATAATAATTCTACTGACTGGAATGGAGCAGCATCACTAGACTGCATATCAATTGCTGTTAGCACATAAAGTGACTGAGTTTAAAGGCAGGAATAGGCTTACTAGCAATTGCCTGTTTCAAAACTATCCCAAATAGGCAGGTACTTAAAGACAAGTGACATCTCACAAAAAAGAATAAATTCTCTTCCCACACAGTTCCTTCTTATAAGTTATCCTTTGCTGTAATAGGTAATGTAATAGGTAGTGTGTGGTCATTAATATTGTAGATTTAATTCTTCAGAATTCATTGTGTTAAAAAGTATTATTTGCCATGACTCTGGGGCTTTTAAATCATATCATGCAAATTCAAATAAAATACTATTATCATATAATGACATATAAAAGAAGATATAATAAAAGTCAGGCCACTCTAAAAAAATGAGGTATCAGACAAAAGTGAAAAGAATGATACAGCAGGAGACAAAAGAGCCTATTTAATGCATCCAAAAGATACACAAGATAGCTGCTTTGCACAAGTAAGGTAAGCACTCAAATGAAAAATAGATGTCTGAGAGAAATGACACATCAGATAGTGATAAAGGAATATCTAATTATCAGAAATACAGTTAAGATATTGTCAAGCCAGATAAAAAGTTAGGTTTGGGTTGGGTTTTTTGTGTCCATGGAAATAGCAATTAAATACTTAGATAAACTTGAGATGGCACTAGATATTTTTTATTTATTTTTCAGAAACTTTCTGAATGGTATACTACATTTTAAATAGACATTTTCAGCAGAAAATCAGAAAAAATTGTCATAATGGTGACTTCATACATTTTTTCAAATCTATGTATTACTCTTCATAGTAAAATTTTGTATGTCTTTTCTCTCTCTTTATATCACAGTCTAATATATGTTTAAAATATCTTGTATAGAATACAGATAACAGCATTAAAAAAAAAATGAATCAGCACTTTATGAAAACAAAATTTCAGTTTGGTAGTTACATTTTATTGTGACATTAATATATGGTAATTTTCCCCTAGTTATAATCTGACTATCAAATAGACATACTTTGTAGTTCTTTGGCCATTAACAGTAAGTCATATATATATAAGTCTTCTGCTAGGAAGACTGGTTAAATAAATAGAAACTGATATTATTAAAAGATATATGTGTATGTATGAATGGCATATTTACATTATGTAAGAAATTGTTGCTGAGGATTTATATTACTAGGAACTGGAACATGTAACGTTCAAGGAAAATGTAGCTACTAGATATTTATGGATATTTTACTGTATTCAGTACCTTTATATTTTTTATGTCTATTTATTACATTTTCTTTGGATTGAATAGTACAGTATTTCCACTTTGAAAATAGAGAACAAAGCAGATGCTTCATATCACACTCTTAATATGTTGTTCTCCAAAGTTGCAGATAGCAAAATGTACACAATCTAAACTGGTTTTTAAGAAGTAAATATGTGGGATATTTTAGTTAATTATTCAGAAATATTTTCATGCCTCCTTGTCTGATTGCTTGAATCTTCTAACTGAACATCCTTATTCTGAAGGTGAAAATAGTTCATTGTACTTTTATGACTCAGACAAAGTGAACAGAGAAAGGATAGAGCAAGGAATCAGCTGTACTATAAGTCTAAAATGCCAAGAGAACATGCATGGCAAGAATTCCCAAGATCTGGGGGAACTAGAAATATATTGAAGGCTTTCAAAATTTTGGCTTCATTGTCTCAGATTCTCAGGCTGGTGGGAAGACCTTCCTAGCTCATAGCATGGTTTACAAGTCCTCTACAGATGCACTTCAGGGTCTATTGAAATAAATTGTCAAATGTTAAAGTTTTAGAGGCTTGGCTGTTTACGTAGCTCCATTTAATCTTATGTTTAGCTTATTGGTGATTAAAGGCAGAATTCTTAATTAAAAATAAAATTCAAGATATTTTTTTCAAAATGGTTGGGGTTTTTTTTCTGTCCAAATTTACAAGTCTTCAGATACTCCAGATTTGTAGAGTATGTATCTTATTTATTTTGGAGTGGATGATATTTACTCAGGTATTGTGGCTTTGAGCCTTTGCTCTGATAATTTCAGTGTCACATTCAAAGAAGCATAAGTCAAAAAAGTCAAGATTTATTTAACCAAATGCTGTACATTATATTTGGTTAGAATAATTTCCATTTAATTAAATGCATTCCAAAACTAAATGAAATAACTTAGTGATGAAATTTCATTTTACAATAATACTAAAGCAGCAATAAATACAGAAGTTATGTTAGTTAGAAGGGATCTTTTAAAGTGAATGTCCTTATTTTCCCTACTCACTGTAATTTGATCTGTATCTTTGGATAGCCTTGAAATTACCAGCTGGGCTTCTTTTTGCATAAAACTAAACCAAAATCTGTAGTTACAGTTGTGTGTTCAGCCTGTCGAACTAGACTGGAACCAGTTTAAACAAAAACCCACAAAAAAGCATCATAGATGTACATCATACACATCACGTACAAAACAAACTGTTTTACTCTCCACATATAATTGTATTGGATATGTAGATATATACAAAATCTTTTGTCTTTATTTGCTGTAGCTTTAAGAAACCAGGGTTTTGTGATTTCAAGAGTGTTTGACCTGTATCTTATTTTATTTTTCTTTAATGAGTGAAACTAGCAATTTGCTAAAAGCTGTATATTTTTGTTTTTACAATTAAATCTGTTCCTGCCCACACAAACAGTAAAGGAGTAAATGCAGTTATTGCATTAGGTAGATATGATTAAGGAAACTCTCTGATGTATTATTGACAGTCTCCAACTTATGAATTCTTAAATTAATTTTAGTTATTAGACAAGGTGATGAAGCAAACATTCCATAATATAAGTGTAGTCTTTCCACATGAAAGATTTGATTGAACACATTGAAATAACTGCTTCTTTGGTTACGTTCTGGGGTATGCCTGAACACAAGTATCATAGATTTTTATATTTCTGTAGTCACATCTTCTTATATATATGTATTTATACATATACCTTATATTTATGAAAGTAAATTTACAGTTCAGAGTCATACCTTCCATTTCAGAATACTGTAGACACTAAATCTCTCCTTCCTATTTTTTTAAATGGCTATTTTCTTCTGTAAACATGTATATGTACAATTGATCAAGATTATTGGGTGCACAGAAATGCTGATGGGATGTAAGATGCATGGAACTGTACAGGGTCTTTTCAGCATCATCACAGCAGTTTAAGCAAGTTTCAGTGTGTTACATGTTCACACTGCCCAACTACTGGTAATGGTAATGAGTCTAATGTCATTGCAATTTTTCTATAAACAATGGAAAAATAGCATCACTTCCATGGTGGAAGTGATGGAAGTAGGTGATTCAGTTTAGCTTCTTAATTCAGGGACCTAGTTTAGAGTGATGATAAATTGTTTTTCCCCCATCCTCCCCTACCACTCCCCCCACCCCCACCCTGCCAAATGCTACTACTGTTAAATAGTCATCTAACACCTGGAAGAAAGAGTATCAAGCTTAGAGAAGATATACAGAGAGACAGGAGCAGTTAAAGAGATAATAAGATGTTTTCATTATCACTTCCACTTACTGTTGCTGTTCACAAATCATTGCCATTTTAAATTTTTAAACAACTATATTGCTGGGAAAATAGAGGTGCTTACCAAGGTAAGTTCTTTCTTTGTCTCTGAACAAAACAACAAGGTCATGTAAAAGCAGCAGCAGATTTTGCTGTGTGAAATACAAGGCCCAATGTCCCTAAAGGCTTGATCTCATTTTCCTAACAGCACCAACTTTAACAAAAAAGAGGAAAAAAAAAAAAGATAGGAATACAAGGAGAATCAATAATATGGGATTTTATGATCTGACAAAACTTTGAATATAGTGGGTTTTTTGTGAAGCTGTAAGCATTTCAGGAAATGACTTTACTCTCTGAATAGTAATCAACCAGTACTTTAAAATAGGACTTTTGTAGCTGAAAATACAGCATAGGATTAGATTTGGAATACCAGGAGGGGTATCAGTGGCCTAATATTATGCTACATCAGCAGAGTACTCTATTTCATTGGAAGTTCACATGAATAAACACACAGTGCCTGGAAAACCAGAGAGGTCTTCACAGTGACCACTGCCACCAGCTCAAGCATTCTCCTTTCTGTGCGGCAGCTCCTCCCCCAGAATTTATGCAGGTAAATGAAAACCTGCAGACATAACACTGTTCAACATACAAAGTCAAGAAACAGCTTTTACCTTGACTGTTTTCCTTGCCCTTTATAATATACAATGATGTTCTTATCACCTGTTAGTGTTCAGGTCCAGCTTGGGGTTAGTTAAAGGAGGCCAACAATTGCTGTGAAAAGTGGTAGCTTCATATACTCAGCCTAGACATTTCATCTTTTCTCATGAAACCTGAACCAAAGTTTTCCTTGAAGAATTGCAGAGACAGAGTCTGGAAGAGTACTGGTACACACCATGCCGTGGTGCCATTTTTCCTTATTTAGGCATCTGCTACTGGCTACTATGGGAAGAAAACGGGGCTTGATGTAGTTTTGAGATGACTCAGCACACACATTTCTGTGTTCCTCTATACCTTCAGAAAATATACAGTGTGAACAGATCTTACATGAGATAAAAGAGAATCCAGAAATATGTAATAAAGTACTGTAGCAAAAGTATGAGTAGTTTGTCCCCGCTTTCTGCTTCTTCAGGAACCTAATGATTATTCAAAATGCAGATACATGCTGTAGCTGAACAATGTCTGCAGCACATGCTGCTAGCGGCAATACTTGTAAATTGTGTTTCTACTACAGATCAACTTTTAAAACATTTAAAATGATCTCAAGTTATCTGCTTGTATTGCAAGGGCCTATTTTACTAGTATTACTGAAAAGAGGAAGAAGTTAAACATCTATAAACTGTACTATAATGTTAACTGTAAATTTAATTAAAACAATAAATGTTTAGCATCTTGAAATTATACTTTTTACTTCATTGTTAGAGAATCACTGCAAAACTTCACATATTTTTATTGAAGAGATATTAAAAGATATAAAATTGATTTTTCCAACCCAAAGATGTATTATAGATTTTAAACACTGTAAGTCCATAGATTTGTGACCCATCTAAATGCTACAAATTTTTAAAAGCAACATACATTCATAATACTTACCTCCTAAGAGAAAATCCTGTAGTTGCTGTGAGGCAAGTATTTTTCTTCATTTGTTGGGCTTTACAAATCCTACTCAGAATCCAGTAGAAGCCTAGCAATGCCAAGTTGGCAGTGGCTGCAGTATTAGCTACAAGAAGGCTTAAGAAAGAAAACTGTCAACATTTCCTCCTACAGACCCTAAATAGCTACGGGACATGAACAGAGCTTTGTATAAAGATGTGCACTTGTCCAGCAAGTAAAGAAAATCAATTCTAAATTCATGCTGTGGTGTATCATGACTGTGCCTCTACTCCACCAGGTTTTTCCTGTGAAGAGTTGCAGCAGAATAGTACAGTCTGCCCTTTTTTAGTGTTAATACTTTCAGTTCACCAAAGTGATTTCAAGTACAGACAGAGATTAACTTCAAAAATATCTTCTCTCCATCTCTATTCTCTTGCCTCTCAAAAATAGAGATACACTAGAGCAATTCCTGAGAAAATGCAGATATTTAGGGACAATAAAGTACTTCAGGCTTGGAGAGCACTGGATCATGATTCTGCTTCATCATTTCAGTTTAGGGATAACTCAAATTCAAAGTCTGTGACTTGAGCAAAGATGCTGTTGCTTCTGGACCAGTGGATATAAATCCATGTATCAGTGCTGCTCTTCCCTTTTCTCTGTGAGCTCTGTGATGAATACCTTGATTTTTCTCCACTTGTCCAGTAGACTGGCTTTTATATATAGCCATGGAACATCATCTCATTTTAAATAGCATTCAACATACTCACCTTCAAAAATAAGCCATTTTAATGTCACTGTGCAAGACCACACATTGAATCTTTTTCCTATGACAAATCCCAGACAAATACTGAAAATTCTACACAGTGACAAAAGTTGTGCAGAAAGTGGGGTACTACACAGTCCACAGGCAATACTTGTCATAAAAAAATTTAAATTCTTATGCACTAAGTGACACTTAACGGGTCATAAGATAATTAGAGATATTGCACAGTGTGGCAAAATATTGATTCATGAGGCATTATTTAGTTAAATTTCTTATATTCTATAAAACACAACAGCTACCTGAGAGAAAATAGATTTTCTGAGATGAAAACTCAAATATTATTCTGGTAGTTAACCGAACTATTATACAAATGATGGAGGGCAAGTAAATTGGAACAGATTTTCTTCTGGTTGTGTGTAAGTACAACTTTTTGACCAATACAGGACTCTTTCTGATGGTTTTTTTTTCCAAATACAGGGTAAGCACATATTTTTAATTTCTAGTAGAAAACATTTCAGTACATTTTTATTTTTCTTAGGACTACACTCTTTTACATTCTCTCAGTATGGAGATGGCTGTTTTAGGTGCTAGTACATTCTTATCAAATTGTTTTGTGTCAAAAACTTGAAGAAGTTTATCTAGAAATCCAACATTTTGATTTGTATCATATTAACTTTATGCATAGTTACCTGCATCTACCAATTAGAAGAAAGAATATTCCTCCTTTTGAAGACTGTTATTTTGAGAAATATTAATGATATATTGCAGAAAGAAGACTTTTCTGAAATTAAGCTTCTCTAATTAACTTCTGATGTAATATTTCAAAATTAATATTTTCTTTAGACTTAAAATAGTAGGTACAACTTCTGTCTTTTCCTTGAGGAAGAAAAAGACACTGGGGAATCTACTTATAAACTTTCAAACTCTAAATACTTAAATTTTTTAAGAGTTCTGAAGATAAACAAAAGAAAATGACACTTGTATTTCTGCTTTAAAAAAGTAATTTTTCCCAGTTCCTTCAAAATTGAAATATCGCATTGATAATTATCAAGAGATATTTCTTCTGTAGTCTGGAAATCATTCATTTTGGGAGATTTTTATTTTCTGTTCATTTCAATTAGGCTTTCATGCTCACACTCTGTATTAATAGAGATTCCAATTTATATAATGTTGTGGGTTTTTTTGACACCTTTCATTATCATAGAATCATAGAATATTTTCATCTGGACGAGACCTTCAAGATCATTAAGTCCAACCTTATTCCTAGTCATATCAAAAAGCACTAAACCATGTCCCTAAGCACATAGTCTTAGCACTGTTTCTTAAACACTTCAGGGGATGGTGGCTCCACCACATCCCTGGGCAGGCCATTCCAATGCCTGACAACCCTTTCTGTAAAGAAATGCTTCCAAATATCCAGCCTGAACCTGCCGTGGTTCAACTTCAGGCCATTTCCTCTTGTTCTGTCACTTGTCACCAGGGAGAACAGACCAACTCCTGCCTCGTTACAACTTCCCTTCAAGTCTCCCCTCAACCTTCATTTCTCAAGGCTAAACAGCCCCAGATCCATCAGCCTTTCCTCATAAGACACATGCTCCAAACCCTTTACTAGCTTGGTAGCCTGCCTCTGTACCCTCTCCAGCACCTCAGCGTCCTTCTTGTAGAGAGAGGCCCAAAACTGGACACAGTATTTGAGGTGCAGCCTCATCAAAGCTGAGTACAGAGGAATGATCATCTCCCTGCTGCTGATGATTACGCTATTCCTGATACAGGCCAGGATGCCATTGGCCTTCTTGGCCACCTGGGCACACTGCTGGCTCATGTTCAGGAGGCTGTCAATCAAAACCCCCAGGTCCTTCTTTGCCTGGCAGCTCTCCAGCCACTCCTCCCCAAGCCTGTAGCACTGCTAGGGATTATTGTGGCCCAAGTGCAGGACCTGGCATTTGGCCTTATAGAAACTCATGGAATTGGCCTTGGCCCAGTGATCCAGCCTATCTAGATCCCTTTGTAGAGCTTCCCTACCCTCAAGCAGATCGACACTTCCACCTAGCTTGGTGTCATCTGCAAATTTACCAAGGGTGCACTCTAACCCCTCATCCAAATCATTGGTAAAGATGTTAAACAGGAGTGGCCCCATTATTGAGCCCTGGGGGACACCACTCATGACTGGCAGCCAACTGGATTTAACTTCATTGACCACAGCTCCTTGGACTCATCCATCTAACCAGTTTTTCACCCAGGAAACTGTATGCCCATCCAAGCCAAGAACAGGCAATTTCTCTAATAGAACACTGTGGGAAATGGTGTCAAGTGCCTTACTAGAATCAAGATAGACAACATCCACAGTCTTGCCTTCATCCAACATGTGGGTCACCCTATCATAGAAGGAGATCAGGTTTGTTAAACAGGACCTGCCCTTCATAAACCCATGCTGACTGGGCCTGATCACCCGGTTTTCCTGCATATGCTGCATAATAGAACCCAGGATGATCTGCTCCATCAGCTTTTCTGGTACCAAAGTCAAACTGACAGGCCTGTAGTTCCCTGGATCATCCTTCTGTCCCTTCTTATATATGGGTGTAATGTTGGCTGACTTCGAATCTGCTGGTACCTCCCCAGTCAACCAGGACTGCTGATAAATGATGGACAGTGGCCTGGTGAGCACCCCTGACAGTTCTCTCAGCATTCTAGGACCCATCCAGCCCCATAGATTTATTCATGTTGATATTGAGGAGCATGTCATGGACCATTTCCTCCTGAATTGTTGGGTGGGCACTGTGTTCCCAGCTTGGGGGAGTGACTTTCCCTAGTGCAAGCATTTCCATTACTAAAGACTGAGGCAAAGAAGGCATTAAGTGCTTCAGTCTTCTCCTTGTCTTTTATTAACATATTTTCTTCTGAATCTAGTAGGGGATGGAGGCCCTTCCTGGACTTTCTGTTATTATTAATGTATTTCTATATTTTTTTCTTATTGCTCTTCACCTCTAAAGCCAATATAATCTTGACTGCATTTAAGATTAATTGGCTGGTTCTGGTATTTATTCTATAGATGCTATACCTACTCTAAGTAGGCTACCGTGACACTGGGTGTCTGAGGCAGGGATAACATTCAAGAATAACATACCTGTTTCAGGTGTCTACATGAGTAAATACAGCTCTGCCGTGTGTTCAGAATTCCATTATCATAAGCGGAGACCTGTGTATAGGGTCTGGCTGAGCTGGAGTTAATTTTCCTCATAGCAACTCACACAGTGTTGTGCTTTGCATTGAGAGCTGGAAAGGTGCTGATAATACACCTGTGTTGTGGCTACCTCTGGGCAGGGCTTACCCAGCACCAAGCCTGTTTTTCCAACATTCTTCCCTATGGGGATGTGGTAGAGAAGAATTTGGGAAGGGACACAATCGCGACAGCTCACCCAAACTGACCAAAGGCTTATTCCATACCATATGATGTCAGCTTAAAAATAAAAGCTAAGAAAAGGGGCAAGACATTGCCTGCTGATGGGAAATAGAGAATGAATCTTTGTTTTCTTTTGCTTCCATGCATGTGGCCTTGCTTTGCTTTTCATTAACCTTCCTTTGTCTTAACCTATGACTTTCATCTTATTTTCTCCTCCTGGTACAGCTGAGAAGAGGAAGGAGGGAGTGATAGAGTGGCTTGGTGGTCACCTGGTGTCCAGCCAGGGTCAAACCACCACAACCTGCTAAATAAAATCAGTGTTTTTAAAGAGCAATTACTCTCCTTTTGAAGTAGTAACATTGAGTAGCAAAGTGATTCTGTACCTCAGTCTACTGCCTGTATTGACTAGGGGTAGGATTTTCATGTAGACATCTATTTCCATTTGAAATGTGCTGGGATATCTGAGACATCGTGATGCTGGCATATGTGACAGACATCTGGCACAGACTTGAACCTCTCTGAGAGGAACAGGTGATGTCACGGAGCAATACCTCTCATATGGCAATAGATGCATGTGTTTGGGCAAGTGCATCAGATAACTGTTTAGGGTTTCCTAACCACCAATGCAATTTTTTGATCCACTGGTTAATATTGCTACCTAATATTATCTGTTTAAAGGTATGTAGCTGTTTTATGGTAGAAGCTTCTGTCATTCTTGTTAAATAATTATTCCTCTCCAAGTGAAAGACATTTGTGACTTTAGTACGAGTCGTGAATTCCTAAGAGAAGAATGTATTGCAGCATCTGTAAATGTTGCTATCTTATGTTTGCATTCCTGACTTCATGTTAAAATGAATGACTGACTTTACAGCCTATCTGGGATTTCTTTCTGTACAACGACTGAGTTACCTGCCTTGGTTTAGAATATTTTTGTACTTTGATTTTGCTTTCTGTTGCAAAAGGTGAGATGATGAATTACTAACTAAGCCAAGTAAATAAAACATATGAATACTTTTCTAATGGTTACAGAAAGAAATGTCTCTGTTTTTATTACAGTCAGCATTCAATCAGGATATATTATTGGAGTTCATGTACAGATAATAAGAACTGTAAATATTACTTTGAAAAACATTTAGGATTTACAGTATTATCAGCTACAGTCGCTTGTTTCTAGGATGTGCATCATCTTAAATTGTTGGTTTAGCAATTTGTCTATTTTGTTGTCAGCAAATGCTAAAACATTTTATAAGCAGAAATTGTTTCAGATGCATTCGCTTTCAGTAAATAAGGCCATATTATGTGTGGGTTTGTGTCTGTGTGGGTTTGTCCCTGCATGAGACTGTAAAAGAAGAGCGACAGAGGAAAAAAGCCCTTTAGTTACATCATTTTAAACCAAAATAAAGCTGTTTGATGAATGATAATAAGATATCACAAAACTGCCAGTACTACTAATTAATAGGCTTTACAGGTTTTGATATATTCAGCAGTATGACTTGTGTTTGTGGCTAAAAATGGATGCTAATGATCTGTGTAGTGTTACAATGCAGATAGCACATTGTCAAAAGGTGTTATAAATGTAAAGTCTCATTTGTACAAAATCTTAAAGAAAACAAATAAAACTGTAATTCTCAAGTAAGTGATTATCCTCTCGCTTCTGTGTGCAGAAACGTAGTTCCAAATCAAACTGTGGCTATTTTCATATAATACTTTTCATATGAGTTTCTGGACTAGGTTTAGAAGATTTTGTACATAATTTTTCTTCCTGTGTCAAAAGATGATGAACTACATTAGTAATGGCTTCATTCTAACCATTCAACTTGGGCATGGCCATTGAACATTCAACTTCAATGTTCTTTGAGAACCCTCTATATGATCTTATCTTGTACTTATTAGTTTATCAAATTTAGGCCCGTATCTACTTCTACTGAAATTGATATCAGTTTTATCATTTATTTTTCTGGTTATCCATTTCATAATCCTTTCTTTTGTTAATGATAACTCCATTGAAAATTAACAAATAGCTTTTGTTTTGTGCATCTTGAGGCTGTTTCCTCTTGTCCTATCTATTGTTACTTGTGAGATGAGACCAATCCCCACCTCGCTACAACCTCCTTTCAGATACTTGTAGAAAGCAATAAAGTTTCTCCTCTTCTTCTCCAGGCTAAATAACCCCAGTTCCCTTAGTCGCTACTTGTAAGACTTATACTTCAGACCCTTCACTAGCTTAGTTGCCCTTTGGACATATTCCAGCACTTCAATGCCCTTCTTGTATTGAGGTGCCCAAAACTGAACACAGTATTTGATGTGTGGCCTTATCAGTGCCCCATACAGGGGGACGATCATTTCTCTAGTCTTGCTGGCCACATAATTTCTAATACAAACCAGGATTCTGCTGGCCTTCTTGGATACCCAGGCACATTGCTGATGGAACTGAAAATCTGACTGAAGATAGGAAACTTGAGGAATTTCAAGAACAGCATTTTGGAGCCAGTGAGGACAGGGTAAGATGGCAAACCTACAGGAATATGGAAAAACAAAAAGCTGTATTGCAAAATGGGAAAACTTGGACATAGGAAATAAATACAATGCAAGCTACAGAAGCTTGTATAGAAAGCTGAAAAGAGAAAGAAGAGAAGGAACTGTCTTAAGAAGGGATTAGGCTTTAGATAGAGTCACAAACAAAATTTCTACCTGTCAATGAATTTGATTCAGCTCCCTAAAAACTCATTTGTCTATGACAACCTATTACACACATATTACTCTAAAAGCAATAAGGACTTTTAAGTATAAGGTTAGATATCTGAGGATTAGACTGACAGTCTTTCCTTCATCTTGTAAAATTCCCTTGGTTGATTCATATAGACTAAATCTGTAGTACAGTAGTTTTCTTGTATTTACTAGAATGAAAAAAATATAGTGAAAAAAATATAGGAATAAAATCCCATTCCTAAAAGAACAAGTAAACCACTTTCTATTAAATCTTCAACATAATTGGACAGCAACAAATGCATCTTGAATTAGGGCATTTGTAAGAGTTAAATAATTAGATGTTCAGATAGTGAAAAGAAGACAGCACCGCGATATGGAGATTAATAGCAAGGGTTGCCTGTATGAAAAGACAGGAAATAACTTCCTTTGTAAAGAAAGATTAAACAAGACTTGATTACCTTGTAAGTATTGTGAATATTTATTTTTTATGGAAAGAGTACTAGTCATCTACTATGCTTGCTGCCAATACTTAGTTGGTACTTAGTTCTTGCATGTACACTCTCTAAAATCTGAACTATATAAAAGACAAGGTGCCTTTGCAAGTAGCATTTTGAGAGAGAGAGTTCTTATGCTCTGTGGAAGGTATCCTTAAAGATCTGCCAGCTCTGTTCTGCTCCCTTGTCCCTGAGGACCATTTCCCAGGGGTTCCAGTTGACTAAATCCTTGAAGAGCATGAAGTTTGCTTTCCTAAAATTCAGAGTCCTGACTTTATTCATTGCCTAACCCATCTCTCTCAGGACCATGAACTCCACCACTGTGTTATCACCTTAGCCCAGACTGCCTCCGATCTTGATGTTGCATTGGTGACCATCAGGTCCAGTATCGCATCCCCTCTTGTAAGGTTGTCTGTTACCTGGCTTAAGAAGTTATCTTCTATGCATTCCAGGAGTCTCCTTGCTTGACTACAGCTCACTATGTTATTTTTCCATCAGATGCCAGGGTGGTTGAAGCCCCCCAGCAGGATGGGAGACTGTGAGTATGAAGCCTTCAGTATCTGGAGTAAGAAAACTTCATCAACAGGCTCCCCTTGATCATGTGACCCATAGTAGACACCAACCACAAGGTTCCTTTTGTTTCCTTAGTCTCTAATTCTTACCCATAGACTTTCGTCCTGCTCATGGCTATTCTTTAGGGACAGCTCTTCACGCTCTATCCACTTTTTGATGCAGAGGGCAACTCCAGTAGTTCAGGAACCTCTAGTATATCTAAAGTGCATCTAAAAGAAGTGTGTGGAAGCCAAGCTTTTAACATGATATCCATCAGTAAGACTGTCTTCACAGTTTTTTAGAATAAGAAACTATGTGTGGGAGAAAAGAAATATTTGTAGAACTACCTTTGAGTACAATAGGGCTTTTTTTGGTGTATGTTTTCCTAATATTAGTTCAAAAGTTAGTACAACTTACTAGTTGACATTTACATTCCTATAAGTGAAAGGACACCACAAGAGTCCCATGATCATGAGTCAATTCCAGCAGTTATGAATTTGGACTCCTTTTGCTGTTAAAATATGAAGGAAGGAGTTCTGGGTAAGCTATTCTCTCTGCTCAGGTGAAGATAAAGTGTGAGTGTGTGTGCAGTGAGGGTACAACTAGCAATTACATATCTCTAACTACAGAAACCATTCTCTTTAGAGAATTGCAGTGGAGGAAAATTACAATATAAACCTTTTTGTAGTATTTTTCCTAAATATATAGTTGGCCAAATACAGAATTATTGCCACTGCCATTGATAATTTTCATCAGATATTAAAGGTTCAGAAGACAGTCAAGCTATTGACTTTCCTTTCAGAATGTAATGTGTGTGTGTTAAATTATATGTAATTGCTTGGAGCATACAGTATAAGTATTGCAAAGAAAAATTGAAGCCTTTGCTGGTTGACCAAAAAGTCTTTGAGGCCTTTGGTTGGAAAGTCATCTTGACATCAGTCAAATTGCTATGCAATTAAAATATTTATGAAAGAAAATTCATTTTGTATATGGTAAAGCCTGCTTATACAAAAAAAAAGACTTAACTGAGATGATTTCATGGAGTCCTGTAGTTACTGATCCTGACTGTACTGTTCCTTGGAACTGTTGGCTTGCAATTACTTCACTGAAAGGTAAATGTACTTGGGAATTCAAGAGCAATACATTTGCCAAATATCATAAATACATAAAAGAGATCTAGTGTGTCTGGAAGCACTATTTTTTTCTTGCCAATCACTTTACCAGCTGGACTATTTTAATATAAAACATGTTCATCCATATAGGTAACTCCCTAAAGGCAGATGAAAACTCTGATACAGTGATTGAGAAATATCTACCCTGAATTGAGCTATTTAGAAGTTAGTTGTCTATTCTAAGTTAGCTGTGTAGGCATGTTCTAAAGTCAAGGAGAGAGACTAGAACTTCCAAAAGGCAAATTTATTTCACTCATTTTAAATTACACAGTGGTGTTTTCCTTGCCTTTTTAGTTCTCATTACACAGATGGAATACTTAGAAAAACAATTTAGACTAAATGCTTAACAAAATAGTTAAAGTTAGATGAAGCGAACTAATCTCAGTTAGTGGCCTGAAAGGTGGTTAATTCTGAATGCCCGATTGTATCTTCCCAAGCTATACATGCATACTTATTTTATTATTAGCTTCTACCACAGTAATATAGGCTAACATCAGATTTATAAAAAGGGTATGTCCTTTCACTTTTAATTCAAATAGGAATGTAATTTAAGAAAATCAATCCAACTGAAAAAAAAAAGCAGCATTAAAGAAAGAGTTCATGTTTCCTGTAAGTGTACTTTTATCTGTGGTAGCTGAAGTGATTGACTATTTTATCTGAAACTTGATGTACAGTACACTAGAATGATCTAAAAGGAGGTGAGACTCATTTAACTGGGAGATTTCTTACAAGTTTACTGTAATATGCACACACGCTTTTCTACCTACTATAGATTATATTTACTGTTGGAAATTCACTTTATTTACACTGAAACATCCATTGCTCTGCATTTTTATTAAGAAGACATTCTTTGAAAATTCTATAATTACCAGTATGTATTTGTAACTATGTGCTTGTTTTATTTTATGGCTCAGTGCATGTGTGTGATCTAATGCGTATGAATAAAGGTGGTGACTTTATTTTTTTTTTTTTTTTTTTTTTGAGAAGCTTGTTTCCATATCATATTTAAAAAACAAGGATCAGAATTTAGGTAAAGGCAACAGAGAAACACATCAGCAGTGGTAAAGGTCCAATGACTGTAATACAGTTACTCTTTGATATGCAAGCAAGTTATTGTTATTTTTCAGGGCAAGCAAGTTTTCCACAATCTGACCTTTAAAATGAGATTCACTGACAACAGTCTACTTTTGTATTGTATTAAAAACAAATAACACCTTTTTCCAATATGTAAGTAAAACAAAGATTCCAGCTGCCACAAAGGGGTAAAATAATAGTGTAAAGAATCAGATATGCACAGCAGGAAGATACAATGACTGTAGTCTAGATGCCATGGTTAGTATTGGACCAGTGATTCAGTTTTACTTTATATCTTCTATATTTTGTATTAGGGAAAATGATTCATTGCTAATATTAACTCTAAGTGATTTTAACATCTATCCTAGTGGTATTACAGGTGTTTCGGCCTGTCCTATTTATTAAAGCATTTTGTATTTATCCTTTGAGTATCTTCTTTCAAAAGGGCTATCTGCTGCATTTCTGCATCATATCCAGCATCAATCACTTTGATTAGGGTCTCACTACACAAACCGAACAGCTTTTCTTCCATGGCAGCTCCATATGTTTGCTGCAGCTGTTAGTTTCCAAGCAGAATGTTACTCTACTCCGTTTAGAGTTTGCATCCCTGTCAAAGAGGGAGGAAATTATTCCTCTCTGCTTTGATTTGCCTTGAAATTAAGTGGCTTGAAATTTGTCCTACAGTTAGACTATACTACATGAAATTCCATCTGCATTGTATTTTCGTGACTATGATTCTGGAAAGTGCACACTGCCAAGGTTTGTTCCCACAGCACTGTTTGAATACCAGGTCAAAGGGGTTTTATTGCTGGAAAGATTACTCCCGGGAGATTTTTAACATAGACGCGATGATAGAAGACTACTGTCCATTGCAGACTAATTACTTGATAGCTATGGCTATAAAATATACTTTTATTTATTATTTTATGGTTTCTGGATTGGGAAAATATTTCAGCTTTGTTGATTAATATTTTGTTATCTTGCACTAAGGTGGTATGTACCAGTTACTACTAAAGTACACTGAACACAGTGGAAAGAATGCACCAGTGAGGAGATTCATCTCTATCTGCAGAAATACTAATTATTTCCATGAAGGACACCTTGATCACCAACTCACTACGGATTTGTTAGAAGTAGTAGAGAGAAATTAAGTTATTAAAACTTATGTGTATGCAAATAAAATTCCACAGCAGTAATGAGAGATGATTTTTTTTAGTTTCTGATCACTGGCTTATCTGCTGACAGTAGTCAGCATCATAAGAACTTTATTAATCCTAAAAACACATGCATTTTTTTCACCAGCTAGGCATTGTGTGTCACTTTTCATTGCATTTGATTAGATAAATGCCAAAATAAATAAGCAGTGGACTATTAAATTTTGGTGACCAAGAACCCCATTTGACGTCTCTTAAACATGCTTTTAATGAAACATGTAATGGTGAACATGTTCAGGTGACAGGTATCTTTATATGCCCTGTGAGCCCACAAACACAGCTTGACAATGGAGGTCTACAACAGATGAATAAATGTAATGTATTCACTATACTAGAGATATGAAAAATTACCTCAATATCAAATTATCTTATTGTTCTCTGATCCTCTACCTCCATGATTCCACATTACCACTCCAGTTTTAGCATCTGAGTTGCTGGATAGGCAGTTTGTTCCTCACACTGCCAAGTACAGTTTCTCTCTGTGTGACTTCAGGATGATTCTAAGTAGTTGAACTGTCACAGGACAGAAACTTCTTCTTTCCCATCAAGAAAGAAAAGCATGTACAGGGTCTCAAACTCATATGCCATGGTAGCAATACTGTTACTCTTATATGAGCTACAACTGTCAATATAATAAAACTAGCTAAATGAAAAATCCTTCTCAAAGTACAAAACCACTATCTACAATTACTAACTGATTGAAGTCAGTCTTTGACAGATGGTTTTGTTCCCTTCTTCACATGAAATGTAAATTTTACCTGAATATGAAAAGTTTAAATATGTTAAAACATTTTTCTTTGTTCTAATGTCAGAAACAGGCACCTTAAGGCAGGAGGCAAGAGTATATGGGGTTTGGTTTTCAAGTTTCTGATTAAATGCTTAGCCTTTTCACTAAAGGCAGAAATTTTCTATCCTATTTCTAAGTAAAATATTTTGTTGCGGTTGTAGTAGGAAAAAAAAAAAAAAAAGAAATTCTTAGTTATTCTAAAAGGAAAGTTCCTCAGTTGCTGGCTGGGAATAGAAAAAGTAAATTTATTATTTGTATGAAGACCCTTGTCCAGCAAAGCATTTAGCTTTAAAGTGTGATTAACACCAGAGATTTAAGAAAGATATCTTGAATGTTTAAGTGCTTTTCTGAACAGTGTAACAGAGGGAACATTTTTAATACTGAAATTAATAGATGGACATATTTAGCTTTATTAGAACTATAAAAATTATCAGATGTGCTCTCTTCTTCTCACCTGCCCCTTTCCCTAGTCATTAAATGCTGAAGTAAGGGTTCTTATTGTTTAGGTATGGAATACTTATGGAGGAGTGAAAATACGTTGGAAGCACCAATGAGTGGGCAAAAGCCTGTCCAGGAAATGGCATAGCACTGGTGTCCAGTATCACCCTTGGGTTTCAAGAGACTCGGGTCCTGCACTTTCAGCAGTAACTGCAGTCTGACAGTGTTGGATACCACGTGAAAAGCTAGTATAATTTCTGGTCCCTCAGGAAGATTAAATGTTCACAGATTTGTGCCAACTCTAAACTGGTTTGTGTTCCAGATTTGAATATTTGAATTCTAGCAAAAATTTTATTCCCTCTGTAATTGTGACATAAATGATATTAGAAAATCATATATTGTAAGTCAGTTGTGGTTATTAGCTTGGACCTCAAATGCTAGCACCTTATAAAGCAGATCCCTTCCCTAACTCAGACTGGAGAGCATTTTTTAGGCAGTAGACATTGTGTAATACTAGTAGTTAGTAGAGAATCCCTGTACCTGTATGATAACTGTTGACAGAATCCAATTAATGCTTATTTTGTCTAGAAATCATCAAAGTTGAGAAATATATTGCAGAGCATAGGAATAAATCTAGACATCACCATAGAATCTGAATGTTGTCTGGTCATTTTTGCCAATTAAAAACCAAATTACCTGTATTTCACTCTGTGTGCTGTTAGTTAGGAGTGGTTTAATTGCAGTGATTCAAAGTCTAGTCATAGAGACATGCAAAAAAAAGAAACTATTTTCTGCCAGATTTTCTAAATTATGGATAGTCTATGAATGTATATTGAATTTCTATATTTATCTTTTATATTTATCTTATATACAAAAGTAAACTTAATTTAAAAATAAACTTATACACAGTCAGTCATATGTTATCCAACAAAATGCTTTAGCTGTATTCATTTTAAGAGGTAGAGATGTAATTTTATAATAGTTAAGTGTCTTTTAAATTGTTGCAGACCAGAAATAGAACATGTTATTCCCCCATACACCACAGCTAATCAAGGTGGTTCTTCATTAGGATCTAATGTATAATATGTTGATCCCTTGGATTTATTGTACACATAAAGCTTGGTTGTACTTTCTAATATAATATTTGAATGCAATAAACAAAAATGTGAATTAAGAGAAGAACAAAGAAGAAGACCATTTCTAGATAAGACATCATGCATCCTAGATTCATGGCCGGTGGTTACCATGAGAATACCATAGGTCTCAAGTACTTGGATCCTATACAGTGTCTTGGCAATTTTATTTCATGTGTTTAAATAAATTCTCAATAGCTGTAATGAATCTTTTTCCTTTCTGGCAGGGAATAATATGATTCCCTAATATTGATTCAGTTCCCTTGAATATTCAATGCAAAATCACTGGAGATTTGTTAATAGAAGAATTAACATGTACCAGAAAGGAAGTGCATCAGGGAGATTATATTTGCTAATAGATTTTTTTCTACTCTGGTAAATGATGTTCTTTCTCTATAAATCTTTGTTAACACTGCCAATTCAGCATCTTTAACCTGATTGTTTCATTTGCATGCTTTGCCTTTGTGATTGGATTACAGTTTGTTTTACTTTACTCTTTATTATTATCTCTCTGGATATGTAATTATGCTTTATTACTTAACATTCAATTTACTTTGATCAGAATTTGAGTATAAAGTCTTATACAAAGACAACAATATACAAAAATATTTTTCTGTTTCTGCAAGCCCTTCTGCAACCCTTACGGTCAGCCTCTTAACTTTGGAAAAATTTAACTTGCAAATGACACATTACTGTGCAATAATTACATCTGAAGATCTTGAAAATAAATTTTAATTCATATCTGAACTGGTCATATCATCTCATGGTAAATTGGTCACATCATTTATGAGCTGATTAAATACCCCTAACTGGAGCTTTTCTATCCCCTATTTTGTGCTTCCCATAAACAAAAAAAAAAAATATTTTTTTTCTAAATTATCATATATTATATATCAGTCATTTAATCAGGTCTCTGAAGAAAAATACATTGACTTAGGTGCCCAATTTTCAAATATCTTTAAACAGATTCTAAAGGAGAGCAAATAAGCACAGGGAAACAAATAGAAAATGCGATAAATTATGCAAGATTATATCAAAGGTAAATGACATCTAATTATTTAAATATGCTTTTACAGTAACAAAAATAACTTCTGAGATGAATATGGTACGAGACTTCTAATTTTCTCACATTTAAATAGATAATTTACTTAAGTGCTATAGTAGAGTGACTTAAGGTGTAGCCAATGGAAATAAAGAGAAGAACTACGAAGGAGATGAAGAACTTGCTAAGCAAGAGACTGCACAGGATTTATATGAAAAGAGGAATTCTCTATAAAGGGATTAGTAATGAAATTTTTAAAGGATAATTTTTCAGATTCATCCTTATTAGTACATCAATTAATGACATTACAGAAAGAATGAGTAATGTGACAATGAGGTCTTTGGTAATATTGAAGAGAACGGGGACAGTTCATCGCTAATAGTCAGAAAAAACAATACAAACCAAAAACACATCAGAAGTGTCAGTTCAGAAAACAGCTTTGGTTGATTCAGTCTCTTATGGATGACAAAACTGCAAATATAATACACCTCACAAAAGGTGTGCCATGATTCTAGGTGTTGAAAAGAACGCATTTATGGAACTGTGCATATTCCTGTCTCTGAAGCTAAAAAGCAGATTAACTTCAACTGAGAACTGAAGATACGGTTGAAAAAAAAGAAATTATTCTGGCTAATTTGAAAATAAAAAAAGTAATAATAAATTAAAATACTAAGATATTCAAGGGCTTTGATGTCACTTATCTTGTTCCATGTAAGTGCATTTGGTACAAAATTCTTGGTAAATAAATGTAATGCAGATTGTCTGATCAGTGCCCTTAGGAGCAAAAGCATCTTAAGCTTCTAGTACAGAGCAATAAGCTTCCTGACAAAGGAAATTAGATAAACCACCTCAGTTGTTGCAGCCAATCACTAACAAACATGGATTCCTACAATCACTGATTGGAAAAGCCATCCATGCTATCTATAACTTTGTTACATTCACTATTGATAAAACTCCTTGTGACAGTCAAGTACACTTGCCTGATATTGTTGTGTATGAGAAAACCTTTTTCCTAGTATTTCAGTCTGGTGCATATTCTGTTACTTTTCTTGCTTAAAGCTACTGTTCTTCTTGTCTAGACTGTGTCTTGTCCCACTCAGTGGACAACGAGGGAAGTGCATCTTTGTGATCCCCCGAAAGAAGCTGTCCCTGCATGGTAGGGCAGCTGGGGCGGCAGAGTCATGACAATGACTGAGGAACAATAACAAAACAATTTATTAGTTCTCCCTAATGGTGCAGTCAAGAAACAGTATGGATAAGGGTGTTCCTTTTTGTAGGCGATTATTCTATGGTGCAACTAAACTTCACGGAAGAGGAAGAAAGAGTTAATAGAAAAGAGGAAAAGATGAGGGGAGTGAGGGAGTCAGTAAAAGAGAGAAAGATAAAGAGAAAAGGTTATCACCTCCCCTGGATCCAGCAATGTCTCACTGGATCAGTCCAAGTCTTCAGTCCTTAAGTGGTAGGTGCACACATGATCAATATTTTTCTGTCCTTTATACCCTTGAGGTATCTAGGTGGCATTCGCCATTTCTACGGGAAGTGGTGTTGATTTGCATGAGCCACATGAAGTATTGTGGGCCTGCCATCCACCTCCCCCATGTGCAGTCAGCAGGAGCACTTAACTAAAGAAAAGACAGACTCCCACCTGTGAAGAACTTATCTCTTCCTTTTGTTAAAGCATGTCTGCAAGGAGCCAAAGGGGGGCACAGAGACATTAAAAGCAATCAGCATCTCTTCCCTCCAGACAGTTCTTTCCAGACCTTATGTGCCTCAAACACAAGGTTTGAGGCACATAATAGCCAGGCTCTTATAGACTGCAGCAATTTTTTTAGGTGATCATCCTAAATTAATTTGCTTAGTGTTGCTTTAGTGATGATTTAGGGGTCTTCCTTACAGCAGCAAGAAGAAAATTTCTAATTTATATTATTGAACATAATAAATCTTTAGGAAAATTACTTTCAATTACATCCGTACTTAGATTAATTCATATTTTTTATTTATTTATATTTTTGTTAAGCTTATGTCCTTAAAAATAATTAGAATCATAGAATTGTCAGGGTTGGAAGGGACCTTAAAGATCATCTAGTTCCAGCCCCCCTGCCAACAGCAGGGACACCTCCCACTAAAGCAGGTTGCTCAGAGCCCCATTCTGCCTGGTCTTAAAAACTTCCAAGCATGGGGCTTCCACCACCTCTCTGGGCAACCTGTTCCAGTCTCTTACCACCCTCACGGTGAAGAAATTCTTCCTAATGTCTAACCTGAATCAACCTATCTCTACTTTTAATCCATTCCCTCTAGTTCTATCACTGCCCAACAGCCTAAAAAGTCCCTCACCATGATTCTTGTAGGCCACCTTCAGATACTGGAAGGCCACAATAAGGTCTCCTTGGAGAATTCTCTTTTCCAGACTGAAGAACCCCAACTCCCTCAGTCTGTCCTCATAGGAGAGGTGCTCCAGCCCTCTGATCATCCTCGTGGCCCTTCTCTGGACACGTTCCAGCACATCCAATTCCTTTTTGTAACAGGAGCTCCAGAACTGGATGCAGTACTCCAGGTGAGGTCTCACGAGAGTGGAGTAGAGGGGGAGAATCACCTCCCTCGACCTGCTAGCCACACCTCTCTTGATGCAGCCCAGGATATGACTGGCCCTCTGGGCTTCAAGAGCACACTGATGGCTCATGTTGAGCTTCTCATCCACCAGTACTCCCAAGTGCTTTTCTTCAGGGCTGCTCTCAAGCTTGTCACTGCCCAGCCTATATTGGTGCTTGGGATTGCTCCTACCCAGATGGAGGACCTTGCATTTGGTCTTCTTGTACTTCATGAGGTTGGCATGGGCCCACCTCTCCAGCCTGTTGAGGTCCCTCGGGATGGCATTCCTTCCCTCCAGCATGTCAGCTGCCCCACACAGATTGGTGTCATCAGCAAACTTGCTGAGGGTGCACTCAATGCAACTTTCCATGTCTCTAACAAAGATGTTAAACAAGACTGGTCCCAGTACTGATCCTTGAGGGACTCCACTTGTCACTGGTCTCCACTTGGATACTGACCCATTGACAACTACTCTTTGGGAGTGGCCATCAAGCCAGTTTTTTATCCACTGAATTATCCATCCATCAAATACGTACTTCACCAGCTTTTAGACCAGAATGTCATGTGGGACAGTGCCAAAGGCTTTTCTCAGATCCTGCTAAATGATGTTAGTTGGTCTTCCCCCTTCTATTGATATTGTGACCTTCTCATAGAACGCCACCAGGTTAGTCAGGCATGATTTGCCCTTGGTGAAACCATGTTGGCTGTAGCAAATCACTTCATCGTTATTCATCTGCCTCAGTAGTGCCTCCAGGAGGATCCTCTCCATGATGTTACCAGGCACAGAAGTGAGACTGACTGGCCTATAGTTCCTGGGTTCATCCACCTTTCCCTTTTTGAATATGGGGGTTATATTTCCCCTTTTCCAGTCAGTGGGAACTTCACCAGACTGCCATGACTTTTGGAATATAATAGATAGTGGTTTAATATAAGTATGAATACTATATACAAGTGTATATATATTTACTATATATATACAAGTATTTATATATACTATATATAAGTATGGATACAATAGACAATTTAACAGTGGTGAGATATATATGTATGTATGTAGGTGCACCCACAGAAATGTACACACAGTCCTATATACATTTAAAGGACCAGACACTTTTCCTTCCATGTTACTATTGCTAACCAACCAGTTCCTCCCATCTACTGCTCTAATAAAATGTGTGCTTATTAGAGCTACATGAAATCATATTTCTCCAGAGAGGTCCTTGTGGTCAATCTAGGGGGACTTCACTCATAGGCTTTATAAGAATAATTGATGGCAAAGTGCTAGTATTAATGCTTTAACAATATAGTTATGGTATCCCAAACTGTGGTTCAACAAGCTCATTTCATGTGCCTCCTGAATTTAATAAATAATCTTAAGTGTTTTTAAGTTTTATCATCAAAGTGATCTATGCCCTTTAGAGTCTGTAAATGGGTTGATTGACTTTATTGTATGTAGATATATATAAGCTTGCAATATAATCTCAATATATTATCCAGAGTCACTACACAGTTACAGAAACATATTTCCTTATTTCCCCTTCACATTAAGGATTTTTCACTTTATAAAAAAATTCAGCTATTCATGGACCTTTCTCCAAAAAGGGCTGAGGAAAGCAAAAGTAAGTATGCAGATTATTTTCAGAGGAAAACCAGTTATATTCACTTCTTGGGAGTCAGAACTTAGAATTTACCATTGTTCCTTGTTTAAAAATGGGTTTGTATGTGTAGTGGGTCTGGCTGAGCTGCTTTTCCTCATACAGCTCTCATGCTGCAGTACTGGGAGCTGGAGGGTGTTGATAACACACCCGTGTTATGACTGCCAGGGCTCACACGACACCAGAGGCCAGGAGGGGCAAGATGGGAGGGTGGATACAGCCGACCTGAGCTGATCAGTAGGATATTCCATACCATATGATGTCAGCTCAACTATAAAGGGAGAGGGCAGGAGGAGGATGCAGGGGCATTCTGCTTTGTCCTTCAAGTAGCTGCTATGTGTTCTGGAGCCCTGCTTCCTGGACTGGCCCTGACATTGCCTGCAGATGGGAAGTAGAGAATAACATCTTATCTATCATAATCCAAGGCTCTTTGCATCTTAATCTCTACCTGTGTGCCGTGATGATGGGGGTTGGGGGAAGTGATAGAAGGGCTTGGTGGGCACCTGGTGCCCAGCCAGGGTCAACCCTCCACAGTATGTGAGTGTTTTGAAGATCTTTTCTAAACTGAATAACTGATGTTAAAATAGGTGGACAAAAGGGCAAATAGAAACTTTCCTGACAACATAAAACAATATATCATCCACCTGGGGAATTTAGGCTCAAAATACCAGTTCTTAAACTTTGTTACGTCTCCCTGGCTTCTTCAATAAGATCTGCATATATACCTTAGATCTGAAGTAATACTTCTATAAATTCATAATACTTCACGGTAGTCTGATTACAAATCCTCAGTTATTTCTGCAACATGTTCATGGATTCCTCCTGATCTGTCATAAGGGACCTATTTAGTTGTTCTGCCTGGGATTTGTCAGGTCCCTAGCAGAGCTGTCCAGCTCAAGTGCTAGTGTTAATAATCTTTCTAAGCTTTTGCTGATAGAGCAGTTTCCACACAACAAATTTTTAACTCAAAGATGCTTGCAACAAAGTTTTTTAACCGGATTTGTTTTCCCAGTTTCATCTCTATGGGACAGGTAGGTGATAACAACATACATATGAAAATTAACATTCTTGGTGTACAAAATACTGTATCCTGTTCTACAACCACCACTGAACCATTCTGTGATGGAGAAAAAGCCATTTGGTGCGACTGTGGATGAAATGTTTAATCTCTCCATACAGCAGTGACTCTGTATTTAAAAAAAAGAACACAAGTTACTTAACCATTGTTATACAGTATACTCAGATCTCTGGCTTAATGTGCTGTACTAGTAGAAACATTACATTCACCATGACTGCATATATAATGAAAAGACATTCACAGTGGCATTTCAAAAGGTATGCCATGCCATTATTAGACTTTTAGTTGAAGGCTTCCATCTACATACTACCTAACCAGTTTTCTAAACGTTAGCATAGTGTCATGTAGATGTCATCAAATCAAAAAAAAAAAAAAAAAAAAAAACAAAAAAACCTATACTACACACATGCTTAATAATGATAGCCACAATTCAAAAAATACCTGAATGTTTCTCGGATGAAAATCAGAAAAGCAAGTCTGGTAACAGTAAGTTAAATACTTAGGAGGAGAGAAAAGAGAAAAATCACCAATCTGGTGATTTATTTGTTTTTCTGAACTTTCACTTCAGTATCCTTGCCAATTTTAGCTGTTTCCATATGAAGAAAACAATAACCTATATTTACAGGCAACATGCCACAGTTTTTTAAAATATAAACTCCAATTTGCCTCTTTTTTTTACAATAATAATAATATTAAAAAAAAGATATTTTTTCTTGCTTCTTGTTTGAATCTGAACTATATCTGAACTTTTTTGTGCATTATGTTTTCTATCTACTTAGAAACAGTTACAGACATTACAATTTTACCAGACACTGTATTCTAGTATACTGCAATAATTACACTTTATTTAAAAAGAGAAAGCAGATACTCTACTGTTTTGGATGGTTTTTGGAAAACAATGTCAACCTGGGGGTGGGAAGATATCATCATGGAGCTCCTAGGATGTAAACAGTAATTCAATTTTTAATTAATTTTATCTGTAAATACAGTTAAATTTTTAGCATTTTTGTCCAGTTATTTAGCCATTCTGCTTAGCTATATAACATGATATTTCTTTTATCAGTTGAAGTGATTAGATACAAGAACAAAAATATCTTTCAACTTTGAAGCAATTACACCTGCTGCTTAGTTGTAACAGGTGTAGTGTTAGCTAAGGCTTTGTCATAAGAAAACATCCAAATCTGTTGTTATAGTGACAGACAGAAAGAAAAACACAGAAAGAAAAATTGTGTTCTCGTAGATGGAGAACTCAATTATTAGGCTAGTGGAATTTAAAAATACGGTTTAAAATTTTGAAGTTTCTTAAAGTTTGTATTTAAGGAATTAAAGAATTGATACTTATGTAATTTAAATATTAATTAAAATGATAATTTAAAGTTAAATTAATTAATCTAATTTTAATAGTGATTTCCTTAGTACCTATTCAGGCTTATTTTCATATCTGTGTAAGTATTTGATACACCGTAAAGTACAGAATCCCTGTCATATCTCCTTGTTACTGAAATGCCAATATATAGTGTTCATCAGTTCAAGGAATAGAATAAAAAGAAAAATTGCATATAGAGAATCAGATATATTTGCTTTCTGAGTGTTATGAGGTTGCTAGCCATATTTCAGCTGGATATACAGGTCACTCAATCCACCACTGAAATGCAAAGTGGCAGCTGCTCAGGAGCACATAGCACTATTTCCTTTCTTACACCTCCAAGCAGAGAGTACTGCATCTGAGTGAGATAGCAAGGGGAGTTAGGAAGGCAGAAGGTATTTACTCAGGGTATCCTGGGAATAACACTTTTAATCCTGTGAAAAGTGTTATGGGATACTTAGTGACCCACATGGTTAAAGTGTCCATCACACCTATCTTCCAGCTAGATGCATTTACCTCAGTGCAGTTTGTTTAAATAGACTTTTTGGTGGACTCAAGAGAAATGCTGTAACTAGACTGCATCTTGGCCTTTCTAGCTGCACCAACCCATGAAATCTATCCAGGAACCCATGAAATTTATCTTACTTTTGGATATACAGCGAGAATATGTAAATAGGTTATAAGGTAATGCTGCTTTAGGTTTGAAATTGCATTAGGACTTGTCTACATAAAGGCAATCAGGAAAGTTGATCCAAATTGACTAAAGCTGTGAATTCAGAGAACAATAATTAAAGTAGATTAGTGGATTCACATCCTGAATAAATTAAATTAAATCAAATGCAAGGCTTTTTAATTCTGAATGAGAGTGTCCTGGAAGGTTAATATAGTTTAACTAATTCATTTGGAAAGTTACTTGTGATTGATCTTGATACGTGTCCATGAAAAGGAGACAAGGAAAGGTGTATGTCTGTATGTGTGAGCACATTCATACAGAATCTCAAAGAAATATAATAAAATTAATAAAATACAACTTTATTAATTTGTATTATCTATTTCTAGGACTATATTGATTGAATGATCAAAATGATAGAAGCAGTCAAGATAGGAGTCTCGTTTTTCCAAAGATAATAGTTCTCTAAGAATAATGAACTTCTAAGATCAAACTGTGTGTAAGAAAACATTATTCACTTTTGTATGTGGATCAATTTCATTAAACTTCTCCTTGCCTTTAATAGGTATGTTAGCCTACAGAGACAACATGAGTAATTGTCCATAAAGAAAACTTTAAACAAGGTAGCACTGTACACAAGAAAACAAACAAACATAAATAAAATAAAACTTGAATAACATGTCATACACATAATATTCCTTGCATACGGCATAATTTGTCCTCACTGATGCAGCTGCATCTTCAAATGAGCTGCATTGAAGTATAAAGACTAAATAAACTGCAAGAGTGTTTATAGCTTCTTGTTTATTTTTAATTTCCTGTTTCATTTGCAGTATATACCCACTTTTCAGCTTTTACCGCTGGAAAAATTATGTGAGGTAACAAATTTTAATGCTGCATAACCAAACAAGGGGAGTTTAGAGAGAAGTGAACAATTTACTATTTTGTAATATTTTCTACTACTCTCAAACTCATTATTCCTCTCTCATGCAACAACTTGCAGCAATAAAATGCTGCATACAAGAAATTTATTCTGAATTACTGCAAATGTGAGCAAAATATCAGGGAAATTTCATGTAATAAAAGGTATGTTGTCACATGCCAATTGATAAATTACCAAAAATTAAGTAGATAGAAGAATGGGCAGAATGTTAATATATTGTACTCTCAAATATCCTAATAATTAAAAATAACAGCAATGTGTAATGTGGGAAGATTAACACTCAATAGTGTGAACAGTGCGAAAAGTCAGTCATCTACTTACTGAGCTTGTCATTGCCTGGAAGGTTTTGTAGGAACAGTATGTTTTCATATTGATTTTATGACTGGTCCTAGCTTTTCTTTCTGTATTTGCTAAGTTCCTCATTGGGTATTAGATCATATTTAGATTTCCAAAGAGAACTGTAATGTCACAAATTAGGGCTAAAATTACAGTTAGATAAAAGTAAGAAATTTATTAATACTTTCCTTTTTAACAGAAGCTGATAGCATACAAACCATTTTCTAGCTTTTAGTCTGTGCAGTGCATTTGCTTTTTAATTATATATACTGAATAAATATTAAGCTAAAATTAAATTGTGAAATTTCACCTGGTAATTCTCATTAGTGAAATTTTATCTGTATTAGCCTAATAAAGCCATATTTCTATAACATTTTTAAAAAATCTGATTCTCTAAGATTATGTTTCAGCTGTGTATATTGGAATAGTTTTCATCTTCTGTGTCTTAATACAATGTCTAGGTTGCATCCAGTACCTATGTAGGCAAGACTAGATGGCATGCAATCTTTTTTCTTTGTCCTGATGTCTGTTGAAATGATACAGAGATGAGTGGGCCCAAAGTAGTCTACAGCTTCTGAGAGAGTTCAAAATTGTGAAATAACCTTCCTGCCTTCAGAAGATGATTTTTGTGAGTGTTTGGTCTGAATGTTTACAGAGCACTGAGAGATGGGGATATGCATCTATGAACTAGTTAGGCTAATAGGCTCTTTCTTGTATGAGGTCTGAAGAGCATTATTTCAGGGAGAAAATCATAACAGCTTGTACATTCAATATTCAGTCAATAGAAAATGTCAGGTATAGAAGTACATCTTAATGCTCTTTGATCTTTGAGGGTCTACGGCATAGAACTTGTGAGTGTAGAAATACCCTGTGCTATGGGGTCATTGTCTCTATTTAGGAACTTAAATTACTTCTTTTAAAAATGGAACAGAGATTATATTTAGTACTGTTTTTTCTTAGTCCTTTTTCCTTGGTCCTCTGTCCTTCTGCTATCATCTGAAAGCTTCCTGATGCATTACACTAACCCACCATGTGGGAGATGTGGACTCTGCCCTCTACACTACAAGAGAATGGAAGACCATACTTGCTCCAGCTCTGCTCTGAGGTGGGAGTGCTCATTCACCCCAGGGGTGAATGCTTTTTTAAAGACAGGAATGCAAAGTATCATGTGCTGGAGAAAAGGCACAAGGAAAGATGTGACATACTAAGACAAGTTTTAGAGTATTTTAGCAGTTACTTTTGGAGACTACAAATGTATTTTATCCAACACGTTTAACACACGCAACCCAGGCTTTAAATAAATGCATATACTGAAAGCTTTTGCTATGTATGTGCTGAACTTTTTGACAAATGCTTCCTTTTATGTGAAAATAGATAGTTTTAAAATATGTGCAATGGACTTCAGAGTCATTTAACCTGATGTAATCTCATATAAAATCTGGTTTTGTGTACAGTGTTCTATCTAATTAAAGAACAGTTAAAACAAGGACAGCAGCTATTTAGTTTTTGATGCTTTAAGCATATTAGGAAAGGTTAAACACTTAAAATTATATTGTTCAGTATGACACAGAAGAATTCATTTTCTCCTTTGCCCTATTTCCATTTTGACAAGAAGAAATGAAATGAAAGTTTAAAAGCAAGATTATATTAAATAGGCTAAAATTATAACAAACTTCAATGGCATATGGAATCAGAAAATTTCCTAAATAGGAAATCTAAGAATTCCTTAGAGGTCATAGAGTGCTAGGCTAAAATGAAGGTATTACAGCTAATGTCCTTTGTGCTTTGGTAGATGAGGGCAATGTAACTGCCCCTGTGAGACCATAACTAGGCAAAATGTTTTGGAGAAGGTTGTGGTTACTCTGTCTCACAAAACAGATTAGACTGCAACTGCCCAAGGCATATAGAAAATACAAAGGTAGTCACATTTTGTCCCTATTTTCTCTTTTAATTCAGACCAAAAAAATCTGCAGATCTACTCAGAGGTCTGTCCAGTAGTGATAAGATTATCATGGTAATTGGACTGTAACTCCATTTATTCATGCAAATGAAGATGTAACCATTTTTTTCAACCATATATTTGATCTTTTCTCAAGTAGAACAGCTTATTTGATATCACATTTAGTTGATTTTTTTTTTTTTTCCAGATGTCAGATTTTTTGGTAAGAAAGTTCCTTGAGGCTTAAAAGTATACACTGCATACAAATATGGAATATTTTTTTTAAAGTTTTATCATCTTATAAATCACTGTTTTCTAATCTTTGCTGAAAGACATGCTGCATCTCAATATAAACATAGCAGTATATACTTCAATGTATAAAAATTGCCCCTTTGGGATATTATATGAGGCAATATCCCTTTTCCTTGGAATTTCCTCATTTCAGTTATTACCTGCTCATCCTGCAGATGTATCTCACAGCCCACAGCCACAATTAGCCTAATCCATTTTTTTTTTCAATTCTTTTTATTTTATCTTTTACTTAATCTAAATCAGACATATTGCTTGCCCCATTTCCTTAGTTAATAGAACGTACTCAGCATAACTTACAAAGTCCTATATCTTTTGACTAAAAGCTGATCTGATAAGTTTTAAAATAGAAGCAAAAAATTACCAGGAAACCTGATTTGCTGAGGTGAACTGCAATATGTCAATTCCTTCCTATTATTTTTTAGTATCTATCTTTTATTTATTTGCCCTTATATAATTTATAAATATATATATATAATATGTAGGAATAGATATTCTTTAATATAGAAAATGTACTGGATATTTGAAAAGTATTCCTTCTTTTGTGAGGTAAAAACTTACAGTAAGAGGCCTGATGTTGTAATGTGCCAATGTTAGTGTCCCTGATGGATCCCAGTAAAACAGGTCACATAAGTTTATCCTTTGTCCAACACCTGCTCAGGTCAACTGCTATGTGGATCACTAACTCCACAATGTACAATCATCCTCTAGGTAGGATGACTATGTATGCCTCTCTTGTAAGGGTATTTTAGTCTTTTACCATTCTAGAAGAGACTCAACATTAATGGTTCTTGTTAAATTTGTTGAAGAGTGTTTCATTTTTTTTTTCCTACAGTGTCATATCATATTTACAAAAAATGCATAATAAATTAGCAACCCCAAATATGAGGGTTCATTTCCTTGAATATCATATAGAATAGCCTGAGGGGCAATTTTTCCTTTTTGCATTTATGATTATGTATTGAGTGAGAAAAAGTAAAAAAAATAGAGAGGATTATCACTTTTTAAATTTTTAATCAGTGAGATTATATATGCCTTTTACTCTATTTTAATATTATGTATTTGGCCTAACCTTGCAGTTCATGAGTTTCTGATCTGACTTCCTCCTCAGCACTGTTACTATCTAATTATCTGCAATCTTCTATGAAGATAAATATTAGGTTTTAATTCCCCAGCTGACATGCATATCTATATGCATGGATGCATGCACGCACATGTGCATGCACGTGCACACACTCATATTTCAACTCCTGCTGAATGAAAAAGAGTTTCAAATCATGCACTTCCACCTTCAACTATGAGCCTTTTAGGGAAAGGAAGACAGAAGGTAGACTGTTCTGGGATATATGTGGTATAAACCGTACTATAGCCTTGCCCTTTTGAAAAGGTCAGATGCAACATTTCCCAAGATACTGGGCAAACTTGCAGAGCAAGAAAGGGTGAAAGAAGTATTCAGAGGGCATGTGGGATGCATAACCAGAAACAGTATGTCAGCATGTCTGTGTAACCAGGTTAAAATGGTGCAAAGAGGCATAAACACAATAATGTGATAATGAGTAGCTTTAGCCCTCCAGGTCTCAAGCAGTGGAAGACAGATAACCTCCGTTGTCCAATTTAAGAACTGGAATCTTTTCAGAGTTAAAATTATAATTCCTCTATCTCAATGGTAGAGGTCACCTGGCAAAGGATAAAGGTATGACCACATCACCCCCACCCTCCACCCCCAGTTTCCTGGTTGTTAGACATTCATGAAATACAAATCGGATGTGTCACTTTGCTATCTGTCAGGAATTTATGTATTTTTTTGAAGTGCACCATAGGTTAAGGTTTTTCCACCACACATGTACACTCCTATGTAAATCATTGCTGATCACTCCCATTTCATGCATCTTGGACATAATTTAACTGGTACTAAATGAGTGGGAACTGTGAGATTTAGCAGTCATTTAATTGCTATTTCCATGAGCAGCAAATGAGCCAGCAGCAAGGGGAATAGATCTTCTACATGCAAAGATGAATTTAAATCCACACTTAAGGCTTTGTTGAACTGAAGTAAATACATATGTGTATGTATATGTTTTATTACCAGTGAAAACTTTTCATCTCTCTTGAAATCTAATCATATTCCTTTCATGTCTAGTAAGAACTATCGAAAACAAAGCTGTGCAATTACACTATATTTTTTCCCTCAGTGTAAAGAACTGATTTATAAAGTGTGAATTGTTACTGTGTATTTTGCTTTTTTTCTAATTTAGTTACTGATTAATGCAGTTCTCTGTTTAATTTGATCAAATTTGAGAGAATGGAATGATTTGTATTAATAGTAATAGAAATGCCACATTTTAACGCTGAAAAATCTTTGCTAATTAAGAATGGTACTAGGATAATACAGTTACTGATCATAGAAAGGCACTGGAGAAGGTGGCACACTGAGTGAGCAAGGGTCAAGAGGAGTCAGAAGGTGATCAGGTGACAGATTTGTTTCTCAGATGTTGCTGGTGCTACACCGCTGTGGCTGTCTCATGCTGTACAAGCTGCAAGCACAATGTGCACTCCACTAGCCACAGGGTGGGAATGATCAAGAGCTTATTTTAATCAAAGAGACTGAAAAATAAAAGAAGGGCAGGATCAGAGCTTAGAGAATCTGCTTTACTCCATCTCACTGTCTGCTGAAGACACCAGTTGCCCAAAGCCATGCTCTGATAGGTCATATGAGCCTTTTTGGTGATGCCACAGTCCTGAAACAACTGTCAGCAGTGTCTAGCTACAAGTTTTCTATAACCATTATATTAAACTGTACGGTTTTATCTCTTTTCCCCCCCACTGAGAAGAAAAGAGAAGGAGGATGCTGGGACTGCTTCACTCTACTGTGACCTCTAGAACCACAAGCCTTTATAATAAGAATGTCTTTCTAAAAGCTTGTAACTATTGCTACAATAGGAAAGCCTAATGAAAACACATACAATTTAGGAGTTTATAAAAATGATTTTAAGTGTACCAGAGACATGATAGAAACATATACATTATAAAATTGAAAATTCATAGTGTTCTGGAAAAGTGGAAATGTCTCATTATATCTTGATTCAGCATTAAACTGAACCCAACATTTTTCTTTTAATATGTTGTGTTGTTTGTTTTACTCGTTATCTTGCAAGCCAACATTTTGTTTTCCTGTTTTGGAAATGTCTTGATAATATTTTAAACAACATTTTATTTCTCAGTAATGTTTGAAAAGGGTAGGTGTCTACAGCAGTTTTTCTTTATAAACAGTTTTGAAAAATTTCAATAAAGGCATTCATTGCAAAATGCTAAACTGCTATATTTCTTCAGCATTAAGTCCAGGCCTACACATAACCTTGGGTCTTATTTCGTTACTATCCCACATCTCTTATGACTATTAATAATTACAAAGCCAATATCTACTGCCCATCAGAGCAGAAAATTAATGCATCCAAAGGTACCTTAGAACACAAGTTAAGGCACAACAAAGCAAAAATCCTATTGATAAACCTGGCTTATAGAGGAAGAAGGCAAAATGTCAAATGGAAAGAAATTGCAATATTAAAATTCACGTGCTAAAATTCCCTTCAATGCAAACTGTGTTCTTCACTGCATAAGTTCACCATTATTTCAATACTGAATTCAAAGTGAAATACAAGTAACATGATATTAATTTGTTTTTCAGGATGGCTTGTGGTTTTTGGGTTTTTTTTTTTGGGTACCCTATATTTAGAAATACACTCTTTTACTGTGACCGACCGATCTGATGACTTGGAGGCAACAATATAATGTTATTCTTTTTTCCCATGGTGGTTTGGAGCAAGGTATTAAGATGTAAAATATAAAAGAAAAAATCCAGTTAGTCTCATAAGAAATAGCTTTATGCAAAATATAGTGGGGGAACATGCAGTTAAAGGCAGTTGTTAAATCTGTATGTTACGATTTTGTTATTCTGTGTTTCATAAAAGCATCTATGGCTTGGAATGAAGACTTGATAAGTAAATACAAGTAAGTACAAGTGAGTGCAGGCCTTTCATGTCTGCTAAATCCCAGCTATTTTTAATATACATTATTGCCTCCTGAGTTGTTTTTTATGCCAAAATCTTCTCAAACAGTAGGTTGTCTAAGGAACAAGCTGAGAATAAAAATTGGTGCAAACCTGTACCAAGAAGAAAAAAGCTGATAAGAAAGTAGGTATTTTGGAGTTCAGAAGTGGTCTGTAGGGCTTTGGCTGGATTTTGAAAAATAGCTCAGCTGCACAAAGGAGATTTTGGAAGACTAACAGTGAAGCTATTAGGTTTTCAGTATGAACTGCCTAAAAAAAAAATTATATTAGTGGGAGTTTTTGTTCCTAAATTAAGCTAGAAACCTCTGTTTAGAGCAGAATTTTCATGAATAGTGAAACCGGCTAATTTCTTTTGGTCCTTTAAAATAATATCCAATTAATTTTCAATGGCAAATACATTCCTCCATAATACCTATAGTACCTTTGAAATACCTCTCAGAAAGTACCTCTTGCTGAGACTGATCTTGTTTATGTCATATGTAAAATTCATCTGCAGGGAAAAACTAAAAAAGAGAGAGAAGAGAGAAAATAAAGTGGTTCACAAGTGGTGTGAAGTTTCTTCTAATATTTTTTTTTTTCTTTCCTTGTAATAGTTTCAAATATCAGTTAATATAAACATGATGGAAATTTCCAAGCAGGTGGCAGTCAAAAAGTCTAGTGCCTCCTCTCTTTTTGTTAATCAGGTTCATCTGCAACAGTCAAGGAGAGAGATTACCTTGCTGATGCTTTTCACATGGTCCAAAGGGAGTTTCCCCTTAGGATAATTAAAACTCATCTCTTTTTCATTCTATTGTCAACCTCGCTGTAGAGCCTGCAAACATGGACCAGTCAACTGAGTGATGGCCCCTCTAGCACAGTGTCCTCACCATCCCCTATCAGTCTCATGAGAATGAGAATCATGTCTTACCAATATACCCTTTTTCATAGCTCATCAGGAGAAAACTTCTTTTAGGGAAGTTCTCTTTCTTACCAGTTATGAATTAAAAAAAAAAAAGATGATTGTTCTTTCATTAAATATATATATATATTCCTCTTTGCTTTTGTTACTGTAATTCCAGACATTTCTGTTATTTCCATGGTATGTGCCAGAGCCAGTGTTGCACTGATCCTATCATCCTGCCACTAATCTTGCTATTTCTCCCTATCTCTAATCTAACATTTCAGAGTGGAAACTGCTCTTCTTAGAAGATATTCCCTGCTCTTGTTACACTTACGTAAACAACTGATGCAAAATCTAATAGTCATTTTTACAGTTATTCTTGTATTCATGTCTTCAGTCTATTTTCTGTGGAAATTAGTAGCTTTCTCTATTTGTTTTATACTGCTCTATATTTCTATTTTCTGTTTATGTAAAATTCATATGTGATATTTAAGTGGAACATAGATACAGAACCTGGAAGCACGCTGTTTTGTAATGCCAGTGCTAGAGTCAAGTCTAGGAATGTGCTGCAAAAAGTTGCAAGCTTCCTCTTTGAATCATGTGTTCTTTAATATTCTAAGTACTCTTCTGCCATTTGTTTCCCCATTAGTTTGGAAGCCATTACAGTGTGATAGAATTTCATTCTAATGTGGGAAATACTGTCATAAATTAAAAAGGGAAGGAAAAGAAGAGAATATTGGGTGAGAAGGATGGGCAGGATTTTTCAAGTATATTTTTCATTGGAAAAGAGACATCATTCATTCAAAAAACTATTTTTTTTTTTTATTTACCTAGCAATTTAAATTACCATTTTTAAGTCTTAAAGTAATAAAAATGATAACTTTTCTTTTTCAAAAGGAAAGATTAATTTTATTCCAGTTCACATTTAATTTAGTAATATAGTTAGTGCATGCTTAGAAAAACCTAAAAGGATAAATAAATATCTGTGGAAACATTTCTGAATTTTAGTAACAGAAAAGTGTAAATTACACAATTCATAAATTACACAATTCATTTTATTTGTCATTTTTTGATACAGTTTGGGGTAACTGATCTCAAACTCTTTAAGGATAGGCGACTTTGACAGCCTTTTTGTTTAGAGCATTACAAATGTCTGAGGGACAAAAGAAAAGCTAAGAAGATAATTAGTCAGTTTTTGATAAGCAGTCTCTGTGATTGGAACATTATAAAATAAATAACATCATGAAATATTTGGTCCTTTTGTAAAAGGTCTAGGCAACTTGCTTAGAGTTTACAAGCAAATATTTAAAAAATTACCTTTGTCAGAAAACTTTGAATTAAACTCTGCATGTTAATAGTTTTTCTAATGTCAGTATTAGAAAAATGTTGTGTTTAAGCAAATTAGTGGCAATGAATCATGTTAAAATATGGTTCATGTGTTCTGAGAAAGTTGTTCCTGGTATATTGTGCCCTGTCAAGTTAAAAAAAGTGCAAGATTTTACCTCATCAAGAAGCCGTTGACCTCTCATTGAATGCTAACAATACTTTTGTCAGAAAAAAAAAAAGAAGTAATTTTGCCAGGAAAAAACATAAGATACATAGACTAAACTCACAGTTAAGTAACATTTGCTACCCTGTATATTTGCTTTTGGCGTGTTCTATTTCTGCTTTACCTACGCAGCCTGAAAGACATGTTGACTCTCCTACTAGACTGAAAAGTGGTGGTCTCAGAGAGGTTACTCCAGCTCAGTGTTTCTCTGACAAGGTCATGAAAGCACTCAAAATTTATTTTTGTGTGTGTGTATGTTAGTGTGGGGTTTTTAAAATTTTGCGGTTTTTTGGGGTTTTTTTGTGTGTTTGTGTGTTTGGGTTTTTTTTTAAGATAAATATAGGACTTTATGTCTGTATCTGGATCATCTATATCTGCAAGTAAAATATGTATCAATCAGTAAAGTAAGTCTTCTTTAATTATTTGATAGTGACATTCCATAAATTTGAGACATTAGGAGGTTTCAAAAAGATGGCAAGGTAAAAAGGAGAACCACATTTCCAGAAAACTTGAGCTGAACTGTTCAAAATCATATTAAAAAAAGGAAAGTACTAATGTTCAAGAATCTCCTAGAAACAGAAGTACACAATTATTATACCTGACAATTAATTCACTTCCTTACTGCCTAATCTGCAGAAAGGCTCATTCTTCATTCAGCTCTACAGGTGTTTACCTGTATCTGGAATCATCCTCACCCCCACATATACATGACAAGATCACTTTTTACCTCCAGCAAAAACAGTGCCTGCTTCCTACTATCATGTTAGCACAGAACTGGAAGACTTTCCCTGGGTGATGGGTATTTTGAGCTACCGTTTTTTTCTTTTTCCTACTTACTCTTATTCAACAAGCACAATTGCAGAACTGCAGATTTTCTCAGACCCATCCAAGGACTCTGTTTAGTGGTTTACTTGATTATAAGGGATGGTATTATAACCATTTAATGTTGATCATGTAATAAAGTGCTCTGCAGCACCCTCTAAAAATAGGTATCTCTTGCCAGATGAAGAAATTATAATACTAACTTTATGGTGTTCCTTTTAATCACTTATACAGCACATTGTGGACTAAAATCCTAATAAAAGACTGTCATTTTAATCATTACTTTAAAATGCTGTTGACACAATAAAAATTGCTCAGTCATGTCTTGCACACTTAGAGGGCAAGAAGTAGTAAAACTTCTAAAAAACAGAAAACAAAATATTAAGGTGAGCACAAATTTATTCTGTAAGAGTTTATATGTGGACTGACATCTTTCACCACCATTACTATTACTCAATTAGTTACGCTCTTTCTTATGCACTGTGGGAATATATTTATGGCCACATATTTTCACTTTTCTCTTCTTCCCTGGGCACTATTTGTACCTCAGTTCAGGCAAAATAAATGTATATCTCTGAAAAACAAAAAGGCTTCAAGTGAAAACAGTGCTCTTTCTCCTGTGTCCTCTGGAACTGAAGCTGGGAACAAGATGAGGATCGAAGGCTAACAAGCTGCCAGCTGATGACAGGTTCTTCATCTCTTGCAACCTTCATATCAAGAAGATAGGCTGTCAGAAAGTGGTCAAGTTTAACACATACAAGCAGCAATAATTCAACAGCCTCTGCTAAGGGATAGGATGAACTAGTCCTTTCCAGATAGAAAAACCTATGAAGCAATGTGAAAAATATACAAGGAAATACAAGGAAAAGGCAGTCTTCTTTAAACTGGTAATAACATATATTAGAAATGTATTACTCCAAGGTGAAACTCTGATAGGCTCGCTATAGACAGCATAGAATAGTTTTTGATGATGTTCATGCAAACATATATTAAGGAAGTATATTTGGCCTGTTTTGGTACTGGATACAATAAATACAAGAATTTACCATGAAGCCTGACATGATCCAGGGTTTAGTGAGCACTGAAAAGAATATATATATATATATGTGTGTGTGTATATATGGTGTGTGTATATATATATATATATAAATAAAAGAATAAAACCCAACAGCCACTTCCAGTACAGCAGTGGAAGAGTATTACCATTTAAGTTGAAGTATTTTATGTGGAGGATGTGTAGGCCAAATGCAGTCAGGAATAAGACTGAATTTTACACATTGTCCTAAAAAGTTTATGCATCCTGTACTGGACTTACTCAGCAGTACATGTCAGATAAGTATTCAGATTTAGGAAAGTTGAGGCCTTGCCCATAGACTACTACTGAAGAGATAGTAGGCAAATTAAACTGAGAAATTTCAGCTTACCTCACTCTAACTTTTCATTTCAGAATTAGATTGTACCTAAGGAATTAGTGGATAACCTTAACCTTATGACAGCTTTTTTTCTGCAATTAAATTAGTGTAATAAAAATGATGTTATTATACTGCCATTATTATTATATCATTATATACTGTTTTGAAATAAAGTGAAATTTGTTCATTAATGATATCTTTCAATTTCTACTATTTTTATACTAAGGCATTGAAAATCTTCACCAAATTTAAATGTTTTGTGAACATACATAGTGTGGAAAGTAAAATATCTGAAAGGATCAGGTTGTTACCAGTGCATGATAAATTTTAAAATAATTACTCAATATCTTTTTTTCTACTGCAGGCCAAATATAGGTACTAACATTTCTTTAGCTTTAAATTAAGTTTTCTTGTCATTAGCATATATGAGCTGCTACAGAACTTCATTGCTTATCTGCCAATTTTGGCAACAGGGCTGCAGAGTCATCTTTGTCTAAGAGCATCCTGAGGTAGAAAATTTCTCATTTATCAAAACACCTCTTTTCTCCATTCCATTCTATCTGACAACTTGCAGCTGTAAACTTGTGCTTGAGATCCTCTACAGTTCTGTGGACTTACCCTCTTCTGTCTTTCTTCTGAGTAATGTACAAAACCTCTTTTGGTGTAGTCTGTTTTCTGCTTATAATGGCACAAATTAGAGTGAGATCTTTTAGAATTATACTGATTTATAAATGTGGTTTACAAATTTCTCCCTGATCTTTGTGGCTAAAATCAGGGACACTGGCACTTCTTAAACACTAGCAAATCTGAAAAAAAAATCCTAGCTGTTACACAGGGCACTATAATTTTACACAAGAATAGACACCAGTACTTCAACCATAAGTGAATTAAGGTAGAGGAAGACACCAAGGATTTTTTATCTCAGGCATCTAAAATTAAAATTACCAGTTGACATTTATCACTTTTGCAGGGCTTTATCTATGTGTGTATGGTGTGTGTGTCTAAAAAAATTATCCATGAAGTTTTCTGGAGACAAGAAGAAAGGAAACAATGTAGATACATGCTTTCAAAAAGAATTTAGAACAGTCTTAGTATTGTGTTAACTTTTTCAAATGAACTGTTTTCCAAAAAGCTCTCCATCTTTCTAGGGTCATAGTCTTTACTCCTGTGCTAATAGACTTTGAATTTCTTCTGTAATACATTTACAGGCTTTCTCTTTCCTATATTTTGTTGAGCAGCACAGTGGAACCAGCTTTTATCCCGGCTAAGAAATGACAAGATATTTTTCTGTCAGAAAAGCATCTCGAGATCCAGGCAGGAGGTAGTATAGGCATAGAGAGTTTTATTAGGATGGGTGAGAAAAAAGAAAAGTAATATGGTTACAAAGAGAAATCCTTAAAAATAAAGTATATCTGAAAAATATTTCTTTAATAACTGTATTATAATGTAATCTTTAACTGCATGATCATCTATTTTCCCTAACCATAAAAGTGAAAAATACTGTAACTTCATCAAATCTCAATGGATTTACATGAAATCAAGAAACAGTATTTCTTGGATGTTTGATCCAAACCTACAGAATTAACAAAGTCTTCTCTCAGCACAGGAATTCCTCAAACAAGGATTTAAAAAAAAAAAGTATTAAGAGTGGAAATGTCTAGGCAATTGACAGTTCTATCCCTATCATTCCACTTTTTTTTGTAGGAGGTACAAAGTGTATGAGAAGAAATGCATAGATAGAATTTCTGACATCAAAGAAAGAATCCTACGTAGTCATTATCTCATAATCTTTACAGAAAGCCTTGTATGGTATAAAATTCCTTGGTTTTGGTATAGTAGCAAAATTTTTATAAATAATGGCAACAAATTTCAGCTATAATCGCGTTATATAACATTGCATAGTAAAATAAAGACAAACATTCTTTTTCCTTTTATTTCTTAATGTATTTGTCCATTTAAGACCAACCTTCTAAACTTTCTGCAGTTGATGGTTTCCCTCTATCTGCAGATATTTATCTTGTTTCAAATTATGCAGAAATAAACTGTATCTGAATTACCCCAGTGAATGACAAGCCCTCACTTTTACACTCCCTGTGGTTCGTGCCCTTACCCAAGTTGAAATGTTGGTGCAAGTAGGCCTTATCATTTTTGCTGGTGAGAAGAAAGACATTCAGTGTAACAAAGTACTGTTTTTATTTGATATCACAGAACGTTCTGTGAGTTTCTTTAAAAAAAAAAAAAAAAATCATATTAAGCAGTGAATGCAAGACAGAGGAAAAGCAAAATTTTACAGCTGTAGAGTTAAAAAAAAAATAGATCCTTTGGAAAGGGTTTTAGACTGAGTAATGAAAAAAAAAAAAAAAAGCCTTTAATTCAAACACTAGTTACTTCAAGGCTAATTTGAAATGTAGTATATGTTCCCTAAAATGAAGCTAAATGGAGAGCTGTATTTTTCAGAAGAACTGAAATAGAGAGAGAAAATAATTCCCATTAAATCTTAGTAATTAGGGAGTTTGGAAAACAGCCCAGTATCTAGCTGTGTTGTAGTCATGTAAATCTGTAAAAATATTACCTTCAGATCTCAGGAATTTTCCCAACTTATTTTAAACCACACAAAAAGCATCATACTAGCAAATACCTGATGTATTTTTATTTTCTTTTGATTTTGTTTATCAAAAAGCTTTAAAATCATGGGCATCAGTTTTATGAGTTAGAAAGTGATGTGCACATAGACAAACAATCATCTGGTTCAGAGAGTGCACATCATTAAAATCATACTGAAATTACTGGTGGAGGTGGGTCTTGAATCAAAGCACTAGGAAAACAGAACAAAAATTTACAAATGCAGAATTACAGGAATATGAAAATTTTGTTATTGGTTAAAGCTTCTTTTCTTGCAGTCCAAACTTACAGCAGCTCATCCCTGATGCCATGCTTGCACATACTGACTGCTTGCCACACAACAATACAAATAATGATCTGAACACCTTACTTTATTGACAAATCATAGGAGCATTCAGGAGACAAGAGATGACATAAGTCTCTAACCCAACTTTTGCTTTACCAGGAGCTCAGAGCAATGACAGTACTGAATTTCAGATCAGGTGACTCAGGGATTTGTCTTGTCAGAGTTTGGAAACCTCCAAGGATGGGTATTCAACTGGATAACCTGATCCAGTGCATCATGGTCCTCACAAGGGAGTTTTTTAACTGAAATCCATTTGAAATCTCCCTTGTTTTCTTTTATCACATTTAAGCACAGTGTTAAAAAAAAAAAAAAAAAAAAAATCTTTTTTTCCTTCAGTGCTTTTAAAATATAAATATTTGAAAAATTAGGTTTTTTTTTTTTTTTACTTTCTGCATTATCCCTTAAGTACCATGCATATGTTCACCCACCTTAAAATGACAGTAAAATAAGGGTTAACAGGAATGAATGTAGCTTATTAATAATTTTCAGTACTGGACTTTCTCAACACCTACTCCCTGCACAGAAAATAGCACAAACTTGTAATAGAAACTGAACGTTCCTTGAGATATCAGTCTATATAAAAATGGTGTGTTCTTGTGATATATTATATTATGCCTTTTCCATCAGAAGGACATTTTTAATCAAGGTATTGTTAAATCCACTGACTTTCCATTTACTCATCGGAAAGGTGGGCTTGTATGATTTATTCTCCAATGTACTCAGATGACATTTTGTCTACTAAAACATCGGATTCACTTGCAAGGCCATTATAACTCAAGGTAAAAAGTACTGAAACCCATACAATTACAATATTGAAAGAGGAATGTCATTTAGATTGGTATGTATTTGAAAAATCTATATATTGCATAATAAAGAAAAATAGCATTGATGCTATCGCACTTAGTAAAGTTGTTGAATTGTACTTCTATGATGGAAATTCTTTTCTGTCCTCTGCAAAAACAAACAAACCATGTGAAATGACATTTGCCTAGAAATCGTATGTACTATAACAGGGTGTGATAGCAAAAGAGGGTGTGGCTTGTATAAAGCATGACTCAAGTTTAGAAGGAAGCTTTCCTGGGTTCATGGATGGAGAATAATGCCACTTCATTTGCAGATCTATTCCTTCCCATGCTCTGGAGTAGGCACTACCTATATTACTGGGCTTGATCCCAACAATGTGTATTGCTGTGAAGTATAGTATAGATGAAATTCTGTGGTAGCATCATTAAGGACTGCAGAATTACAATTCTTGGCATGCAAAGTAGAAAAGAATAATGAGTTCATGTTCTACTCTGTAGTATATATGACAGCTACTAAAATAATAATTATTTTTACAAAAAAGGAGAGCCCAGGCTGAATACCTTACATAAGGATAAATTGTGATTTCCCTAACATGTATGGAAAGAGGCAAAAATCACAATCCTCAAAGTCTCACAAAACTCCATAGTGCATTATATTCTGAAAGAGATTGACAGATAGGCATGGAAATATTTAACTAAACAACTACCTGGCCAAGCATCAAGGGAGTCTTGTTCAAAGAAACAGAAGTATCACCAAAGTAATTCCTGATTCTGTCTTTGACATGTTGGCATCTCAGCATTCTTCACTGTACGAGCTGACTTTAGCATGAGAATGATCAAACTGGGGCATGACTATACATTTCATTACAGTCTCTGCTTTTTCAAACTTATGAGAAAAGCTATGGTGCTTTAATTATATAAATGTATATATATACATATATATCCCACATCTGATAAAAAGGCTAATATAGAAAAGTCAGGCCTTAAATAATCATGATTATTTTGTAGGGAATGGGTCTGAAAACAATCAACTCCCCTGCAGAAACAATATAATTTGATTCAAAACAGCAATAAAATGATCTTCTCAACCAGTTAACTGTTCTTCATGCATTAACACACACCAGGTTGTAAAAATCATTTTAACACTGAATGCCACAGAATGAAATGATGAATAGCTCATAATGGGAGAGGGGTGAGCATTTTTGTCTAATGCTTGTATTCTAAGGCTAAAATTGAAGGGCAAAGGTTTCACCACTCAAATTTTTGGAACAAACTAGCACTTTCTGAATGTAATAATGCAAGAAAAAAAAAAACCAAACCCAATATAGAATTTAGAGTAGTATTTTTGAGTCAGCTTAAACTGTAAGGAGATAAACAGCAAATACAAATTTAACCTTTAAAAAATAATAATAATAATCAGATTTGGAAACACTGAACATAAATAAACCAGTGATCCTTGAACATGTGGGGTGACATTAAGTTGAAAAGAGCAACATCAGGTTGAAAACATATTTAAAACTGAACAAAGAATGAAATTATTTTGCTACAAATAACTCTTAATGCTAACAATTTTTCTCTGTGATTATGGAATATTGTTTCTTTACATTTTCCTGGTTGTTTGAAATTATTTCTGTTCATCTGGTAACAAAATATCATACCACTCCTTTCCAGTGCCAGACTGGATGGCATTTATTGCTCCTTACGTCTGTTTCCTGATAAATCAGCTGTGACAGCAGAGCTGACATGAGGAAAGGATATGGTCTTAACAAAAGCTTTAAGGTTAACTTCAAACCAAGGAAGAAGAGACATAGAAAAAGAAGTTCAAGGGACAAATAGAGGATAATACATTAGTGGGTGATTGCAGTGGATATTTCATTTATTATGTGTTTTATTCAGAATTCAGCTGGCATCTCCAGCATCATTGAAGACTGACTATGCAACTTGCAGAATTTTTGGTGTTTTCCTCTTTGTTGTGCTTTTTTTTCCTACAAGTAGATTTATATATTTTGTTATTTAGGCAGAATTTGTTTTCTGATATATTTGTGCATGGACTTGAACCCCCCCCCCCCCCCCCAGTTAGTGTTAGAGAATAAGAAACTTTCTTCTAAACATAGCCTCTCTTTTTCTTTTGTTTGGTACACTGAATAGAGTCCTGAACATATCTGAACCGTGTACTAAAGGAAACAACAATATGAAGCTCAGGAGTTCTGGAAAGAAGTCTTAGTATAGTCTGAGGTCGATTCATTTCCTGTCTTTTCTAGAGTGATAAAAATATGAAGAGCTAATGAAGTAAAAAAAGTCTTTTTCAACTTTCAGGACATACAAAGACTTTCTAGCAAAAAAGCATGCAGGAAAACTTAATTAAGAAAAAAAAATATATGGCTTTCTTTTGAAATGGTCAGTTTTGGGAGACAAATACTTGACTATTTTACATCAAAATATCATGACCTGAAGTCTTGTCAAATTTATCTATAACTTCTTGTCTATCACAAGCCACTGAAGTCACAATGCTTGCCTATTTCAGTTAAGATGAAAACATCAGTATTGGAAGAAATTTCAGATATGGCTCTGCTATTTTGGTGGTATTTTAACAGATTTTTCCAAATATTTGTAAAAAAGTTGTTTATCTTCATCTTAAGATAGTCTAGAGGATTTATTAATGTATAGAAATAATATTTTTAATAACAAATTCCTGTAGATACTTCCAGAAGGTCAAGTAATCCACTATTTTAATTGATTACCATGTGATTATTATCATCTAGTAAATAACCATCACTATCATATATACGATCTGTCCTGTGACTGGAGAGGAGAGTGGAGACCACTCTGTCTTCTCTACACCAGCAGTAGCAATGCTCATTCTCAACAGGCTGACAGAGATGGAGATGCATGAACCAAAGGACAAACCATAGATGTCAGGTCTCAATTCTATTTTTTGGAGTGGTCATAGCTGTGACGGGAAATAGGAGTCTGTGGTTTTTATGTGTGGTTTTCTGTTTGTTAAAAGTGGGTTTCTGAAATAAGCAATACCTCATGCACCAGAATGCAAAGAATAGTGGGCAATTTCCAATGTGGAAATCCTATCCTGCTCTTTGAGTCTATTTGTTTCAAGTGGAAAAACTTGCAGATTGAATTATGAAAATAAGGATTATAAATCTTTGATGTGAGTTGCTCGTACTCCTTTCCCAGAAGTCATTTACTGTAAGTGCATAGTTAAGTGATTATATCTTATTTATTTTTGAGAGCTTTGAATAAGTAAGCTTTCCAGCTGTTTCAAAAATATGCCATCACCTGCAGTTTCTTCCTTGTTAGTGCTAAGCTATCAACCTCTGTACACATATTCCTCATACTCCTTTAGCTACCACTATAATAATAACAACCTCGATAAAAAAATAGTTTAGTGTCTACTGAGGTTTAAAGTGTTGAATTGCAACATGGCAGGCCACCAATTACTTTCAAACAGGCAGTAGATACAAATTCATTCACCGTGGCTCTCATTCTGAGCCACAAGTTGAACTTGAGAAAGGAAAATTGTAATCTAAATGATGAAATTATGTTGGGATTGAGAATAAATGGTGTTTAATCTTTTCCTTCATGACATGCTAATAAGTGACTTTTATTAGACACTTAGCAGCAGATACTTACCAGGGTAAGATATCAAAAATTCTTGTGCTTGAAACCTCTGCACTGACAGAATTGAGAAACTTAAAATCTAACCTTCAAATTCATGTTTCATTATTACATTTGTCCCCTTAATAGTGCTTTTTCTCCTACTATTAGCATTATGATGATGAAAACCATATTTTGTTTTCGTGTGAGTACTTGAAATAGGACTTGCAATCATCAAATGTTTTGCTACTTTACCTCAGCAAGTAATTGTACAAATAAATCAGTCTGCCAAGCAATAGTCAACAGCCATCATGGCAGCTGACTTTGTATTGACCAGGGTTTCTAGTGTGAAAGCTTGTTTTTCCTGGGAATGCCGATGTCCACAACAGCCCAGCAAAAATTCAAGATGATTAAAGATAAATATAAGGTAAAATTGGTTATATGGTGACATTTATTAGACTATAAATCATGAGGAGTAGAGAATCTAACAGTTTATATAGAAGTATAAATATTACATTCTGCATGGATAACAGAAATGGAAGAGATTATAATTTCTTAACCCTTTAGTTTCTCACTTTATCATGAATAAAACCATTAGAACTGAATTTTGTACATGATTTTTTGAACTTAATCACTCAATATGTTAGTTTATTTTCAGTTATTTTTGAGGATTATTTTGTGAGAAAGCAATGCTATGTTATTGTTGATGCCAATTACTTCAGAGTAAGACAACTATTTTATTAAGAACATCATATATAAACTATTTACCTCCAAGTGGAAAGTCAGGCTTTCAACTGGAGAAAAAGTTGCTAAATTCTGTTAGGGAAGCTAAATTTTGGCATTTTCAAATTGACTGCTACTGACATGCTTACCTTTTCTTCTATATTGCATTAAAATGTAAAGTCACTGAGCCAGCAAACCAACAAACCACAATTTAAAAATAAATCTTTAGAGCTGGAAAATATTAATTGGCTATGTCTCATTACTCTACTATGCTTCTTTATCATTCGGACAGCATAAAACTCCCTCAAAACATAAGTTGTCTGACCACAATTCTACTCTAGGATGGCTTTGCCCATGTGACTTTGTCCACCAACCTATGACTGATGTTTCTTAAAGAAAAATCTTGATGTACTTGAAAGGAGTTTTTACAGACCCGTTTATGACATGCAGCTTGAGTATAGCTCAGTGTTAAATTGCATCTGGTAAAAAGAATTGGAATGTTACAGCCATCTGGAAATAAACAATGGTCATTTATTCTGCTGCAGCAATCACTTAAATGTCGTGTCTAGAGTAAATATATTGTCTTTCATTCTACCTACAGATCATAATAAATATTTTTGAGCCAGAAAAATGCATGTGTATTTTTTATAATATCGACCTATAGTGGTTGTAGAACTGACTGTATCATGAAAAAGAAAAGTCATAAACCAGCTCTGTTGAATGTCTTGTCAGAATTTAGGACAAATTCTCTTACAGGAAGCTGGAAGAATCTCCTTGACATTCATGGTTGTTATCTTGGACTGGTAATATTTTTCCAGAAGGCAAAATGCTTTGCTCCAAATCAGTGTCAAGATTCGCAACTGAATCCAAAGCCATCTTATGTCTGAAGATCTTGTTTTTCTCCATTATTTTCTTCACACTTGAAATTTCAGTATTACATGTAACAAGGATATGAAATCTTCATTAAAGTTCAAAACTGAATTCTATAACTATACCACCTGTTATTGTTAAACTACCTAGTAGTTTCTAATGACAGGGAAATGTCCCTCAAATCAAGCAGAAGATTGCTAAGAATAGTTATAATTGTATAAATTTATATCACACTGTAGTATATCTACAATGCATGTGTATATATATTATTTATATATATGTAACATATACATATTCACATATATATGTAGAAACCATATATTAGTAAATCTATATTTGAAAATGAGGCAGCTCTAGAGATTAAATTAAATACAGTAGCTTAATAAGAGGGGAATAAAGCAAGGATGATGATACATTAGTAGAGGACAAGATACAGGAAACCATCCTGGAAACAGAGACTGGGAAATGGTACTGTAATAGCTTAAATGTACTATAATATTGTGTGAGAGTAGTCATACCATGTCAGGAAAAAATTACAGATAGTTCTATACCTTTATTTTGACACCAGACTGTGGCAAGGAGCAACCATATTGTTATATTTTTCAGGTGTACTTGTATTTTCCATTAGCCAGCTGTTAATGCTTTGATTCATTCTTGGTGATTTTTTTTTCTCCCATTAATTGGGAGAAATCTTTTGAGCCTATGCAGACTGAGGCGGACATTTTCTTGCATGCACAGAATTCAGCTATGACCAAGGTGATAGCATATCTGCGGTTTTGAACTTCCAGTCTGAAGATTTCAGTCCTTTAAGTCCATTTTTGTTTTAAGATGAACAATAAACACTCATTCCTTATTCACCTTCTTCTTGGAATCCCTGATTTTACAGGCTTAAGTTACATGCCCACGGTTTAAAGGTCAGTTCTTTTACAAAAGCATTTGTATGTTTTTGATAATCCCTGATGCCCTTTGCTTCTTTTCAAGTAATGTTATCCCTTTGGGGTATGAGGGTCATTAATAATTTTATTCTCTTTTCCTTTCTTCATAATTTTTAAACATTTTGGTTTTAGTTTACAATCCTTAACATTTTTACTTTTTAAACTTTAGCTCATATTTTCATAGAACTATTTATTATAATTACAATATCTTTGTCTGTAAAAGTAAAGTTTGTCTGTCAGTAAAGTTAACAACTTGCAGTTACTAACTACCAGTAGTAGCGCCTCTTCAGTGGTTAAATGAAAAAAAAATTGGGATTTTTTTTTTCTCTAATGTGCCTAATTTTATTTTAAGTGTTGTTTTACCTACTTTACAATCAAGTATTTTCACATTACTCTTCTGCACTTTTTGACACTGTCATCAATATTCTGACTACTCATTTAATAAAAAAATATATATATCCTTGTTCATTTAAGGTTTGAATATGTGCTTCAGAATTTAAGTATAAAAATAAACAGAGACATTTCCATCCAGTATTTTATCTCTGTCATTAGCAAATTTTTAACACAGTCAGTAAAGCAGAATGGCATCTTATATGTTATCCCAGTTCCTATGAAATAATTGTATACAAAAATATTAATAATCACTACCATTGGCTACCCTTATAAGTGTAAAGTCATATAGTAAAATAATTGAAGGATAGTAAGTAATTCTCCATAATTTAAAGGAAATAGAAAGTATCCAAGACCAGACTAGTCGTCTATCTAGTATTTTCCTTTTGGTACTATTGATGATAATATGCTTCAGGCATACTGTAATAAGCATATTCGCAACAACCCATTTGGAGAGTGTATTTCTTTTTATATTTGTCACACTTCACAGCTTGAAAAAAGAAGATTCAATCCTTCATCCTTCAAGTCATTACCATCATTCTTCAGGGCACAAGGTAATCTTTAACTGACAAGAGCACAAAGATATGTTTTGAGGCAGATTACTCCATCATTTTCTACCATGGGTACATTGCTTCTTCTTGTGATGTATGTGGCCCTGTCCAGTATTGAAGACAGAATGCTGAACTAATCACACATCTGCTCCAGCATAGCAGAACTGCTATGCTGCTATAAGATATCAGATGATCCAGTGTATATACAGCATTTCCTGTCTATAGTGAGTAATTCTAGCTGAAAACACGTAGTAAGGAATATCAAAAGGCCAACTGATTCAATTTGTAACGCATTTTACACTTTATACTGGTATAGATATATATGCAATTGATGCAAGGCTTGCAAGTGTTCATTAATACTTTTTTTTTCTTTTTTTTCTGGAAGTCAAGGTTATTGTTCTATTTTCACACAACTTAGTTATGACAAAAATCTTTACAATTGTTATAAATATTTTCCTTGTCTGTGTGAATGAATAAGACAACTGAAGACTGGAATTGCAGGTTGCTCTCACTGTTTCTTTAATTTAAATGTGATGGTCTAAAAACTAAAAATAGTTGTTCTTTGTCTGCAAAATATATTCAACAAATGCAGACTGAGACAGTTCAATTTCCTGCTCCATCTTGAGTAAATCTCTGTTCTGTGTTCAGTAAATCATTTAGCACCTGCTTGAGAACTAAAAATGACTACAATAATATCTTTCTAACACACAGAGGTGGTGTGAAAGATATCCTGAAACCACTAAACACACTAGTGATCATCTGATTAAATATCTGAGACCAGTAATCGTACTAGTCCAGCATTGTTTTTTCAGTCAAAATCCTCAACTGTCTTTTATTTCTACTGTTTTGGAAGAGATACTTTGATGCACTAGAGAAGTCAAATTTATATTGATAATTTCCATGTATTTGGAACTCTACTGAAAGTCAGACTCAAATATTTTGAAATTATCTTGACTCCTTTGTTGACTTTTAAAATTGTTTAAATTAATTATTGTACAGTGAAAGCCTGAAAAGACCTTTAGGTCATTTCATCTGTCTATAAGCCACATATAAAGATACACCTTCAGGAAATCCTTTAAAATTTGTTTAACTATAGGATGACTTGTGGATTTTTCCAAAAAGACTCTAGTTTTGTATTTAAGCCATCAGAAGAGAATTTGGTATTTTCCATGGAAGAATGTGAATGACAGGACCTTGAAGGAGGTTTTTTTTTAGTATTGCATTTTTTTTGTACGTAATGTGATGCCTCAAACAGGCACACTGCAAATTTAGTGGAGTAAAAGGGGGTTGACATGGGTCCCATTACTTCAAAATTTCCAGTGTGACCAATGAACAGGAGGAAGTATCATTCAAGATACAGCCCCAGCTTTAAATGGCAACACGTCTACATTTAAAACAACATTAGACACTTAGGATTATATTTTTAAGCAATATAGATTTTTTTATTTAATGGATTAAGTCTATCAGCTTAATTTCTCTTACTCTAGCAATATATATATAATAATTACATAACTTGCAAACCTGTATACCTTCCTTGTGTCTGAATTGGAAAATTCAGATAATGTGTACCTGAACAAGATATTTTTTTCTATTGCCTTTGACTATTCAGCTCTTTATTTTCTAATGTATATATTTCAAAACATGTTATTCCAGAGTTCTGAAAAGTATCTTCATATCTCTTGTGGTTTAATCTGCAGTTAATTAAATTTCATGTCCTTATAATAATGAAATTTGAAAAGAGATGAAAGTTAAGGGCAGGGTGAAGAAGTCCAGCACTGAACTACTGAACTACTGAGACTATTGACCCCTTTTTAAGGCTGTGTGGATTCATGGAAATTATAACCTTATTTCTACATAGATTTTCACCTAAGAGATTTTTAGTTCTATAAATTTTCTAAATATTACATAATAAGGAAATTCGAATAAATGCCATTTTCAGATATTGTTTCTATACAGAGTTAACATATCTCTATGGGGGATGATACTAGTGTCCCATAAATAAAGTGCATCTTACTTGATGATCTGTATGGTGTCACTTACAATACTAGTACTCATATAACTCTGTGATTTATTTTTTTTTTATATTAAAAACCCTTTATGGTCGGGGTGACTCTTTTTGATTACACATTATGTTAATTATTATTTTAAGAATTCATTCTTATATAACATACATTCACTGGCCTTATCTCTGTGTTCTTTAGTTTTCAAAGTTTCCCATAATTCCACCAAAGGCACAAAGCACTAGACTTAGTTTTTCCATATAGGGTGCAGAAAAAAAAAGCATAGACAACTTGAATAAATGTTCACAACTTTGCACCAAAATGTAGCCTAACAAAGACAGACTCAAAGTCTTGTTAACCACCATAGTGTACACAGAATACCCAATATTGTATAAATCCCCTTGTCAGTGGAGAAATACATGCAAATTCATTTCTCACTTGCATATGTGCAAGGACAAAACATGTCTGTCTGCATGAAATTTCTGTAAAAAAGGTGTCTCTCATGTGATGTTCTTCAGTGCACAGAGCAGAATAAGCAGCACAGCTTGATTAAGAAACATGTGTCAGATGAAAGAAGATAACATTGGTATATAAGAAAATAAAAATAAGATTTTGTCATGCTGCTTCTGTCCTAATATTTTTCAGAAGTGCTTCACAGAATGCTGGTGGCTCTTAGCAGCTTTTGTACTACAGCCCACAGTCATAACTGCAGGGATGCTTTTTCATTACAATATTCTGTAAAGAACATGGGCTATATTTCATTGTTTTCTAAAATCTCTGACTTTCTAAGAAGTATAATTCTCCAGACTCATCCGCAGTGAGACATTTTCAGCATTAGTGGGTCAAATCCTCATTTGATTTAAAGACTGTGTTTCTGTGACGTAGGTTTATTTATCAGCATCATCTACAGTTCTAAAGAATTTATCCTGTAGACATGTGTAGACAAATACTGAAATATTTCCTCTCTTCTAACTGTTCTTGGCTTAAGGAATGACTGACTTCTAAACCATTTAGTGACCATTTATGCTCTGGACTCATTTCTCTAAATATTTGATTTGTAGCATTGTTAGTTTTCCATTTGTGTGGTGGTTCTAGGGAGCTATACAGAATACACTCTTTCTCCTGATTCTTCCTTCCTTCATCAGGGCATACCAAATTTTCAAACAATTTTGTAATTTCTCTCTTCTTATGTTCACTACTGGAACTCCTCATGTCCTTGGTGACTCTGCAAAGCTTCACATAACTGTATTCATCTATTTTGAGGGTTCTTATATTTTCATGTATATTTTAGTACTTTTTTCAAGGATTTTCTAGGAGCTGTGAGGTCTTTTTGAGAATTCTTCATGACCATTCATTGTGCTTTCCAGCTTGGATGAATATATACTGCAACTATATAAGTTTGTATGCAAATATAGAGACATGTGTATGCATATGTATGGATATGTATACACACTTATGTGTATATGCAGAACATATTTACAATATGCATTTACTGATATCTGTAATAGCATTTTTAGGCATATAAGGAGGCGCACAGACTCTAGCAACCAGAGTGGATAGTTCCATAAACTGTCATGGAGCATGATTTTCTTTCTATGCTCTTTTCAAGGACTCCAGCTCTGCATGACACTTTGGAAGACAAGTGTTTCGTAGTACCTGTTCATCACTGTGAGAAAGCATTTTTTTGTCTTCTCCAAATTGAAGATCATTACATTAGTACTGATGTTCTCTCAGCAGGTGGTCGATGTCAATTATTTTTTGCTTCTGTGTAATGAAAGCTGCTACATATTCATTTCAATTCTGTTACAGAGCTCTGAAGTTCTGACAAGCTGTGAGCAGTTCTTCAATCAGGTAAACTTACGAACAGCCTCATACTAGTTGGAATCATCATGTCCTGACTAACCTGGATTTCTCACAACTTGTCTCTATGTTTGCCTCATACACAGTTGCTAGGTTGTTCTTTTCTCAGTTTTTAGAGCTTATTGCAGAAGATAGATGTCCAAATGCCACTCATTCACTTGCAACAGCTGTTTCCATATGTTGGACAGCTGATTTTATTTTAACAGCTGTATGCACAAGATTATTCACATTGATCTGAGACTTGGACCATGCCCACATAAGCAACCCACCTTGCCCTTGTCCAAGTCAGCATGAAGTCTATCAGATCAAATTGCATTCTGTTCCTCTAGGAATAACAGCCCTGCTCTCAAGACTAGTGTCTGGGCTGCCAATATCAGTTAGATGGACAGAAATCAACCTTGTCTTAGATCTTGAATGACGTGTTTCTTAATCATACTGTATTCAGATGAAAAAACAGAGAATTGGATGTTACGTTAAAAATCTGTTTCAACTCTTCCACCTGTGGCAGTGCTCAAATTCCGAAATTCACTTCCAGGAGTTTGCCATAACTTTGATAAATTTTGCACATATAAGTGTGTATATATACATTTTATGTCTAGCTATGAACCTATTTAAAACTATTTTTAATTGTTTAGGTATTAAATTTTTTTTCTAACATTTTCCAAAGCCTTTGTTTATCTTCTGACTCATTAGAGGGACAATAGCTCATTGAGTGCTCATATTACACTGGCAACTAAGCCTTTTTAGAAAGACCACAGTCACACCCATATAAGTCTCCTTTAATGCCTACCAGAGCATTCTCTCTACTCTGTTCACGTACATTGACAGCAACCAGTATGGATGTATCATCAAAGTATTGAAACACAAGGTATGAAGAGAACAGGGTTGAAAAAATTCATTTCATATTCCCTTAGATACTAACTCATCAGAATTAATTTTTATAATGGAAAGCAAGAAGAGTGTAATGGCTGTGGAGGTGCCATTGTTTATCAGACATGGTGATCTGGACTTACACTGTAGTGTACGCATTAGGTAGAAATGTGTTATCAGCAATATAAAATCATCATCTGTCATACAGACAAGCTTAATGAGAAGGAAGCATGGAAGAAGAGATGGCAATCTAGAGGTACAATTAGTCCTCTGGAAAAGAAGACTGTATTGTATAACCTGTTCATAAAAACACAGAATGACAGACTCATGGAGGTCATCTGGTCCAAGCCACTGCTCAGAGCAGGGTCAGCAAAATCAGTTTAGTTAGGACCTTGTCCAGTTGGGTTTGGAGTACCTCCAAGGATGGAGACTCAACAGCTTCTCTGGGCAACCTGCTACTCTCTGTGACCACCCTCATAGTGAAGAATTTTTTTATATGTTTAAGTGGAATTTCCTGTGTTTCAGTTTGTGCCCATATCTCTTGTACTGAGAAGTCTGTCTCTGTCATCTTTATTCCCCACATCAGGTATTTATGATCCTTCTTAGACTTCTTTTCTCCAGACCAAGCAGTCCCAGCTCTCTCAGCCTCTTCTTTTATGTTAGATTCTCCAGTTCCTGAACCCCTTTTCTGGACTCATTCCAGTATGATCTCATCTTTCTCGTACTGGCCCAGCACTGGACCCAGCACTCTAGATACATCTTGCCAGTGCTGAGTAGAGAAGAAAGATGACCTACCTTGACCTGCTGTTAACACAAGATACCATTAGCCTTCTTTGCCACAAGGACACACTGTTGGCTGGTGTCTAACTTTGTATCCACCGGGACACCCAGGGCCATCCATGCCAAACCACTTTCCATATGGGGCATATACTGGAACTGGATTTATTCTTCCCCATGGTCAAGACTTGGCTTTTCCTCTTGTTGATCTTTGTGAATATCTTGGCCCATTTCTTCAGCCTGTTGAGATCCTCTTGAATAGTAGCACACCAGTCTGGTTCATTAGCCACTCTTTCCAGTTTTGTGTCATCTGTAAGCTCACTGAGTCTGTGGTCTGTTCCATTACCTGGATCATTGATGATAATTCTGAACACTATTGTGACCAGTATTCTCTTCCTGAAGTAAGATCTGTATGATGTTGTTGAACTGACATTTATTGCTTACAAAAAAATTATAATCAGACCATTATATTACAAAAATCTGCCTGCCATCTTGGTTGTCACATCTAACTGTTTCCATGAGTTTTTTCTCTTTTCCATTTCTGCCATTTTTGAGAAAGCTCTTCTTCCCCATTGATGAAGAAATATAACATCCAAAAATCACAAACTAATAATTTTTAAACTATTATCATGAAATTGATCTACATCTATGAACATTTTAAATAATACACTCTATTTTTTGTGCTCAACTTTTTTTAGAGCTTCTAGGATTTATGTTTTCTGTATTTCAAATGTCTACCAAAAGCTATAAAATACAGAAATTCAGTTTTGAAAATAGAAACTCAGGTTCTCATGATTTTATTTTATTTTTTAATAATAATAATAATAAAAAAATTGTTGCGCTCTTTTAAAATTATAATTATTGGCATCACTGCACAAGTAAAAACAATGGATTTTGTTCACTTTTTATTGTATGTAGGATTCCATAATATTTCCCAGGTTCTGGACTGCACTGTTTGATGTTAGGATTTTGTTTCTTCTTCTTTTCTTCCTTAATGATTTGACCTTGATCCCCTTTAACTCAGCAGCATGCAACAGGCAATGAGTTTTCACTAGATGGTCATCTAAAAGGCACATAGTTGTCACCCTATTTTTAGTTCATAAGGTTTTTATATTTACTTTGCTAGTTCTGCTAAGTGCCGTAGGCATTCTGATGAAGTGATGGTTTCCCTGAGGACCTAGGAGGAGGGAACATTTAGCATTTATTGGATCAACTGTCTTTTTCCACCATTTATAAATGTGTATTAGTACTATTCTCTTCTAAGCACAGTGAGTCAGTTTGACCTTTCCTGTATTGTTATGTTGGGTTATTATGTATTTGTGAGGCTTCTTTGCACCAAGACTTTTTTTCTCATGATGCTCTTTTTAATTTTATTATCAGCTGTGCTGTCATAGAAAGCAAATGTACACACCCAGAGGAAGAATTTCAATGATTTATCAATAGTGAAACTTCTTCAACCTACCTGCTAGACGCCTTGCACTAGACCTTCTTCTTGAATGACTTTTCTTACTCTTGTTCATATTGTGCACTTGGAAGTCAACATTAGCAAAGATTTCTCTGTCTGCAAAACATGATGATGTGCTAGACAATAAGATAATAATGAGGATATGGATGGCAGAAATCCCAGGAACTGTTATGTATGTCTGTAAAGATTGTTAATACAGCATCAGAAAAGGTTTTAGTACCTACCTTCAAGTGAACCCTGCTCCTTGTGATGCCCATGAGCCTTTTTTCATGGAGACTTGTTTCATCTGTGTGTATTATTCAAGCATGCAATGTATTGCTGGTTTACTGTATTTATGACTTATGGCCAGGCAGGATCCAACTGCTTAGCAAATGATATTTTGAAATTACCACTGTAATGCTTCACATATTCTTGATAATTATAGATCTGCAAGCACACTTAAATCAGCATATAGACAAGCAGTATTTAGGTTTCTGTTGTCATCTAAAAGAAGAGACACTCTGATAATCTTGCTTATTCAGGACAAGAGGACATTCAGGGTAATCAAGTCTAATTCTTTTGAACAGTGGGATATTACAGCTTTAGGAATTAGAAAAGGTCCACCTTAGTTTTGTTGTCTATATGCCCTGTTAGAAGACTGGTCCAAAATCTCATTCCTGCCTTCCTGGATATTTGCACCAATTTATTTTTGTGTCAGTCTGGTCCTTCAGTTTAAACAGAAGCCTTCCCTTCATGTTCTTTGCTCTTCCCTTTCTCTCACCCTCTCTCCTTCCCACTCACTGCCAGAAGAAAATGTCACAATCTGTCTTCCCCCATAGGTTTTGTAGCATAAGCTAGCCACACATTAGCTTTACAGGCACATTATTATCTTGCTTTCATTTAATATTTTTGTCTGTTTATCACCCTACAAGTCCTTCTTTGTACTGTGTCTGTGGCACATAAGTAGCATGTGTAAACAGAAAGGTACAGACACCATAGTATCATTGCTAATATCAAGTTTTGTATATTGAAGTTCTTAAAAGACATGTAGGCTAAAAGTTAGGTTCCTGAACTAAGAAAGAGGTGAACAACATAGAGGAAAAAAAGGAGAGGAAGAGACTCAGGTTTGTAGAGTTCATAGCTGTCTTTGTTCAGAGTATCTGCAATTATAAAAAAATTGTAATCAAAGGAATTACCAGTTAAACCCAGCGCAGCCCACTGTTTATCTCTGTTTGTTTTCATAGACATAGTGCTAATATTTTTGTTTGGTTGGTTGGTTGGTTGGTTGGTTTTCCTGGAAATTAAGAGGTGATCACTCAGCATCTGTCTGCAAGGTTTGAAAGAAGTTTTCAAGAGATGCTAGGGGAAATACATGCCTCCAGTTCCATGTAAATCCCAACTTTATCCCTGCTTGCATCTTCTCCCTAGTTCAACTTCCTTTACAACCATTCCATCTACAATTTGTCATGGGAGAGTATTCTCTGCCATAGTTTGTAATAAAAAAGGATTGCATAGTAATTGTGTTTCCAAGTAGTTCAGTAGGATTATATTTTGAATTAAACCTCAGGAATACCACTCAACAATGACAACTGAAAGGTCTGTTATGAAGGATGTATACAAATAGTGCAGTGTACTGGCTTTGTAGAAGGAATCAAATTGAGCTATTTTCATCAATCTGTGTAGAATAATGTTTATTAGGCTGTGATTTCTAGATCAATGGTAATACGTAAACTTTCAGCAGGAGTGCTTCAAAATGCTTTTTTGTTTTGCAAGTACATAATATACGTTTATCAAGGTGGATAAATGAAGCAAACAGAGGGATATGGGAGAAATACACTGAAAATGTAAGCTATATTCAGCATTCAGTGCAGCGGTTATTAGAACTTTTTGTGGCATTATTTTATATTATGGATGGATATTTTCATATTATGGATGTGTGTTTACATGTGTGCACACGCACATGCATGTACTATATATCTATGTGTGTATATATATTTGTATATAAACTAGGTATCACTCAAATTTGAAAAGAATGAAGATCAAATTGGATGTTCCTAATTATTTCTTCCATCTTTATCACAGCGTGCAAGTGTAGATATAGTGAAACTCAAGAACTGTGCATGTCACTAGCAGTACCATTGATGAGTACTTCATTCAGCTTGTCTTAGTTCTCATCACTTTTTTTCACCAGGTCAAACAGTGGTTCAAAAGAACAGCAGTAGATCTGAGATGTTACCTTTCCAGGCACTGTGCTTATTCCTTTTTTTTTTTTTTTTTTTGTTTTGTTTGTTTGTTTGTTTGTTTTTTTCCTTTTAGAAGATGAGATAAGATATTCCTGAATTCCCAAATGACATCTTTTCAGGCCAGTTTTGAAACACATTGACAGCCATTATGACCAATGATTTCTTCCAGTGTTAAGAAAGCAGCCTGTATTAAGTGTCTTTCATTTTTAGTAAAACATATATGCTTTGTTTTTCTGTTTGGAACATAATTTTGGAGAAAGAGACATTTCAGAAGTGTATCTGTTTATGAGACTCCATTAAAGCCATGAGAAAATATAATGTATTCTAGCTTTCTTATTCCCTTCTCTCTACCCTCTAACTCAAATGACTAAAAGACTTTCTCTTGGACTTTTTCTTCACTCTACTGTTTCATGACTTAAGTATATTCTTCTAAGTATTAAAATTATATGAAGAAAATTTATGCAAAGTGTTAGGGGAAAAGGCCCCGTGATAATGATAAAATTGTTCATATATACTTTTATGTGTAATATTTATCCATCATCTGTGTATTGCAGCGTTATTGCAACCGAGTTATACGCAGAACTATATTGAGAATTCTGTGGGGTTTTTAAAAGATTAAATTCCTAAAATCTCAAAATGGCGTTAAGAAAGGTTAGGAAACTTCACATATTAAAATATCTTCAGATACATTGTAAATTGTAATTGAAAGTTGCTACTACCTGATTTCTATCCTATCATGATTTGAGATCCTGTGTGTTCCTGACCAACCCTACAAAAAACATTGTCACAGCTGTGTCTGTTCAGTGCCCTAGTGGTATCCTCAATAGTGGACTGCAATGCATTTAGATGAACCATCTTTTGTATCTTATGAGTGGAAGTTAAAGACAGGATTGCATCTCTGCTACATGGCTTGCAGAGTATAATATATAAGACTGTTGGCATGTTACTGTTGTGAAAAGTCTTCTGTTGACAAATATAAAAACTTGCTTCCAGATTATGTCAATCCAGCATATTTCATGAGCAGTAAATTCATTGGAATAAAGTTACAGATTTTTATTAGATCCAGTGCTTTACATCATGTGGGACTTGCAATATTCTTCTTGCATTAGATATTTTTATAACTAGTACTATGTAAAGTGACATAGAAATAAAAGGTGAAATAAAAAATGTCTTCTTTTTTTTTTCCTTAAAACGTATCTCCTAAGGACAGCAGTCATTCTAAATAAAATCATTAGTAAACCATTCCAGAAAATAGAATACAGACATAGTCTCTTACCATTTCTAATCCATATATACTGGTGTCAAATTACATATGTGAATACTCAACTTATAAGAATTTGGGTGGTAATAAACCACAACATATATTCATTGCTTAAGGGAACTAGATGACCTTATATGTTAAAGCTTTTACAGACTAACTTCTCTATATACCTCCATGTAGTGTAGACAAACACACATAAATCTGGGCTTCAGAAAGCGCAGGGCATTAGCTTCTTTTATGTATACAGCTGATACTGTTTTTCAATGAGAAAACTATGGAATAGAATGACAGAAATAGGCTTTAGGTACTGGGAAATATAAAGAAGTGTTTAAGTACAGTTCTTGGAACACAGCCCATAATTTGAAATCTGTAAAGATTTAGTAATCATCGTGTGGGTTCAAACTGTTATCTAAGCACTGATGAAGCAGAAGCACTTAAGAATGGTCATGGAGGACTATTTGTCTACTGTAGGGCATTTGCTAATGTAGTAACATCCTCAGTTGTCCCTCTATTGTCCCAGAAAGCTTGTGAAATCTCCATTTTTGGACTTACTCAAGACTCAACTGCATAAACCAAAAGCAAAATGTTCTTGAAATTAGCTCTGCCTTGAGGCAAGCTTGTAATGGATGATCTTCTGACATTCAGTTGATCTTCTCACATAAATTATTCTATGTATCAAAATAATCTCTAATATCTTTACTTCTAAAGAGGTATAATTAAATTAAGACTTGAGTTAAAAACTGGAATAGGAGTCAGAGGTGATTGTTTTGAAGAAAGAGAAAACCTCATAGTTGATAATTCTCCATAATGTGCCCAAAATTCCTCTTAAATCTATTAATTAAGACAATATTTTCAATAGCATATTAAGTGATTTATTAGACTCCCTCACATTATGAACAATTATAAAATTGCATTAATAGTATAAATGTTTAGCTTTGCCTTTAATACAGACCTTGTTTTAAAATATGCAAAATTGAATATGTGAGAAGTTTGCAATCAAAAACTGAAGCTAACACAGATCATGGCAAGCATCATCTCTCAAACAAGGAGGAAGAGTGGGAGGAAGAAACCTTCATGCTGTGAAGATCAGTAAGACTTACTATACACTGGCTTGATGAAATTACTTTGGATAAATTATTTACCAAGAACTGCATAGGTTTTATGACATTCTAAGACAATGATTCAACAAATCTCAAAGGCATAGGAGTTCAGACTATTGATCCAAAGCTTGGTGATTCAACTAATTATATTCAAACATCACAGGTTCATGAAGTTTTCAAAACTAGCCTAAAAGGTTAGAAGGATTAATTCATGTGATCTATAATGTCCCCTCCTTACAGTCAAGTTTGAAATATTGTAGAAATGCTTTTTACAGCAATGGCAGCACTTTTGCCACTTGACAAAAGTGGAAAGCGTATAAAGCCTGAAGAGAAAAAATATGTATATTAGGAGAGTTAAGCAAATTTTCTGGAACTTCAGTCCCCTCTCATGTTCAGAAATTTATTTTATTATCATATTGCCCTCCAGATATCATTTAATTTGAAATAATTCTGCTGTAATTTCAACCTTTTTACTTCAACTCCTACTTTGGGAGTATATCCTTTTGTGAGTGTCAAATACCAGGCATGTATATCTGCATTTAGAAAAATCTACATAGACTGGCTATAGTTAATGAAAAAAAAATAACAACTTTGCATTTCAATTTCAAATATAAAAATAAAAAATTAATTTTGTTACAATTAGGCTGTGCAACATAGTATAGAGCATTTAAAAAGTGCTGCAAATAAACAAAGAACTACTTTGCGGCCTTTTCGTACACTTCTGAGCAAATACTTTCATTCAGCTTTATTAGTATTTTCAGGAGTCCTATACCTTTTGAAAATGTATTCTTAGCTGTCAAAGGCATAATCTTTTGCATTGTGATATATGGTTGTACTGAAAATACCTCTGTTAAAGAAAGCTTTTCATAAATACTGCTTTGAAATTGAGCCTGAAAAACTTACTTTTTTTTTCATAAAGCAAGAAGTGACATGCTGTTCTGCCATTGTCCACTCTTGCCTGACACCCATATTACTGAAATATGTGAAAAATGAGTGAAGAATGAAACAATCTGTAGATAAAATTTCTTTTTTCGTTAAAGAAAAGAAAGAAAGAAAAGGAGGAGAATAAGCATGTTTTATGTTGCTGTTTTGTTCTATATTCAGCTGTTACAGACAAATTTAGCTGCTGGTGGCCAGAAACCCTAAGGATCTTGGTTTGTGTGTTCCTATTTGTCTCTAATCCTATATTCAACATTGTACTGAGGTCTGTTAAACATTGATAAGCTTTTTTTGCTCACTAGGTCCTCTGAGACCATTGTGCCTAAATGCCGTAAAGACCTGGATTAGGTTTATGCATTGTTAAGATGGTTTAGATACATCTAAGCACTTGGTCTATTCTTTCAAAGGGAGAAAGTTAGCCTCACTGTTTATTAATATTGGCTTCATTGTAATGATTAGCTGGTTAGAATAAAAATTAAAAAAAAAGTCATTCAGTGTAGCTATTTGATGCTTGTTCTTCACTATGTCAAAGGACTCTTATCAGCCTTAAAATATGAGAAATGTACAAAAATTAACAGAATTGCATATTCACCATTTTTTCTGTTCAAACTTTCTTTTCAACCCATATAAAACATTTGTTCTAAAACATTGTTTCTCTTTTTGTAATTTATCAGAGCAGGAACTTTCTTTTTTATCTAAATATTTCCCCTTTGCCATGCCTTTCTGATTTTTTGTATACGAAACAGACCTTAGTATATAACCTTCTTTAGATTTTTTTTTTCATTGTTTTGTAAGACGTGTTTTTAAGGACAGAATAAAATAGCAACATTAACACACTTCACACACACTTAATTTTTCAGTGTTATTCTTTTGAGGTATTGCATTTTAATCAAGATTGGTCTATACAACCTTTATATAGAGAGAAATACCTGCTTATCTTCCTGTTGATACAAATCATGAAAGGATGAGACACATATATCATTTTCTGAGTGTAAAAAAGATCATACAGGATTTGCTTAGTGAGGTTAAAGTAAGCAAAAGCATAATATACATTGAACACTTAGCTTTCATCTCATACCTTGAAAATAGATTCTATTTAACTAATTTTAAATTTTGTTCCATACTATTTTACTTAAAGGATATAAAGGTGTAAAGAAATTGGGTAAACTCTCTAGAGAATAAATAAACTTATCCATCAGAAAAAATATTTTTTTAAATGTTTCTTGGATTAACAAATGATGAGCTACTTGTTAAAGTTTGGCATAAGATAATGACCACATTTAGTAGCAACTGCAAATATTGTTTTTTCTTGGAAGACTGAATTATGGAAAGACTCTAGATCATTGTATTTAGAACTGATTTTTCGATATAAAGAAAACTCATTTTATCAATTTATACAAGAAATTAAGCAAAAAAAAGTATATATAAATGAAATAAAATAAAATGTAAAATACAATTTACAGAGTTCTTAATTTGATTTGTAGAACTTTAAAAAAAATATTTTTAGATATTTTAAAAATTATTTATAAAATCACACTTTTTTGTGATTCTTTAATTTCCCAAATAGAATCACTTCAATGGCACCTGTCATTCTTTGGAGGATAGGTGTTTTCGTTTTCTTACTATAACTACTAAATAGTCCAGACTACTAAAACAGAACAAAACAAAATGAAGTTTATCACCTGACTGTCTCAAAAACATACAGAGTGAACACAAAGGATAAAGGGAGATAAACTTCAGGCGGTTACTAAAGAAAAACTGTTAATTGTGCTCTTTTTTAATCCCTCTTTCCATCCATTCCTCTCTACTATTTTACTTTTTTTTTTTTCACATGTAATATAGGTATAGTTTTCTTTTGTCCCATCAGGATAATATATACATTTAAAAAGCTTCCCTAATTACTATTATAATTCCTCGGGTAAAGACTCTCAAAATACTTTGCCAGTTGTATTTATTGTTGCAATCATTTACTGTGCTGAACTGCAGGTATTTTTATGTTGCTCCTTCAGAAGCAGGATCTTCTGGATGTTCAGGGCTTTTTTCCTGAACTCAAATGCACAGACAGAATGGCACAATGTATTTCTATTTCTTCTGCTTAGAGCATTTTAGTATCCATCTCCAAAACCAGCAGCTGTTGTTTAATTTTATCCTTCAGTATTTCTCTTTTAAAGCTATACCACTAAACATGCAAGAAGCTTGTCCAATATGTCTTTACTCACTCTTCACTTAGATGTGCTGGCATGTAGATGACTCCTGGATAGGAGAAAAGCAGCTTAGTCCAGAGAGATTGTTCTCTGTATCTCAAGATCACAGTTGTTCAAGGCAATTTCCCTAACAAGATAAACATATTTGTTGACATCTCTAAGTGGCTTACTACCAAGTGGGATGTTAGCCTGATTATCCTCCACTGTTTAGCAGAATGACATCAGCTCTCTGAAGAGCATGTTTTCCTTAAAAAAAAAAAAAACAAAAAACCACCTGGTTTTATTCTTAACTCTTAATAATATAAAAAACCCCACAAACCTGTAATCAGCTACTATGAATATTTTCTGTCAATTTTTGAATTTTTGGGTATTCTTATCCTCTCAGAATCAGAGAAATAAGTAACTTTTACCACAGGACACTCAACTTAATATGTCTACTCAGTTTTCTAAAAAGAGAATATAATGTAGTAATGTTTGAGCTTTAGATTGCTTTAGAAATACATATGGGAATCTTTGTGTATGTGTGTGAGATTACAGTAATAATATCTTATTTTATAACAACTAAATTTATTCTATTATGAATTTATTTCAGTCAGTACTTCATACTATCAGAAATAGATAAAGGACCACACTTTGGCTTTGAAATTATGTGCTTGAAAAGCTACAGGAAGGCACAGCACACTAAAAAACCAAACAAAACTATACCATAACAACAAAACCCCTAGACTACAGAGCTTTCTTTTTCCTATTTCTTAGTTATCTACAGCAGAGTAAAGGGACAAATTAATATTAAGGGGAATTTGAGAAGCAACCCACTGACTTTCTTCCAGGTGGTAATGCTCCCTTCTTTTTTTCAAAAATCCTGTTTCTATGTTCAGTTAAAATAATGCATTTTGTCCAGTATAATATGTCTTTAAAGTCAGTCCTCTACATATTTCAGCAAATGTTCCCAGCAGCCTGATGAAGTAGGTCATGAAAGAGTAATACCCATATTTTTGGCACGGCATAGTAAAGCCCAGAACAAATTGTTTGCAAAGAGACATGCCAGAAGAGAGCTGTGAAGGTCCCAGGTTCTGAAGTTACATACCTATTCACATGCTTTAAACACTAATACTAGTAGCTAACCAAGAAAATTACCAAGTGATTAATGTCTGGGGGTTTTTTTTTTGTTTTTTTTTGTTTTTTTGTTTTGTTTTGTTTTTTTCCACTTTGGGTAGTTTGATACAGCTAGCCAAAGGTTCATTTTCTTTTTTTCTTTTCATTTTTTCTTTCTCCAAAATAGGACATAACATACTTAAATCTAGGTGGCTAAAACAGAAAGTAAAAATCTAATAACCAAATACCCGAACTTAAGACTCTGTTACTTTGTAGATGCAATGACTTGAAAGGCTACACCAGCTTTCATTGATACAAACTTCAGTCGAGGGACTCAAAAACCATGAAATTTTAGTTTTGCGATTGTCAGCTGGAAAGTTGCAAAATATTTAGGTTGTGCTTGTGTGGAAATGTGCCTGAAAGCACAGAGGGAAGGGAGATAAACCAAGACATTACAGGGTATATAATGACCTGCCCTGTCCTTGGCTATGCACTATCTCTGAAGTCAAGTTCTGCAGATCAATTCAGTAAGGTATTACCATAGAAACGATATTTCCATAATAACGTGGCAAACTCTGTTTGCGTGTTCTTTTTAGCTTTCACTCATTTCACAGTGACACTCCTTCAAACACTATTTTTTTATTTTTTAAGTAATTGTCAGTCTGGATCTGTGTCTGCATATCTAACGCTAGAGTTCATACCAAGCCTGTTACTCCTCCAGTTAGCACATGCTGAAGATCAGAGGACAGAGTTTTTTTCTCTTGAAATACTCAAAACCTGCCTGGGTATGGTCCTGGGCAACCTAAGGTCTCTTCTCTCCAGAGGTCCCTTCCAACGCCTACCCTCCTGTGATTCTATGAATTTCACTGTAACTACAGAGAAATCAGACATTTGAGCTAAAGTCACATCTCCTTCCCTTGTTAATTAATTCAAGGGTTAAGAATGCAGACAAAGGTGGTCATTACATAAGTGACTGACTCTGCATGCCCACAACACTCAAGTCTCAGTGCCTTAAATATTGGAGGCCCAGTGGGACAGAAAAGCCTTGGCTCTGGAATGAGTTCTGTCAGTCAGCCTGACAAGTTTTTATTATTCCCATCAAATTTCATGTCAGCTATGGCATATTGCTGGCTAAGACCTTAGCTCCACAGGCAACTGAACTATTGCAACAGCTCACTGACACTATTATCGTACTGCTCCTTCTGTCTTTGCTGATATCAACCCTAAGGTGCTGCTTTGTTTCTACCAGTCTGAAACTGCTGTTAAAATAAATTCCCACTCATGAAGACAAGCAGGACACTGCAACTGTACAAATTGGTGGAATATCACTGAACTTGACTCTCTACCTCTCCACACATACCCTCTCAATTCTATAGAAAGACTTCCAGTAAACTAATGGGCCCATGCTTCCATTACAAAAGTACATGTAAAAGAAGAGTGTCTATGTTTTAGAAAGGTAACAAAGAACAAATTCTATCTGAGAACCTTTGAATTATAAAGTAAAGCTGTGGGAAACTTCTTTCTCAGTAACTGAAATAAAATGATTGTTTTGCATTAAAGTCAGTTATACTCAGGAAAACAGTGATTGTATTTTCTGTAATACTTGGATTTAAATGATTATGGTGGTGACCCGTGAAGTTTAAGATCTTGTATATATTTGAAGAAAAAGGAGTATTTGGTTTTTATGTATTAAACTGCTTTTATTACAATGCATTGCAAATAGGCATTCTTATTTTGATGACATTGTAAGTTGAGATATGACAAAACAGAGATATAGGTGGCATGTTAGAATGTGTCTGTTTTTATCAAATTGTTTAAGTGGATGAACTTTTCATGTGAAATTTGAAAAGTTCAGACTTTTGGCAAGCATTAAAGAGAAACACAGCAGAACTTAAAAGAAAGGTAGAGAACTTTTGGTTTTCTATGTTTAGTAGCTAGCAGAAAACTTCACAGAAGAGGAAAAAGTTAATACTTGTTTCCTGTATATGACAATGTATATTCAATAAGAGGAGTGTTAATTTTTTTTTTTTTAAAGACAAATATGACTTGAAATTACTGTAATGAAAATCAGGTTTACTTTCTGTAACTACTTGTTTACTTTTACACAGAAAAGAAAAAAATTCTTTTGTATAAACTCAATTATCTTACTGTAATATTTATATCCCAAAAATGCAAGTAAGAGAAAGATCATACTTTTTTAATTGAAAGATCCTTTGAGTTATTTGTGCTATTGTCATGTTGGTCATCTGAGTGTCTATTTCTTAATTTGTCAATAAACCACTCAGATATGTACTGGTAAATTTACGTGAGTGGCAAAGTGGTTTTGTTTCAAATTTGGAATGGTTTAAATTCGTGGGAGCTCTACCTGAACCTAAAATGACTGAATCTGCATTTACATGATTTATAAAAAGAGTTTCAGAAATGAGTTCTTTTGAAGTGTTCTGCTTTTTCTGTATAATAATAGGTCTTAAACTTTGGAAAACATTTATAGCTACTAAATTTTTTATTTTCTTTGTTATTCATTTTTAATACTTCTTATATAGAATGCAATTGTACTGAATCAGAAAGATTATTTATCAGATAGGTAGATAGGCACTGTTCCACAAAGCTGATAGTATCTGTTCCAATTGATTTTTAGCCCTACCAAGCAATTCCTTTTGTTACACATGAAATATATGAGGTTCCAGAATGCTATTATTTCTTGAGAGCAAATAATAATACAATTTCCATCCCTATTCAGAAACAGATCCTTTTCTCAGATGCACACACCCATAACTACAATTGACATCAGTAGCAGCTGTGCATATGTAACTAAGGGCAGAGCTTGTCCTTTAGTCAAAATAATTTTCTGCTGGAAAAATATTCAGTTATGATTATTCAGTTTATACTATAGATGAGCCATTCAGTTATCTTTCTTCCTTCAGTAGCATATCATAAATTGTGAACCTTCAGTAATTATTTGTTTTCTATTATTCCATTGCATTGCCAAGTCAATTAATATGTATTTATAGTAATCTACAAAAATCAGTCATGCATTCTAGTCAAGTCTTGCTATTCTGAATATATATGAGACAATGCAAAAATGAAGCCCTGTAACCCAATAAATACAGTATTGACCTTGTTAATAAGAGATTTCAGCCTTCATAATAGCTCTGCAAAATCTCAGGACTTTTCGGCCATTGTCAGGACTTCTCTTGACATTGCATAGAAGGTGAGGATTTTTTTCTTTTGTCAGTATAAAGGTTTTGAACATAACAAGTACACCTTAATTTTCTTCTGCACAGAATGCAGCCCCTATGCTGAAGTGCAGATCAGACCATCTGCTCATGTTCTTGAGGAGTCTTTGTGTCTCAGAGAGTCTCCCTGTATAGGACAATTTTTCAAGTGTGAATTCTCAACAAGTCAGTTTAACCAGGAAATTTCAGCATTGTGTTTTTCAATGTCTCGAATAAGTATTTTTTTCTAAGGGATGGTGGGAACATCTTTGTTCTGGGTGCCTGCTCCCAAAGAGCAAATGGTACACAACCACACAAAATCAATGTTTCTCTACTTTTTTTTTTTTTTGTCTTGATATAAAATAATGATACTTGACAATGGCTATTCAGATCTCAAGATCATTCTTACCCCTGATTACATTGTTGTGGTTAGACTAAGGTTAAGATTTTTAAAAATTGTTTAACATCTATGACAGCTTGAAATAACTCTTCTTTTACCTATCTAGGCAAACCCAAAGTTTCCAGCAGCACTGCTACTGAAGGAAAATACGTTCTTTGCAAAATAAGCTTATTCATCTAGAGGAGTAGAATTAGTCTAAGAAGGTGACTTCTCTTAATCTTTGATTCTCTAATTTTATTTCTGTTTTTGAAGATTAAATACTAATACAACACCATGTTTAATATTCAGTTTAACTTGTAACTTAATCAACTGTAAAAAGAAAACCAAGATAGTCCGTGAAAGATTAGTTTATATATTCTTAAAATTTAGGTATTTGGAAAATCATGGGATTTTTTTTTCCCAGTCAATATAGGAAATAGGATCCATTTTTCTGCTTTGAGTAGAATCTTCCTAGAACTGTTGACCAGCTAAAAACATTTTTCTAGCCTCTTGCTGAAAGAAGGAATACCTAAAAGACTGTTAGCCTTTATGTACCCTCACCAATAAATTTATTTTCACTATAATGTGTTTAAATCCAATTAGTTCCTCATATCCGTCATAACTCAGAAAGATGATATGTGTTATTCTCTAGTCATTCAGAAAACATCAAATGATGGCTTTTAATAGGAAACTTACCTGAAACATAAACCAGCATCCTAAGCCCTAGTTTACATTCTTAGAGAACGATGCCAGTAACATTCTTTAGTGCTATAACGTGGGTGGACTAATTGTGCAGACAAGAGAAATAAGCTGGAAGAGCCTTCAGCTCCTGCAGAAAGGAGGATTGTAAGATCCTACCTGTAGCAGTGGTCAGAATGGGGTACAGATGCAAGCTTCTGAGAAACTCCCCACTTAAAGGGGTTTAAGAAGGAGAGGACATGTCTTCAGGGCAGCATCCAATGTAAGCCTACTGTGTCTTTTACCTGATGACTTTAAGCAGTAACAGTGGGAAAAAGCATAGTAATAATACTCATCAATCACTATCTGCGATTTTTTTTTTTCTGAGATCTGTATTCGCCTTCACTCTAAGAGTCCTATTTTTGATATGTGCCTGTTATTTATCGAGTTACAAATGACAGCATAACATTCATGCTCTTGGTAATATTTTTCATCTCCAACAATCTGCAAATGTGAAGTAACATATTTTTTAAAACCAGGAAAAGGGATGCCTTGTCTCACCTGAGTTGTGACAGAGATACTCTGGGAAGGAACAACACCATGTACTGGTACAGTTTAGGGTTACCTGCTGGACTGCAGATCCATGGAGAAGGACCATGGTGTCCTGGTGGACAAAAAGTTATCCATGGAACAGCAGCATGCCCTTGTGGCCAGGAAGGCCAATGGTATACTGGAGAGCATTGAGAAGAGTGTGGCCAGCATGTCAAGGGAAGTTCCCCTCCCCCTCTACTCTGTACTAGTGAGACCGTATTTGGAGTATTGTGTTCAGTTCTGGTCTTCCCTGATCAAGAGGGCAGGGAAATACTAGAGACAGTCCAACAGAGATCTATGAAGATGATGAAAGGACTGGAACATTTTCTTCTTATGAGAAAATGAGAGCCCTGGGACTGTTTAGCCTGGAAAAGAAAAGACTGAGAGGGGATCTTCTTAATGTTTACAAATATGTGAAGGATGGGTGTCAAGCAGAAGGGTCCAGTCTCTTTTCAGTGGTGCTCTGTGATAGGATAAGAGATAATGGTAGCAAGGTGAAACACAGGAAGTTCCACCTTAACATGAGGAAAAGCTTCACTGTGAGAGTGACAGAGCACTGGAACAGGCTGCCCAGGGAGGTTGTGGAGTCTCCTTCTCTAGATACTTTCAAGACCCACTTGGATCTGTTCCTGTGTGGCCTGCCATAGGTGATCCCTGCACTGTAAGGGGACTGGACTCAATGATCTCCAGAGGTCCCTTCCAAACCCTACCATTCTATGATTCTATGACTCTATGATTATGCATGGGTTTCTAACTTTCCTAGACCATAAGATAACAAGCATAATCCTACCTTTGTTTTCTGCTTTACTTTTCGAATAAACAGGTACTTCAGTTTTTAGAAAACAAGTTCATACAATATTTTGTGAAAAATGTTTGTTACTTTTATGTTTCCATGGAAGTATCTAGTTTAAGAATTTAGTTCTTGCAGTCATAATATCTTGAAAGCAAGCTCCTCTCCAGCATCATGAAAATGAATGCTCTGTCTCTTCAAGATATTCTGACCATTACAAATTAAGGAAGTTTATTTACCATCATGAAAAACTCTTCTTATAAATACAAATAATCATGCCAAGTAGGGCAACTCTACTATATATTATATGTATATATACATATTATATATTAATAGATCATGAGGTCTGATCTAAAACCTTACTGTAATTTGTAGAAATGTTTGACCAAGTTCAAAGCAGTGAACATAGACAAATACAAATGGAAACAAAACTCATAGAAAACACTAAATATTATCATAATCTAATTCCTATTTGCATTTATGTCCATCCTTCCTCAGTGTCTTAAAATGTTTTATAATGAAAGAAAACAACATGTTGAATGTCAAGAGCTGAACAAGAACTGAAATTCATTTTTTAGGACGAGGAAAGTGACATGAAATTGAACAGAACTTTTACCATCAACATTATTCATAAGGACCATTTGTTGATTAAACTATCTGTTGTAATCTCAGCGTGTCATATCACATCAGTCACATATGAATTTAAATTAAAAAACATATTCCAAAAAATAATAACTGCCAAGTTGCCACGTGTACCATCTGAGTGCTAAATTTAAACTTTTGCAGTACTTCAGCAGCTGCATGAACCTATGAATAATTCATTAACTATATGAAATAGTAGATTAGATTTAACTGACTAGTAGCATATTTTTCCTAATGTTTAGAATAGAAGAAATATGACTAACCAATTTACCATATACCTCCTAATCAAAAGCAATCATTTTATGCAGTTTTTTGGAAGATCTACTTAATCATCAATATATACTGTAGGCAAACAGAGAGAAATTGAGATGAAATTCAGATTTACAAGAAGAAAAAAAGTGAAAAAAAAAGAAAGGAAAAGAGGACTTCTGTTAGGTAATGTACAAGTGGTTTGTAGCATTGCTCCGGGGACTCTTATTCCTGCTTTTCTTAAAAGGCAACAGAGATTTTTATAAACTTGCTTAGCTTCATAATTTTCATGTCCTATTTTCAGACTGATGAAATAATTATATATTTTCTAAATGCATAAGGAATGTTTTATCTTTCTTATAAGTAGCAGGATATTCCATATTCCCCATTCTTAAACTGCCAGAGATTAGTACTGGGCTTTCATGCTTTTTGTGGCTGATAAGCAACAGCAAAAATCTGATAGAAGGAAATTGAAAATTTTCTTTGCAGACATTACACATTGTTGTTCTCAAACAAGCTGCCATCACATAAGCAGCTCATTTGTCTCATCTGAGTTGTGACTGAAATTACAGGATTTTATGGAATCATAAAGTCATAGAGTACCTCAAGTTGTAAGGGACCTATGATGCTCATCAAGTCCAAGTTCTGCACCTCATTTACTTAAAACTGCATGTCATTTACTTAAAAATAAACTGTATGGTTAAAAGCATCATCCAGATGTACCTTAACTCTGACAGGCTTGATACTGTGACCACTTACCTGGGGATCCTGTTTGAGTAACCCAGTACCCTCTCAGTGAAGAACATAGAGTCATAGAATCATAGAATTGTCAGGGTTGGAAGGGACCTTAAAGATCTTCTTGTTCCAAACCCCCTGCCAATGGCAGGGACACCTCCCACTACAGCAAGTTGATCAGAACCCCATCCAGACTGGTCTTAAAAACTTCCAAGGATGGGGCTTCTACCACCTCTCTGGGCAACCTGTTCCAGTCTCTCACCACCCTCATGGTGAAGAAATTTTTCTAATGCCTAACCTAAATTGACCTATCTCTACTTTTAATCCATTCCTTCTACTCCTATCACTGCCCAACAGCCTAAAAAGTCCCTCACCAGCTTTCCTGTAGGCCCCCTTCAGATACTGGAACACCACAATAAAGTCTTCCCAGAGCCTTCTCTTTTCCAGACTGAACAACCCTAGCTCCCTAAGTCTGTCCTCACAGGAGAGGTGCTCCAGCCCTCTGATCATCCTTGTGGCCCTTCTCTGGACACATTCCAACACATCCTATTCCTTCTTGTAACAGGGGCTCCAGAACTGGATGCAGTACTTCAGGTGAGGTCTCACGAGAGTGGAGTAGAGGGGAAGAATCACCTAATTCGACCTGCTGGCCACGCTTCTCTTGATGCAGCCCAGGACACGATTGGCTTTCTGGGCTGCAAGTGCACACTGATGGCTCATGTTGAGCTTCTCATCCACCAGTACTCCCAAGTGCTTTTCTTCAGGGCTGCTCTCAAGCTTGTCACTGCCCAGCCTATATTGGTGCTTGGGATTGCTCCGACCCTAATTTTCCTAACATTTTCCTAATGTTCAGACTGAACTTTTCCTGACACAGCAAAAATCACTCTGTCTTGAAAACAGATTTCCTCTTTCAGGAATTTGCTGGCTGAGGAAGTTGCCAGGGTATGTGTCTTCCTCCTCAGCACAGGAGCAATTCTTAATTGGCCTTTTTCCAGTTTTCTTTGATAATCATACTCTTATATGTGAAGCAGGACGGAAAGGTATTTGTGGTACTGTCTCTAATTTGTGTGGGACTTAATGGAGTTTAACTTTTCTTTTTCCAAGAACACAGATGTTCACTCATTCTTAGTGAAAAGTAATTTTAAACTAATTATTTCTATTCAATCATTTATAGAAACGACATTCCAGACCTTCACTTCTGTATTTTTCTGCTATTCAGAACTAGTAAAGGTACACTTATCCCACCTGCTATTAAGGGTCAAGAAAAAAAGTCGAATTTGGTTTTGTACTGCCTTAAGGACACAAAGCATCCCAAAGTACTCATCAAAGTAGGGCATTAGCCACTGCACTGCCTGTGACGGATATGCAAATAGAGAAACAGTTTTTCTTCACTTAAGACTTCTAATGCTAGATAATGCACAGGGACTTTCCTTGGGCTTCCTTACCCCTCTTATAACCAAATACTTTATTGTTATTATTATTATTATAGACAGTCATTTTTAAGCAAGCAAACACATTCTTGTGTCATATGCTAAATTAAACAATTTCATAAATTCTATGTGATATGAGATGGTGAAATGGCATATTTGTGTTTCCACTAGGGTATATGAAAGTGAAGAAAATTCTGCTATGGTAAGGTAATTTCATGGTGACAAAAAGATAATATTGCTATGTATAATTATGCTGTAATTATAATAATGTTTAACACTTACAAGATGTGTTCTACCTCTAGATCTCAAAAAGTTCGTCAGAAGAATTTGATTTGCATTCAGCCTGTGGTTCATCTGCTGCTGTCTGTATTTTACAGATAGGGAAAACAAATTAGAGAAATTTAGAATATGTGCAAAAGCCACTACAGTAAGCCATTAGAAGAGGCTAGTTGAAAATATTAGATCCAAAGTTTTGTCTTCTATTTTCATTCATTAATTTCTGATGCACTGGAAGAGCTAGACTGCAACTTAACCTGCATGCCTCAGTCAAGTGTCCACAGAGATTACCTTTAGGGTATACACACAGGGTATGTTTCACTTTAACTCACCTTATAGCTGTTTTGAATACAAATATGCACATCATAATTTAAAGCTGGGCAAAATGGAAGAATCATAACCTCCAGACTTGTCCAAGAGGAGCAACAGCTCTTAGAACCACTCTTGGAGCAGCAGTTTCCTTAATGCCTACTCTTCTTGTCTCTATGATTGTCTAATACAAAGAACCTACCTCTGAAATGACTGGATCAATGATGGTATGTTTACTGAAATAAAACAATTGCTCTTGATATTTTGTGAATTTTCCATTGAAAATATTAAGGAATTACATTTCTACAAAACAAATTCAAACTGATAAAGCAGATATCAATATTGAGTGTGAGAATATGTAATGATTTTCACGAGTATATAAAAAAAAATCAATCCTCCACTAACATAAGGGTAATAAAGCATTTTGTTTTGACTAGATTTGACTGTGAACTAACACTGTCTGTGAATGAAACACATTAATTACTGAAATAGTCTTCAATATCCTTTACAGATAATGTTTTAGGTGAGAAACCAAATCAATCTTCATTAATGACAAACAAAAGGCACTGGTCAAGTGAAGAAATTGTTTCATCAGAGTGCATATTTATGATTAATAATCCTGTGTCTCCCTGACAGGTCAGGGAAAGTGATTTACATCAAAACATATTTTCCAATATTAACCAGTATTGATTGCTAGGCAGAAGCAGATGAGAGTTTTGATCATCAGGGTAGTAAAACAATATATTTTAAACACATGCAGTAGTATTCTGACTTCAGGGCCTGGAAAGTCATGGTGCTATTGAATAAAGTTCAGCAGTCTTTACAAGAGTAAAGATATCACTCATGCTTTAAAGGAGGTACTGAAAACTGTGAATGCAGTAGCCTTCTGAGTTACATCGCTTTGGGTTGGTGTGCATCAGGTTGAGGTTTCCAATTGAAGGCAGTGCAACCAGAGCTATGTTTTCTTAAAGACATATGTGTAGGATCTGTTTTTTTGTGATAAGTGTTATCTCAGTATCATTACATATGTATTTCCAGAGAGAAAAAAGACAAGAAGGTCCTTTGAGAGAGATTGGAAGTAGAAATGTATGCTACTTTGTCCTTTGAGGTTTCCTTTCTCTTACCACTACTGGATTTATCTCTACATATGTCTAGATGGCTCAGTAACTCTAGATATATACCCCGTTGATCCCTCACATTGGAAATACATGTCAAGAGAATGAAGCTAAACTGCTGCTACTTGAATACTTTCAAGGGGTAGCAAGCTATGTAAACTCAAAATAAATTTCTTTTACACTGTTTCAAAAACCTGAATGAAAATAAATTTGTTAGGGGAAAAAAAACACCAAAAAGCAACCACAAAAAAAAAAAAATCAGGAAAAGAAAATAAAAATATTGATTACTCAGAGTTTATTATATTGTTTATTAAAGCTTCAGTATCCTATACGAAAAATCTCAGAACTGTAATATGTTGGCCACTGTCAAGTATTTCATGCTTTCTACTATGTATCTGTAGGATCCAGGGGGGATGGAAAATCCTACCTTTTCTATGACTTTTTACCATATGGTGTCAAAGTAAATTGTTTAGGTCATGTTTTCTCTCATGCAAAGATTCAGTATGTAGTTATTGGCCCTTTGTCCCTAAAGTACATATTTTTGCAGGGTACTTAGAGTTAAGTGCATAAAATTACTGCTCAGACTTCTTTTACTGTTGTAATTTCAACCTGAGTCCCTTAGTTCAAGTCTCTTGTTTCTTTCCAGATAAACTGGAAAAACAGGCCAATTTTGTGATGCGAACAAACAAGGCCAAGGAAAACCTATCTAGCATAATTTTACTTGACACCTAAAATACAGTGATGTTTGGATTCAGGAAATAAAAAACGCAACAGAAATCGAATGGGCTATCTTTCATTTACTGAAAATGCATTCTCTTTTGTCACTTTCTGTATACCACAGATAGAAAGGTTTTGTTCTTTACCCACTTAAATAATCATAACTAACTAAAAGTTGTGGTGAAAATGTCTTTCTCTGTACCTACTTTGAAATCACAAATACCTTATTAAATTGTCAATCAGTTTTAGACCATTAGGTTTACTGTTATGCTAGATTATTACTAAACCTGCTTTCATTTATTTTTGTATGCTAAGCTGGATAGCTCATCCAGTTTTTGCTTTGTATAAGCAGCCTTCAACATAAAAATGAATTAATACATTTTAAATATCTATTCACTTCAAATAAATGGACATTGTCATTACATCAGTGTAAACTTGTAAAGTTTTATGTAACTTTGAAATTTTGGCCCCTTTTGAAAAAAATTTTTTTTTTCATAATTTTCAAAAATTATGATAATCAGCAATTGCTGCTTATATGACTGAAGAGTAAGTTGTTCCTCCAAGAACCCTAAAGGACATAAACATCCCATTTTATGTACTTCTCTGTACCTTTGGATAGTGTCATCTCTATGGTCTCATCTAATAAAATCAGACTTTCTTACTTTTGTGATATTGCTCCAAACTATCCCCATTTCATCCGTTTTCCCTGCCTGAAAAGTGCTGATAAAAGGCCCTTGTTCTGGCTGTTTGGGAAATACATGAAAAGATGTCACTTCAGCTTTTCTTTCCAAAATTAATATTGAAGTTTGAGGGATTTTGAAGAGTATGAAATTTTGAGATGAGCTAAACCTGCAGCTTTAATTAATCACAGCCTTAATCCATCATAATGCTTATGTGTACATCAAGCTTTTAAGCATGTGAGAGTGAGTTCACATCAGTGTTTTTTTAGAAAATAAAACTAAGTAAAGTTTAAGGTAGTGTTTACAATTTCCCTGTATTTGTATAAACTTGCACAAAGTTGAAACTTGTACAAAATATAGAGCAATGTTTATTATGATCTGCTTTTTAGTTGTTGGAATATTCCAGATATTATAAAGTGAAATTTATTTTTTTAAACAAATCTAAATTACTATGTTTGAAAAAACTAGTAACAGGAAAGGAAACTCGGAAATATTTCACTGATGTTATTTCATTAACTTAGAATGCACCCACAAAATCAAGGGACCTTGATTTAACATCTGATACTTATTCTTCAGGCAGGTTATAGAGTTTTTCTCAAGGCTAGGGTGATATCGCCAGACTGACCAGAGATATGATGTATTTCCTATTTACAAGAAAAATAATTGTACCTTGTATACTGAGAAAAAGAATGCCGAGACTGATACATCATTGACAACCTTCTCTGATATTGTTTGTTATTGTTTATTCTTCTCTGTTTTCTGTAGAAATTCTTCAGACTATCTCAGTCCATAAATCATTGGTTATTCTACTGCTTGAAGGTACTGGGGAAACATAGCACACTCAAAATCTTTTTTTTCAATGACTGTAGAATATTTGCTTGTAAAACACAGTTACCAGTATTAATGAATGTTTCTTTGTTACAGGAAGAATGTGTGCAAAATACTTTGTTATTAAGTACATTAATACCTATTTCAGATATGTTTTGGGATTTTTTTGTGTTCAGTGTAATAAAGCTATGTATGTCTTTGGATGCTGAATTTTTGATAAACTGTGGTTTTAGTGTTCTTTCATAGTATGCACACAAGTGATTGAAAGGTTTTATTATGGTTTGGAAAGCTGTAAAATTAACCAGTCAATCTGGAGAAGGAAGAAGCCGTTTTCAGTAAAAGATGTTAAAGGGAGAAAAAAAGTGACCCATAGGGGCTGGCTAGTTGACACTATCCCAACTGAGGTGACCTATTTAGGTTTTTTTCAGTCATTCAGTCCTATGAAAGGAGAAAAATGCGGTAGGCAAAGAAAAGAAGCTTGCGTAGTAAATAAAAATCATGGAAAAGGGAAAGGTGATACAGGGTGTAACTGAAAGATTTATCCTTTGAGTTGTCTCAAAGAATAAAGGTATCTTGTTTTCAGATTGTTTGAGTCTCTTAATCCTTTGTAATCAACCTTTTTGAAGAAGGCTTTGTATGCAGCTGGCAAATCCCAGAAGGCCCATCCTCTGTGTCATAATTATAAAGGTTTCCATCATCATAGAGAAATTTTGTAGCTAGCAATGGAATACATAAAAGTCATCTGGCTTTGTTTGTCTGGTAGGGTGGAACAGATTTTGCAGGATATTTATCCATCCAAAGGTTGAATAGATGCTTACTAGGTTATTAAGAAAATCTTCCTGTTCCTAAATCACTTTGAAATCATGTGCAATCATGGATGTGCATTGTCATCCTTGAAGTCCTGAACTGTAATCAGTCCTTACATACTTTGATGATGCTAGCCCTCTTTTATACACCAAATAGACCACCCTTTCTATACCCGCAATAAATTTAATAGCAGTTCATTGAAAGATTTTTTTGTTTCAAAATGTGATCAAAAAGGACAGCCATTCAAAAGCACTAGGCAGTGAAAGGAGGTGCTTGGACTTCATCACCATATCTAGTTTGTGCAATATTTACTGTGTTACTATGGGGAAATTGTTTATATGCATGAGGCACAGCACACGATGCTTACTTTCACAAATACTTAGAGCAGAACTCCCACTGCAAGGTTCATAATAGCAATCAAGCTGTTCAAATAAAGTTTCTTTAACAAGCCTCAGACATAATTTCCCTGGTGTGGATTGGCTTGTAAAGAGTATGGGGGAGTACTGCCTTTTGTAGTGAAACCCTCTTCTGTGGGATTTTTTTCCCTTTATTTTCCCTTTTTAAGTTAGAGAAACCTGCTATTTTCACTGAAATACAGTGCTTATGTCTCATTCTGGAAGTCTCTTGGTTGTTAGGGTGCCAGGTTGTGCCTGTTTGGGAACGGACAAAGTTGGGGTGATGCATATCTCTGTCTTGTGCAGACACTAGGCATTACTGCTTTAGAAGCATGGACCGTGTCCCTGAGCTGCATAAGGTACATAAACAGCATGATGTACTGTATCTTTCAGCGTGGTGCAGTGAGCCCCACCAGCATGTCTGGCACCTCTGCAAGTCAAGGGAGAAGAGGAACAAGCAGAGTGAGCTGCTGAAGTTCCTTCTCCACCCTCCCCATTCTCTGCTTGAATCAGGGAGCAGTGGGAAGACTTTGGGACAAAGAAACATAATTGCCTCTATACTCAGCACCACCCCACTTTCTCCTGTGTTACCTGTTGTAATACAAATTTGGTTCTTTTAGCCTAGAGAACAGCCATGCCCTGTGACTGCAGGACATACAGTCCCAGGGCAATTTAATTTTGAAAACCTAACACTGACAGAGAGGCCCTGGTGCTGTGTCATTTTGTGGCCCCTTCATGTGAAAGGCTGGAGTTTTCTAGCCTCTTTTTGTGGTTTCACAACTCAGGGAATATAACACAAGCTCACATTTATTGTTACATAATTACATTTTCATCCTGAAACACAAGTGTTTTCTAGGGTTCTTTGACTTCTATCAAATTAATAGCTGTGGCCATGTAATACCCTGAAGAGCTTTCCATACAGTAATTATAATACACAAAACAGACTTTGAAATTATTGGTTTGCTGAAATGTTTAAGGTAGGGTGTTGGAGCTATCTGAGAAAACCTTTAAGTGCTTGCATTTCTATTTGTAGACTGTTATATTTTTAATGATATATTTATGGCTTTGAGTAATATTTTATATACAGGAAAAATAGTTAATTTACTTAGATGACTCATGGACTAAGCTTAACTTCATTGAATTTTTCTTCTGCTTCCATTTCCTGGGAAATGCAACTCTTGTTAAAAAAAAAAATTATGATAATGAAATGACATCTTACTGATGTCTGCAACACAATTCACACTTGGTTACTTCTTTCATCACTGTTACAAGAGGCACATGGAAATATTAAGATACAGTAGTGTAAACACTTTACATTGACCTCTTTAATGTAACAAAATCAGTTTAGCACTGGAAAAAAAGTGTACAAAAATGTATTTTTACTGGGTTATTTATGACTCCCCTATAAGTGCTAGACCAGGTCATGATGTCATTTGTGCAGCTATATAGAGAAAATATATTATACACTATTTTTCAAGTAAAGAAGGCAAAATGCTTTTGTCCTACTGTGTCCCATCTTTGGACTTCGTATTGATTTTCCCATAGAAGTACTTCACATGAGAAACTAAGGAAACTGAAATGGGTAAAGCCTGCAGCTAGATTGAGAGTAATTGTGTAAGAACCCTTTTTTGAGAGAATTTCTAAGAGCAGCAGTCATTGTGAGTGTTGCTGTGTGTGAGCCTCGGTCACAAGCTGCAGTATGGCATCACCAGAAATACGTCCGATAGAAAAAAAAAAAAATTGCTGGGCGATATCCAAGTCATCTGTTTTTGAGGATGATTTTGAAGATTTTTTTTTTTTCCTATTTAAAGGTTCTGACAGAATCTGAAGCATTTTCTGGGCCATGGCATATGGGAATGACCCTGTCAGTTAGACTTACAGGTGAACCAGGCCAACTGTGGAAAAACATTTTGGAGGATATCTGCTTCCAGCTGGACGATGTTACTTGGTCCATTCATGTCAACTGGCTAATGTGCCTAACATGTGAGAAAGATTGGAAACTGTGAAGTAATCTAAGGCTGTGCAACAAAAGCTGCTAATATTATACTAGATTTGTGTGTCAGTTAACATTGTTCAAAGAAAAAGTGCTTTGTCAAAATATTAATTGGACAGAAAGTTTTGTCTGACATGCTGGAACTAAAGACTCTTGAATTCAGTTTCTGTATCTCAGCCACATGTTGCAATAGTTCAGAAATGAAGTCTGAATCCTATAATCCCAGTATACCCAATATGAATCCATTATATGAATTTCTATATTCTTCAGTTTGGTAAACAGATGTATGAGAATTGCCTATGTTGCAGGCAATAATATATTCAGCATTTTTCTGTTACATGACGATTGCTGCCATCCTTTTCTTTATTATTTGTTAGATTCCATAATAACAACTTTTATTTTAAAAGCTTCTCTGTTCTCTAGTCTTAAACTTATGCCCCTGTACACAAAGTTTCTGGAGACACTGTCCAAAAGCATTACACAAAAGATGTATTATTTAATAGACCAAAAGTCAAAATGTTCATGATTCAATATGTCGTAGGTCACTACATTTCAAAATGACTGCATATTTCCTAAATGATGCCTAGTTCTGAAATACATTTTAGGAACTGACAACACTTCAGCTAGTTTGGGAAAATGCAAAGACTTCAGAAATGCTTTGACTCATGAATTATGGTGTTTAGGCAGTATATATTTCTTTTGCTATGTCCTAGGTGGAAAACTGGATTTTCAGACTCTGTTACTGTTTAGCATATTTTTACATTTAGCATGGTCCACAAGTTTTTCTGCAACACTTATGGACCATATTTTCATATATATTGCAGTTCTTAATGACATTTTGATAGGTCTATAATGAGTCAGAAATTTTTGTTATGCACTATGTCTTTTCGTTCACAGGGATATATATAGTTTTCTGGCTGCTCTGCTGTGACATATTTTAGAAATTAGTAGTCATAATATTGGTGTGAGTTACAGATCCTTCCCTTCCTTCCTTTTGCTAATACAGAATACAATGAGTTGCGTTTTTTGTTGTTGTTGTTGTAGTTGTGGTTTGTTTGTTTGTTGGTTTGTTCGCTTGTTTTCAGTATGGACTGCTATTTATATTAATTTGTTGCTTCAGAGCATGAGAGTGAAAGATTTTTATTTCAGTTTCGGACTAGTGTTTTCAGAAAGATCATGGGTTGTGCTATCATTAAATGACTCATAACTGGTGCTCTTTTTGCTAGGGATTATTTTTTTAATTCTTCATGGACTATGGCAGGGTCCTGAAGCACACAGAAAGGAAACGTTGAAAGTAAGATTTATTTATTTTTATATATGCAAAAGAAAATTATATCTTTTTCAAGATGCACCAAAAAGCATATGTGTGTAAATGTCACTAGTGCTTAGTTGATATTAATTTTCATCTGTCTTGTGTATTGTAGGATTAATATAAAACACATTAAAAAAAATTAGTAAGTAATTAATACAAGCATTTTTCCTGAAAAATATGCTTAAATAAAATCTCTACATTTTGCTGGTTTATATTTTTAGGAATATTGTCATTATGGTTCTATTATGTTTAGGACTGTACATAAATGGCATGTTTTCTGTTTCAGCACATAGGAATAGATTGGTTGATTCAGCAATTGCTATTTTCTATTTGAAATTGATTACACAGATATAAATATTATTAGTTTTCATGATGTCCAGGAGATGTAGTGACTCAAGATTGCCAAAGTCAGGTGATCCTATACTTCCTCCCCCTCTTGGGATGAATGATGATTTACAGTTGTCCACCCAACATGCAAAAGTTGTGTTTCATCACAGTGATGCATGTCTAGTTATTTTCATTATAGTCCTTTACCAGTCCCACAGGGGAGTCTAATTAATGGACTGGGTAAGCCTTGCTGCAAGAATTTTCTTCATATAGCTGCTGGTCTTTAGCAATATGTCCTGGTAAATCCACCCAGCACACCATCCTATAGAGATGGCAATACATCTCTGTAAATAGTCTAGTTTTGGGGGGTTCTGTTCAGTATTGCATAGACACACATGGCCTGCTTTCAGGTTTGGGGCATCTCAAGGGGAGCTAGCAAAAGGCATCAGCATCTCATTTCCAGCTTTCACCATTTGTTCATACAGACCTAATTTGGGTCTTTACATGCTTTGTGTGGGTTATGTTCATTCATCAAGATCTCAAATGTCAATGATTTACATCTGACCCCTCTTTAAGAGGTCAAAATCTTCTCAGAAATCACTGTTCTACAGGAGTTTTTTGAGTTTTGCATTTCATAGTCCATGGTCTATGTCTCAGCTGAGGCAAGAATAAAAAGCACATTGGAGCAAGAACTGTGGTAGAAACCATACACAATTTTTGAGTGTGTTCATGATATTATTCCTTCGTGTTGAAGTATTATACATGACCATTACAGAATTTATTTATTAAAATACTAATCAACAGCTTAGATGTTTCCTATGTCTTTGCAGATTCCAACAGTTGTTAAACATACACCAGGGAAAGTTCTCATAATTACTGATCATAAGTCCCCATGCACAATGTTTTGTGCGCAATACTCATGACAATATTATTTTGAAAAATTTACTTTTTCAAGATTCTTTGAAAATGTATTTTTTCTGGGTTTTTTTTTTTTTTTTTTTTTTCAGTTTGTTTGTTTTTTTCCAAAGAGTCATTTAATAGTCAAATACAGATTTTAGTTAACCAACTCAGTAGTATTCTTCTGGAACATGACAAACAAAGTAAATTGGTAAAGGAAATCCAATTAGTGTGTTAAATATACAGTATTTTCTTTATTGTAATAAATGGTATTAAGACCATGTATTTCATCTTTTGCCACAGGTAAGATTATGTCCCCAAGTTTCATGGATTAGTCACATTTTTCTTCTGTTCTACAAACAGTTTTTATATAAAATTTATGTAAATAGTGACATTTTCATGGAAATTGTGTAAGATTTCACCCAACATAAGACAAAAGAGCATTTTTTATATATAAAGCTGTGTGCAGTACTAGAAATTTGCTAGGTGGCATTCATATAAATTACTATGTTCATAAAAAGAAATGGATACATATAATGTATGTGTACTTACATGCACAAATATATATACATTTGCATACATGCATATGTATATGGATATTAACATACATAAGAAGTTGTGCATGTGATATATAATAACATTCTTACTGAATGTTATTTATCTGTCTGCAGGAGAAAAAGAGTATGCAAGAGCACTTAAAGATGAAATTAGATTTTTCTTGAAATTACCTTGAGGAAAGTTGATAATTTTCATAATAGCAGTTTTATCAGTCAGTGTCATCACATAACAGTGTGAAATTTTTTCCTGTCCATCATACTCAAGGCTGATGTTCTTTAATCTTGTGATGCTTAGGTAATGTAGGTTGACAAGATACTGTATGACGAAGACTCCACATAAAAAACATAGAAAAAGCAAAAGAGTACACCTAGACTATGTTGTAGATCTCAGTGTCAAAGACTGTGTCCTCTTTGATGGTGAGGTGAACCCAGCTTATGGAATGCTACAGAAAGATTGCTGTGGATAAGGCTTCCAGCTGAGCATCAGGGATGATTAATGAAAGAGATAAGAGAACATCCTCCTTTTGACATTAAGGGCAGATAGAGGAGAATGAAAGAGTAAAGAAAAGCAAAGCATTTATGTCTGAAAAAGTAATGAGGGTCAGCAGAGCTCTGGTCTCAAATTAGAGTTTTGTGTTGGTCCATTTGTCATTGAAATTTGACCCCTTCTTTCTGATAAAGTACATTTAAGAGAAGATGGTAAAAATATGTCCTCTATAGAGAAAAAAAAAGGGTGAGAAGCTTTGATGGGAAGAAACACGGCAAGACAAAAGCAGAATGTGAGCCAAAATCCCAAGCTAGGTGTTTCTTAGAATAATATAAGTTACTCTTTCCTTCAGCTCTGAGATGTACTTTGTGTTAAGCCAAATACCTTCACCAAAGCCTATTGAGAAATTTAGATGAAAGACTGGTAACAGAAATAAGTATTGCTGAAGATAGTTTTATAATATACATAGCATGTTCTGACAACACAAGGAAGTTCATGACCCAATCCCTCAGCTTTTTGGAGGGGATGAATCAAAAGAACACAGTCAATGTAAATGTCAGAAGTCATGAAGGAGCTTCCTGTTAATAAAGATATACTGTTCATGCTGTAGAAGAAAAAGATCATTCCTCATTCACTGAAGTTATTTAAAGGAGTACTTTTTTTGTAAGCAGACAATTTGTAAGTAGAAAATTATTTAGTTAGATATACCAGTGTGTCATAAACAGAAGCACAGTAATTTGACAAATGAGTTTAAAAAATATGTTTCCATTTATGAAAAAGAACAAAAATAAATAAAGCAAGAAATTAATTCATTGGAAAACATAAAAATGAAACACTTATTGCACGAGCTGGTTAAAACCTGCATTTATCTGTAGTATAGTTTAGTTGAGAACTTCAGCTGGGAATGTGCAATACTGTCAAAACATATGTTAAAATGAGGATTCTTCCAGAATAATTTCTTTTTAACATAGCTAGTGATAGTGTAATTGAATCATATTTGTTTAGCAAGCTGGTTTCTTGAGCGTTTTCTGAGCATAAGTTCCTTTCTATTCATCAAACAGCAATGTTATATAAGATTACTGCAGCAACTAAGTAGCTCATATGAAATACAAGCAAAAGATTAGTACATTTTAAAATAACATGGTGATGTCAAAAACAGAGATGTCATTTCCAAGAGATAAACTATGGATGTACTGTTTTCACAGTTATAATGATACAGCCTAAATAGATTTCTTCTCATCCTTTTTTTTCTTCTCTCTTTTAATATCTGTTATCTACTTATTTATCTATGTGTGGGATCAGTACAAAATGGTGTATATCAGTATTGCTGATATAGCTTCATATGTTTAGCAAATGAGTCAATATGAAAATGATCTTTGTTATAGCTACAGATAGCAGAAAATTAGGTATATTATCCAGGAGAAAAGGAACGATATGGTGCTACTGCTTCTTGCACCTGCCTGCTTTAATCCATCACAAGAAAAGGATAGTTATGACAAATATTACTTCTGTCTGTTGCTCTCCCACCCTTGCCATCCTCCCCCCTGCCCTGCAGCAAAACAGCAAGGAAGAAATAAATGCTTTTGCCTGAAACATAAAAGACATAAAAAATGACATATTTTATCTTACCCATGTTTGGAAAAAGGAGGTATATAGGAATACGAATGGACACATAGTTAAGATGAAAAGAAAGAGTAATTTACATGTTTTATCTTACATAGAAAGTTGTAATATTCTAGTCAGGTGATCCGAAATTGCCCAAAGGTCTTCAATCAACATAATTATTTTAGTATGAAGAAGGAAAACACAACATAGAATGAAGACTAGTTCTGTTAAGAGGGCTCATTGGTTACAGCTTCTTATGGCAAGTGATGAAGACCAAGAAGCATCTGGAGGCAGTTCATGGAAGAGTCAAGTGACAGACATGAAATGATAGGCATTTATCTACTGGAACTGGGTGTGAAATTTTCTAACACCTTGACACTTTCCACAGTGAAGTGGAAGAATCACTAAATATACTAATTAGAAGAACAGATGTTGGCAATATACCTGTGTTAACTTGGATTATTTTCTTGACCTTTGAAAACTATTTCTTCATTTACTAGTCCTCTCAGCACATTTTTTTATTTAATTGAAAGATAAAAGTGTCATAATATTTAATTATTTTAATATGGTAGATAATTTGAAGTAGAAAATAAGGAGAGAAAAGTACCATCTGGAAGTTACTTTGTTTTGATGTGTGTTTGTTTTGCTTTGTTTTTAATAAAATAATAATTTTGCTATTATATTATGTCATACTATGCAATCTTGACACAAAATCCTTCTGTAATATATATGGTCACATCCTGGAACAATACAAACCCAACAATAATAACTAATATTATCTAAATATATTGGTGAAATATATTTGAAAATAGCATTTTCAATCCGAGACTGAAAATAAACATTGAACTAAAAGAAAGCATTCCAATCCACACTCTATTCTCTATCTCTGCAGAGCACAAGTGTGGTAAATATTTCCACATTTATGACCATCAGGTTGCTTGAAGGATTTAGAAAACATAAAAGGTCAACAAACCTAGTGAAAATGCCACTGAGAAAGGGCACTATCTATTACTCGTTTTCCGTTTTTTGTTGGGTTTGTTTTTTTTTTTGTTTTTGTTTTGTTTTGTTTTTTTTAAAAAAAAAAAAAAAAGGGATATTAAAGAAGTAGTAACTTTATTTCATTGTAGAAATAGCCTTTTAGTGAGAAAGGTGTAGAAAGAGCCAGCACATAAAAGGTGTGGCCAAATTCAAACAATAGGTAACACCTATTTTTTAATAATGAGTGTAATTACCTACTCAAGAAAACTACCTACCAGTTATTAAATTGAAGATATAAATAAACTGTTGAAATGTAACATCCTGTAATACATGAGATTTGTTGAGATATGCAAAATTTTTTCTTGACTTAATTTCCATTAATGTGTGATGCTGCTCTATAGAAGAAAGAATCTCAGGTGACTCCATTCAAAATAAAAGCTGTATTTATGGTTTTTATTCTGATGACTCACTACAGAGAACAAAGAAATTCTAACTGTGGTCTCACACATTTTTAATTCTGGAGAAATTCCACTTCACATACTTCAAGATGCTCTTCATCCATACCAAACAATGTACTTTGATCTTGGGTTATACTCCCAGATACTTATGGTACTCTATTTAGCATTTTTAGCTGTATCTTCATGTACCCTCTGAGATTTTTATCCAAGGCACACACTTGCACTTCCTTTCCACAGAATCCGTGGTTCAGCTGAGAAGTAGAGGAACTTGGACATTCATGACCTTACTCTAATATGAAAAGAAGAATGTGGTGAAAACTCCCAAATCTTGTAGGTCAGAGGTAATCGCTAAACCTCTTATAGTCTTCATAAAATAGGAAAATCATCTTGTGCTTTCATTGCAAAAATAAATACATCAAAGGTCGCAAAGATAGTAGAGGTGAGATGCATTCACTAAACTTTCTTTCCCTTGTAATTATTTTTTTTTAAAATATTATTTCTATGGGTTGAGTATTATTCATAACAACTACCTATTAGAAAAAATATCTCAGTTTCCCACACTGAGTGTAAGGATGCCATAGAAAGCAAGACTACCTAAATTCTGTTTTAGTTTGTGTTAATGGTTTGTTACTGGAGGGAGGTATTTCAAAAGAGGACAGGGAGAATATGATCTGATCATGCTCTTTATTTTGTTTGTTGTCTTCACATTTTATAGGAGATGGCTGAAACAGGCAGACCATTTATGGCCTCAAGTAATATGTGTGCATGTTGTTTATATTATACTGACTCAGCTCTCTGAATCTTCTACAGGCATTCTGGAGAGATTTTCATTTAAGTTAGGTACACACTTAAATTAAGTGTATAGCTTTCAAGCTGAGAACTGTGAAATCTCGGTTAGGATAATTTTGACAGGAAGCCGTGCATTCAAATATATTCAGGATCATTCTCTTTAAAAATGTGTGAAAGGAAACTGCAGCAAAACACTATGAAAAGCTGTAAGAAAACTTGAACTTTAAAATTTAACTTATTATTAGTGCCTTCTATTCTTTCTCACATTTTAGAAAATATTCCTGTGTTCTTCTTTATACTGTCTTTATTGCTTTATATAATACAAGTACTTCAAAGCTTTTAAGTAAAGACATGTTCTACTGATTTCTGTGATACTGAGGTACTCAGTTTTTCACTTTAATAAAAACTTTAATAATATGTATTCTCAGGCTTGTGGATGCATATAATTGAATGGATTAAATGCCAATAGGTTCTTGGATTGCTTCAATTAAATTTTGTGCATGAAAATAGTTTTCCTGGCCAATACCTTCCTCTACTCTTAATGTATTTTCGGAAAACTTCTTACATGTGTCTGCATATCACAGGAGTCACTCCAATGGACATATACTGAAGGAACACCAGAATGAAACTAGAATGAGGACTTACAAATTTTTCATGACCCTAATTTAATCAATAATGAATTTGCATCAGTTTTGGCAACATTAAAATCAGGAAATGGAATCAGACTATTTTAGAAGATGCATGTGGGTTAGTCACAGGGTACAGAAATCAAAGTAGTGTACACCTGGGAGATCTGCTACCAAATGAGCTCATCTAAGCGTGGGTTGCAAATAGAGCAAACCTGGTGAATAACTTGTCAGCATGCAGGATGCAGCCCTGGAGCCTTTTCTTCACAAGGGGCCCAAATATTTTTCTTCATCTCAAATTTTTATAAAAGCAGATTCTGTATGTGATAAGCAGAGTTAGACTGGGCACTGATTCAAAATGAGTTTGATAAAGGCCAGGAGCCATTCCATTTCAGCCTCTTGAAAATGACTCAACATTTTTTTCATAGGGATTGGATTTAATGATCTTGATAGCTACTGACACATCAGTCTTTTCATAATCCTTTCTGTCTGTATAATTAAATTGAAGTTTGGCACCAGGGAATCTGGTGCTCTGTCAGGTAGTATATGTTTTTCCTAGCCTAGAACAGAAAGACTGTGCAGGCAAGGTATTATTCTGCTTCACTGGCTTGGGAGGAAAAGAAAGAGAGAGTGATAGTAGGCTTTTAGTACTCAGGTCGATTCAATTTTCCATCCACTAATCTATTGTTATTATGAGGACTGTTTTCTGTAAAGTACTCTATTTACATAAGCTTTTTTTAAAAACCACACACTAGATTTCTATGTAAATTCAGTTCAAAAAAGAAAGTATGCCATTTTCTCTTGTAGTGAAATCCCCTCCATTTTCCTCTCTTTGTAGCTGTTGACAGGTCTAATTTGTCAACTGTGTGACCATACACCTTTTACAGGCCAGCTCTGGTGTAGATGTATAACAAGGCTGGCACATTAAAAGACACAGGGACTTTTCCTCCTAGAATACTATTTCTCCATCTTAATTTCTCAGTTTTCTTTAATCACTGTTTCACCATTTCCATGCATACACACATACATAGACAGGATCAGGAAATTATTGTTTACAAATGTATATGACTGCACAGATAGATGTTATTGACAAAATGCTTCCAAATACCTCCAAAACAGGGACAAAAAAACCTGAGTGATGACAATGCAGCTGCTTTTTTCACTTTTTCGGGGTGTGTGTGCGTATGTGGTTTTTTGTTTGTTTGGGGGTTTTTTTTTGCATTTTCTTAAATGCAAAGTTTCAGTGAAAAGGAATGATGTTGTTAACTCTAATAAGACAGGATTTTTTTTTTTTTTCTGATTTATACAAAGTCTGAGTGAAAGTACTTTCCAAAGAGATAGACTAGTAGAGCTGGTAGAGAATTAAAGCACTACATTTTAAAGGATTCTTTGCTGTTACAAAGATAAAAATATTGAAGAGAGAAAAAATTACTTATATCTTGTGAAAATAAACTTCATATTTTCACTCCAGATTTATAGTCAGGTCATTTCAGATGGTTATTGATGCATGTAAATCAAGTCCTAAATATGTATATGACGTTAACAAGCATCAATTGCAAATAAACATCTCATAGATAGTTATGAGAACAAATTTTGCATCCATAGAAGTCACTTTGTAGTCTGCTTTTGAGAATTTGCCATACAATAATTTTCTCTTTTGTATATAAAAAATGCATATAGGAAATTCTAATAGGTCATTTGGGACAGCAGTAAAACCTATCTGTACTCTAATGCAGAATGGAATATCTAAAGCAATTTGTGTTATGATGCACACATGTTCCATCTGCAGTGCCTGTCCACATTTCTAAGTAAGTACCACTGGAGAAAAATCCTAGAAGTGAAAGTATGTCGTATATTATATAGGGGGGAAAAAATTTTAAAAATCTATTCTTAATGACTTAAGCAAGACAAATTGTAAATTGTGCCTCCTAGAACTGAGAAAACATTGTGAGTGCCCTTACTGCTACTGCTTGTATGTTCTATTTTTAGGTATAAAAAAAGATAATTAAGATAGAAGGTTCCATGGCAGACAAGTAATTCCTCCTGCTTTCCTGGAGTTATCTTGGTCTGAACCACTACATCTAGACATCTTATCAATAACAATTGCTATTGCAGGCTTTACATTGAGAATTTACTCTGGTGTGATAAAATGAAAACCCCACACATTCTCTGCTCAGTGCTCTCTTATACTTTTTCTGCTTACAGCAGTTGGATTCTCTTCTTAGCTTGAGAAGGAACTTCTTAAGGAAAGCAAAGTAAATAAAAAACAGTATCTCTTGCTTTATGGATACTAGATAATCCCTTTGTGAGCACCAAGAACTTATATGTGTGGAAAGGTATGCAAAAATACTCCTTAAATGTTTTATAAGATTATTTAAAAAAAGAAAAAATTAGAAGGATGTGGAATATCTTAAATACAGTCTGAAGACCCTGTTTATAAAGTAAAAAAAAAAAAAAAAAAAAAATAATAAAGAAAACATATTGAAAAAACACATTTTAAAAAAAAAAAAAAAAAAAAAAAAAAGATTACTAGAGTAGCCTTGTTGTAACATGACATACTGTAAACCAAAAAGTTCAAAGCAGGCAGTTCACAATATGTGTTCAACACAAACACAGCTAAAACATTAGACATCTCAAGAGATATATAAAACTGTCTGTGTTAAATTGTTGTGGCAGCATGCAATCGTATTTAAAAGAGATTCGTGATTTGAGTGCTACCATTATACAATATATAATTGTTTTAATAATAGGGAAGTATAAAATGTACTCACTATTCAGCTAGTTTTATTATCTCCTTTGGCCTTTTAAATGAATTCACAGCTTCACTTTTATTAAACTCTTTCTGTTGCATATGCAGGCACTTATATTTTGTCAGACACAAGTTCTGCTTATCATTTATGAATATTTAGATGTTCCATTGTCAGGTTATCCCCTTACAAATAACCCACATCCCATTATTCTTCCCATGATGAAGGGAAGAATAAATGCTGGAAAACATCTAATCACCATGTGAAAAACATTTGAGGGGGTGAAATAGGGAAAATTAGTTTGTGCTGTTACTAATACTGAAAAACAGAGCTGTCCAGAAGATGAAGACACTCCTTTTCCTATCTGATTTGGTCTAATAAGAACTTTGTAAACCTGGAGACATTGGACAGTCTCTGATGAAGGGAAGGAGACCATGTATTTATTCTCCTTTCCTCATGTTACAATGGATTCTCACTTTTTTATTTTTCAACATTAGAGGGAGAGGTGCTAAAAGGAGTACTTACTTCTTATTGAATGAAACCTTTTTTCAGGTCCCTTGGAGGTTCTCAGGCTCCTCAGATCATTGCCCTCCTTCCTAGAACAGAAACTTTTAATATGGGTCCGATTGACCAGACATAAAGCAGTTCAAATGTTTTATTCCTACTGGGACCAATTTAACGTTGTTATGTTTTGGCAATCTGAGATTCAGTGCATTTGTTTGTCATTAAACAGATCTAACAAATTGATGTGAACAAACATAAAATAAAAATGCAAAGAGGGATAATTGTTAAAAGAGAATAAATATGGCCTGGTTGATAACCAGTCATAGAAATGTAAATATTGATGTTATAAAACTAAAAATTTATATTTTCCCTGTACTAGGATTTCTAGTAATTTTTTGGATTACCTGAAATCTTATTCTGTGTGTGTGTATATATATGCATTAATAAAATCTATACTTAGCCTTGTACAACTACTTGAAGCAGTCTAGTGATCTCAGTGCTCTTCAGATACCAGTCTTCTAGACTGTTAGTGTTCAGGGCCACTGCTGTATTTACTGGACCTAGCTGCATCTGTAATTAGCACAGTCCTTTCTCATAAAGGGCTTTAATTTTACAACATTTATGTCCTCCATTCTGGTTAATTTTCCAGGTAAAGAGCAGCCAGAACAGTTAATTGGGTAGTGAGCATTTTTTGTTATCTCATAGCTTTTTTTAAAAAACAATGGATGATTTTTTTGTCTTGTTTGGATGACTGTGGTGCAAGTGATAAACTTAGATTATGGAAGTAGTGAAGTAGCAGTAACATAAATTCACCCTCTAAGGTTAGGTGCCTCTTACATAGTTATTAACATTTCTTCTTTCCTGTGACACTGTGATTTTGAAGGAAAAATTGTTTTTTAATTGGTACCTAGGTGCTTTGAAAAGAGAATCTTCTGTGTAGTTGTTCATGAGCCTTGAGATTTGGCTCACAAATAAAAACCGAGAGAGAAAATTCTGTGTCCTGTGTTTTGGAAGGCCATCTGTCCTATATTTTAAGATGTGTTAGTTAAGATTTGTGTTGTGTCTTGCTGAATTTATTAATCTTCATTCCCCTTTGTAACACATAATTTAGTGAAATGTCTGAATATCAGAAAAACTATACTGAGGAGAAAGTAGGAATAATTTTGTGTTGATTGAGGTCAAGAGGTTAATTAATTATTTAAATTATTTTTGTGCCAGGTAGAATCTATTTTAAAAGATTTAAAAACAAAGATAATCTATCAAGACTGTAATACCAAACACATCTTAAACACAGAGAAGATGTGCATTAATTGTTTGAAAGCTGAATCTGGTAGAGGTGAAGCTGCCTCAGTTTCATTCATAGAATCCTTGGCCCCACCAGTATACATTTCCACCTCTTAACCCAGACTTATGACCTCTTTGATCCCTGGATCCCAGGCCACTTACCCAACTCAGCAGGCAGTCCAGCCTGATGCTTGCTGGTGATGTGTGCTTACACATGCACCCTCACATGCTCCAATGGTGGCCTGCAGGCACATGGCCCCTGTAAGACCTGATCCAGCTGCTTCCACTCAGGCATCCCCCACTCTCCAGTGTGCACAAACAGGGAGGTCTCACACAGGAAAATAGAAAGAAACTGAGTTTAATAAGAAGACAGGACAAATCAGGTGCAGGGCATGGCCAGCCAAACACATGACCAGCTCCTGCTTACATGTTATCAGCTTCTTTTACTCCCTTATCCCTCTATTTATCCACACTTGTTCCTCTACAAACTACCCTCAGTCCCAAAGGTTCCTGAGAGCCTTTCCCTGGCCTGATAACAATTGGGTGTCCACTCAAGACATGGGGACTGGTCATCTCCTGTGACATCTTGGGTAGAGACCAGGGCAGGGTCCCCCCTTGCCTATGTTCCTCTATCATCCTTCATTTTATCATATAACCAAGTGAAAGGATTTGATCCTCTCATCAGACAGAAATGTATTTATTTTCTTTATGTTACCATGTTGAATGCAGATTAATGTGGTTGTATTGAATATGTGCACTCCCCATGGCAAAGACAAACAAAACCCCTAAATAAATAACAAATTCCCATAAGTCCTTACCTTTCTGTTGAGTTTGTAAGGTGTAATCAAGGTGGTAATGGAAAAATATGAGCTGGCTGGAGCTTTCTGGAGGAAAAACATGAAGAACAAGGACACCTTTAGTGGCACTGAAATGAACTTAAACTGTTTACTTGTCCTGTCTGCAGTAGTGATAAAATTATTTTGTGGCTGTTGAAAACTCTCCAAACTGGATATTGTGATGTGCCTGTAAATGGACAAAAGCAAAAGTGATCGTTCCTTGTGCCTTGTAAAGCTGACAAGGACAGAACAGAACCCAAATTATCTTTCCTTTCTTCCAAATTATACAGTCCACGAACAAGGTATAAAGACTTAATACATGTCTAAAAAATTCTATAGTTATCAAAGCATGAAGTACTTTTACAACAAGTAGCAGCTGTTTTGGAACTGTGGTTTATAAAGGGATAATCATATGTTTCCCATCTTAAAATACAAGCTTCCACCTTTTGCCTCCTCAAAGAGCATAAACACAAGGTCATTTCATTAAATTATGGGCAGCATGTACCATAATTTTAGAATTTACTATTCAATGAATGCATATATAAATATGGATTTATAAAGAAACATCTTCCTGACAGTGTGTCTAAAATAAAATTTCTTACTTATCACCCATAAAATCACAAAGTGCTGACTTAATAGACTGACAAAAACTCTGTATGTTTCTTTATTAACTCATTTTCTGAAGACAGTGTTAACCTGGAAATAGAAAATAATATTGCTAATATCAAGTAACACCTAAACTGTGGGGGGTTTTGTGCATGTCTTTTGTATGCAGAGGAGATTTTTTTGCTTTGGAAGTTGGTCATAGTACAAACAGCTTTAAAACTCAGGCCTGAACTAGGTGAAAAATATTTGAAACCAGCTTAACTGGAGATGTCTAGTAAATAATTTGTCTATAAAACAAAACTATGTACAAAACCATAGATGCCCTTTTCAAATTTTTCTTTATACATTTATACTTTTCTTTTTACAATTTTAGAACATTTCTACACCTGACTTTTAGATAATACGTCACGTAAAAAGAGGAGAAATAGAGAACACAATTAAGCATTAATTCATTACATATGTAGAATTTTTTTAATTCAGCTTTAAGAAAAAAAATTGCTTTATTGTTTTTTTGCAGTCTCCAATGATTTCTCACACCAGAAAAAAAACCCATAATGTATAGGATTACTCTTTATTTAAAAAAAAAACCAACACAAACCAAACCAAACATTTTTTAATGTGGTGTTTGTGATGGTTTAGGAATCTATGAGAACATGGTGCATATTGGCTGTAATAGGTGCCTTCAGATCTGGCAGGGTAAAGGACACACAGCTGTTTCCAAAATGAAAATGAACATGGTTTATAAAGACTCATGTCTGCGAGGTCCAGCAGAAGCTCAGGTAGATGAATGTGAGTAATAACAATAAGAGCATGTTCTGTGCTGACTGGGATCTGAAGGGTTTGTATTAGCAGTCAAAGCAGCTGGTGGCAAAAGAAACCTTTTCAGTTTCCACTTGAGCAGGTGAGGTGCTGGAGCCCCAAGAGTTGGGTGGTGTCTATGGTTCCCTCCTCCTTCACCAACTTCCAGGAGGTTGTTCCCAAAGCTCCTCCACCATTTCCAGTGACTTACTGCATGCTTATGTGTTCAAAAAATACTCTAACTCGTGGCATCACATTTGCTAGTTTACTTAAAAATCCCCAAAGCAGTCAGCCCTTTTAGAAGTAATTGCTACCAGCATTTTACAGACTTTAAAAGAGCAAGATGCCTAACATTCACAGTTTGTCTTCTATCTTGTCTGCATCTTAGCTCAGCATAAACACAGTTTAAGATACTAGGTAAATTTTCTGTTTTGGGGGAGGGCTTGCAAATGGTTGGTAGAGGAAGAGATGAGCAAGAAGATTCAGATGAACAGATTGAGAGAAAGAGTCAAGTTTTACAAAACAGCTATTTTTCTTACACTTAATACAGTTAATTCTTGTTAGAATCTCTTCTCCTTTCTGTTTTGTTAATTTGGCCTAAAATTTGATCCATGCTGAGTTCCTCTTAAATATGAGTGATTATTTGGAAAAGGAATGCTAATCACCATTTAAAAAAAAAGGTGTTCAGAATTAAGATTATAATTATATTTACAGGGAGCATCTCATATTCCTTTTAATATGCCTGGATGCTTTTTTTTCCAGTAATATATTTGCTTTTATGAGCTGAAAGGCAGACCAGAAAATTCTGTCAACGTATTTCTGAGATATCACAGAATCACAGAATGGTAGGAGTTGGAAGGGACCTCTGGACATCATCTAGTCCAACCCACCTGACAAAGCAGGTTCACCTAAAGCAGGTTACACAGGAACACATCCAGATGGGTTTTGAAAATCTGCAGAGAAGGAGACTCCACAACTTCTCTGGGCAACTTGTTCCAGTGCTCTGTCATCTTCAAAGTAAAGAAGATTTTTCTTATGTTCAGATGGAACTTCCTGTGTTTCAGTTTGTGCCCATTGGCCCTTGTACTGTTGCTGGGCACCAATGAAACATATCTGTCCCCATGCTCTTGACACACACCCTTTAGTTATCCATAAGCATTGATAAGATCCCCTCTCAGCCTACTCTTCTCCAGAGTAAACAACCTGAGATCTCTCAGCCTTTCCTTATAAGAGAGATGTTCCAGTACCCTAATCATGTTTGTAGCCCTCTTCTGGGCTATCTCCAGCATTTCCCTGTTTAAATGAAAATTGGAGTATACGCAATGTCTGATAAAACTTAGCAAAGGAGGAAGAAGGAAAGCTGCTCAAGGTTTCCAACAATTTTAAAAAAAGGCATATGTATCCCAAAAGGCACTTAGGCAAAAAATGAACGAAAGTATGTACAGGATGTAGTCTGGATGGAAGCTCTCAAGCTCATTTTTGTCTCACAGGAACTCTTCCTGTTCCCAAACTTAAGGAAAAAATGGAATACCATGTGCTGTACGTACCTTTCTATGTATTTGCCTTTCAGACACCTAAAGCCAATTTTTCATAAGTTTTCTTTGTCACGTTGGTAAGTTGCTTATGTATAGCACTGCAACAATTATTGCTAGAACACAGTAACTGAAAAAGTATTTAGGACATAGATTATAAAAGAAAGAGGAAGCAATATAGAGGATAAGAAATTTATTTCTTATCAAGCCACATCATGAGTTCATAAGGATTTTGCATGGAAACTAGGTAGAAATTCATAATGCATAATAAGGAAGAGTCTTTCAGAATTTTTCATGAGTCTCGATACTAAGAAACTCTCTCAAAAAAAAGAAATATGACAAGGTTAATTTGATTTACCTGCTTGTTTCTCCCCATAAAATATCATGTGTGATCACAGTAGATAGCATCCACCACCACTATCATCACCACTGCGCCCTGCTGTCATACTCACCAACTCACCCCTTAAGACAGTGGCCGTGGCAGTGCCTCCTTCTGAGGTGCACCAGAACTACCATCACGAATGCGAAGCCACCATCAACTGTCAAATCAGTCTGGAGCTCTATGCCTCCTGCATGTACCTCAGCATGTCCTACTACTTTGACTGGGATCATGTGGCTCTAAAAATCTAGGTGCAGAAAGCTATCTACTGCCGCAATTTAATGATAGGTTTGTGGAGCTGCTGCTGCAAATGGATCCAAATACCTCTAAAATCACAATTACTTCATCGTCATGGCAATTAAAGTGAAGACTATATTGTGTCTTGGTTCTTATCTGTAAAAAGGGCTCTTAAACCTCCTTTAATCTCCCTGAAGATGTTTTAAGAATCACCGACTATGGGATAAGATTTGAAAATGAGACCCTTTATTGGACCGAAAAGAATTCAGGAGAGGAAGCACGCCAAGATAAGAGATGAAGAGCTAACATTTAGTGTGACCATAGGTATTTCTTCTCAGTAGGCTAGTTATTTTACTATTAGGCTTACTATACTTACACAGGCTAAATACTTTATGCAAATGAATACATCACAAACATCTTTTTTTGACAATTCTGTCATGTAAAGGTGGCAGTTAAAATGCTAAACAATAGTCACAAGACTATACAATTCCTAAGACTGGCACTCATTTCTTACAGACAAATAGTGTAATTTACTTTCCAGACTCTCATTTTTCAAGAAACACAATTTTCATATGATAAAATTCTATCTCTGGCTTGAACTTCTTATTGGGATAATAGGACTGGTTTTGGTTTGTTTTTTTTTTTTTTTTTTCATATTAGGGATTAACAGCCAACATGACTTGTAATTGCTAAAGTAAACTGAAGAAGTATTCTGGATGTTAGTAAACTCCTAAGGATATTTTCTTTTCTCTCATGATCATCCCACAAAATAAAGGGATTATCCAAATAATAAACCAGATTTATTTTTATTGGAGTCTTCTAATGTAGTCTTTTAGCTTTTATTCTATCTCTTTAAAAATGTTAATTTCCCACAGAGAATGTATTATTCAGCTATGCAGAATATTCAGTCAACATTTGTTCACAATTAGGGGAATCTTATACATTCGGCACTTGCTGTAAATGGTTAAATATTGTGACATTGGGTACACTCAGTGTTGTGTTCTAACTCAGAATTACATGAGAAAATTATTTAAAGCACAAGATCTTGTCTAAATTCTGTGAATTAGAACTCTGAACACTGTAAATGTTGATACTTTACTGGTTCATACTGTGAACACTCAGCCCATGTCTGATTTTTCTTAGCCTCATCTCAGAAAATTAGTAAAGCCTACTAGGCATTGCCAAGAGTGTGACAGTTACAAGGTTAAGAAACCTTCTTACTATTTCCTGTAGAGCTCTGCTGCGTGTGATGGTTTTTGGAGGGCCTGACAGCTCTTCTTGAGACTGACAAATGTGGCAAGTTGTAGACATGACTGGTCCTTCTCAGTGCTACAGTGGGACAGTATTGTCAGGGCCTTGACTGTTGCATTTCTTCAGCTATGAATGGAGCTGATGCAAAATGTGGCTTTCACTGAAATTTCTGAATGGGGCTAGAAGAACTGTGTGCATACCTGCACTTAGCTCCGCAGTCCTCACTTTCCTTAGTAGAGAGGAAGGTTCTCAGTGGGCTGAGAGCTGGAGAGAAAGATAGGGAAAAGCAGCACAATTTATTCTTTAAGGAGCATAAACAACATAGTCTTCTCCAGGTATTGACATGTGAGCAATATTCAAGGTACACATGAGGCTTCTAAGTGGGAATGTTAGAAAGAAAAAAATGAGAAAATTCTAAGCTTTCAATGGGAAAAAAAAAAAAAAAGAAGACTGAAGAAATACTGTATAGTCTTTTTAGTCATGTTGTTTTGAATTATATCTTTCAGTCTTGTGGTTCCAACTTTTATTAAGACCCTAGAAGAAGATAATGATTTTGAATAGAAACTGTACTTTTCTTTAGCTACTAAGATAGCATTTCCTGCTCACAAGTGGTTCTCATCTGAAAGTATTTCCTAATTTGGCATTTTTGGTATTGCGTATTTGCTGCATGTCATTGACTTTCAGTTCAAAGCTGTTTGAATTTTCCCTTTATATATGAAGTTTTTAAACTGTTTTCCCTGCAGAGAAACCAAGAGAAAATCCTGTTGAGTTCTGACTTGTTTTGCAATGCATTTCATTGTACAAAACTAAACCTGGTGGAATCATGTTTAATGAGGATCTATAGATGCAGACAACTGTTTTTCATCTAAATAGTTTGTGTTCTCCAGAAACGTCACTTTTCTTCTGGGTTAGTTTTTTTTTTTTTTTTTTTTTTGAGGGAAGAGGATATAATTCAAAATAAATGGTGGGATTGCTTCTTTTGCATGGAAAACAATGAAATGTTGTTAAAGAAATAGATAACTCAGACAAATTTTCTATGGTGTTTCAAATGCAGAACACTTGTCTTTAAATTACATTCACACTTTTCTTGTTGATATTGGTGATCCTGCACTGTTTAAACTGAGGTCAGAGTTTTGCCTTACCATTCATAAAACATAAGAGGTTCCAGCTGGATTTCCCACCAGCAAATTAGCTATGTAAGGTCCTCAGAAATAAACAGGAAAAAAAGAGTAAAACTAGCTTAGTCAGTTAAATGAGTAGATAAGTGATGATTCTGTATTTGTAAGACCTATTTAAAAGAAAAATGCGAAATGTCAATAGACGCTTTTTAGAAGCTGAATCACTACCTTACAACTCATTAAAATTTTTAAGTAAATGTTACACCATTTTAAGGACTTAAACTGGTTCAAGGGCTTGTCTGAGTTAAAACAGCTTAATTGAGTTTCACCATGTTAAATTAAGCTGACAGGCAGTCTGGGACCTAATTAAGAAAGTCTTACATGAGCAGTATCACATCTACTCCTTGTATATTATCTATCATATCTCTTTTCTTTGAGAAAGAAATAAAATGTTATTATTAGTTGTTACTTAATCAACTCTATAGATCTCACTCAAGTTAGGGATGGAAAGCATAATTTTCTTTTAGCTTATGAAATACCAATTTCCTGTTAGCATTGTTAATAAGCTTCTGTATTTTCAGGTCATCCTCACATGGTGCTGCTGAAAGTTTTGTTCTGTGATTCTACAGGTATAGAGGATATAGTCAACAGTCTTTGCAGTTGTGGGTGAAGATCGGATTAATCATGGGGGAAGGCAGGCTTTTTTTTTTTTGTTTTTTCTTTTCCCCAACATGTATTTAACTTTAACATTGATAGAAGTTGAGGTCCAAATCATCTGAACTATATATTCAGTCTTTTCTGCAATTGATAAGGACTCTTATTAAAAGATACTCGAGTTTGCAGTTCCCAAAAGCTGAAAAATAACCAATAAACTACTTTGAATATTAGTAAACACATTTAATTTAAATCAAAACATTTTTTTAAAGCCTTAAACTGAACTTGGTGAGACACTGAAACAGGTTGCCCAGAGAGGTGTTGGAAGCCCCATCCTTGTAAGTTTTTAAGACCAGGCTGGATGGGGCTCTGAGCAACCTATTCTAGTGGGAGGTGTCCATGCCATTGGCAGAGGAGTTGGAACTAGATGATCTTTAAAGTCCCTTCCAACCCTGATAATTGTATGATTCTATGAAACAATGTTAACTAAAGGGCTTTCATAAAAAGGATTAATTCCATGAGAATTAACTAGCTTGTGCCTAGGTGTTAAGCTCCTAAAATATTTTGAACTGGTAGGGTGAGTTTAAATACCTGAATTCATCACTAATGCCAGAGTTAAATACCAGCTCAGTGCTAAAGTGCCTTAACAACACTTCAAAAAGTGTTTTCTCCTTAATTTCTGTTATAATTAGGTCAACTTAATTAAAAGAACATGTTCTCTGAGAAACAGGCTGTCAAATTGAAAGTTGTATCTTTTGAAATGTTAGTTTAAAAAAAAGGTGGAAGGCATAAAATGCAGGAAATGTGGTAAGTAAGGAGAAGAAATAGAGACTCTCCTAGATAGATTTTTGTCCGTATAAGATTAAAAAAATCAAACCCTTAAGACTATATTTGTATGATACCTTTCAGTAGCTTTTTATGTTTATGGAGGCTGGACAGAGAAAGGTCTTTTAAACAAAAGCTTGACACTGCAGATATCATCTAATGAGAACATACAAAATGCTGCAAAGTTGCTGCAGATAATGAAAAGAGAAGGAAAAAAAGGAGCCTGTTAGAAAAAGAAGTATTCCGAAGAGGAAAAAAAAAAAAAAGACATAGAACTTGTAAAGATATACTGTAGAGAGAAAATAAGTCAAAACAACAGAAAGTCTAAAATTTGACTGAAATTGTACATGAATAAATTGAATTTGCCTGAGGATCATTGTAATGACCTTAAGTTTAAGCACTTTGATGAAAAGTCTTACTGAAATTCTATCGTAAGTAGCAGTAATTAGTTTTAAGCTGTCCCAGAAACAACTGGAAACAATTGCCTCATGTCATGCACTGGCTTTATCAGTTGCCATTATATTTGCTGCAATGCCAAGAGCTGATACTGTAGTGAAATCCAAATATCTAATATGAATTTTGAAGTATTTATGAGACGTAAATCTTCGTCAGTCTAAAATTATTAATTTAATGGAATGAAGCCTTGCTGTACTCTTCTTACATAAACCATTCTCATAAATGCACCTAAATATTCCAAACAGAGATAAATTCACTACTGTCTATACATTTCTTTTAAAACATTGTCTTAAGATAGATGTTCTACTGGTTATTAACATGCTGGTTTATGACATCAAATTTGAAGAGAAAAGGCTCCATAAAGCAGTATAATGGTGAAATATGTTTTTATACATACACAGCATTCTCTTTGCATTCTCTTTAATAAATTGTGTATTCTGCTTGAATGTGTGTTTGTGTTTATATTTATCAAAGGTGTTATATGTTTGATAGTGGAATTATGAACATATGGTTCTATGGTGTACAATATGAGTTGTGACCTTACAATCATGAGTAAAATTAATGGGGCAATGAGAGATCCATTTGGAAAGAGAGAGAGAAAACAATGTGCAGGACACCAGCTCCCAGTCATGATTATCAAACTTGACTGCACCTTTAGTTATGCAAACAAGTGAACTCATAGGACTCCTAGAGGCCATTTATTTATATCTCTCACAAAAGAACTGAAATTCTGGAAGTAGCAAATTCAATGCAGAAAGGCAAGGTAACTTAATTTATATCAAGCCATTCTATGGCGCCATCTGTGTTTTCTGACACTTAGGAAAGCTATTGCTGTAGTCAAGCTTAGTGATAAAATGTGGATTTCAGGGAAAATGACGGTGAAGCTATTATCCCTGACTTCTTTGAATTAATTCCATACCAACTTTGGCTTCTCCAGAAGTCCAGTGCTTTATGTTTGATATTGATTCTATTCGTATAGGTATAGAATGATCTAAGGTGAAACGAGTCTGGTGCAACTTGGGTCTCAGGAGTAAGTAGCTTTCAAGGACCGCACTTCAACCAGGATCATAAAAATAAATAAATAAATAAATAAATAAATTCTAACCTAATTGTAAATGAAAATCATTCAGTATCAACTTCTTGAAAAGTTCATTTTAAGGTTCCTATAACAACTGGCATTTAAACAATATATCAGTTAAAAATATGACTAGATTAATCTAGCAGAATACCATCTTATCTCCAGCTTTAATATATTAATATTTGGATATTAATGTTTATAGTAAAAAAAAAAAAAAATCTTAATTTCATTAGATTTTAACATCCATGATTATCGCTGTAAATTGATACAAAATTATTACATGCATGAAAATTAAATTGGATTGTATATGTTTATCCTGTTAACTTCAATTTAGCCAGCAGATACTAATCACTAGAAGAGGAAAAAAGAAAAAGACAAAAGTTTTAAGGTTTTGTTTTTAAAATGTTTTCTGTCAGTGTTTATATTTCCTAAGTAACTAAAGTGCCTTTAGTTGTATTGTTAGCTAATGAAATCTTAGCTTGGAAACCTCCAGGTAAATTTTATGGTAACTTATATGGTGAATACATTCTAAAGTCTTTTGAAATACTCCTGAATCTTAATGTTGGGTATCATTAAAGACTGTACACTAATACTAGCATTATACCTTAAGTCTAAACTCTAAATTAAATCTTGACTCAGTAAATAGTATCCTTAGTTGTTGTAATAAAATATTCTTGGCTATTCTGAAAATAATATCTGGATAACTTTGGGATTGATCTTATCATTAGAATATTAAGCAAGGGATCAGATTAAATCCAGTGGATCTGTTTCTCTGCAGGAAAAAATTCATTCCTTGTTTCACAATGGGCAATATAATATAATATTACACAATTACAGAATCATAGAATTATCAGAGTTGGAAGGGACCTTAAAGATCATCTAGTTCCAATGCCCCTGCCATGGACAGGGACACCTCCCACTACAGCAGGTTGCTCAGAGCCCCATCCAGCCTGGTCTTAAAAACTTCCAGGATGCAGCTTCCACCACCTCTCTGGGCAACCTGTTCCAGTGTCTCCCCACCCTCATGGCAAAGAAATCCTTCCTAATGTCTAATCTGAATCTACCCACCACTTTTCTGATCCATTCCCTCTAGTCCTACCACTACTCGACATCCTAAAATGTCCCTCCCCAGCTTTCTTGTAGGCCCACTTCAGATACTGGAAGGCCACAATAAGGTCTCCTTGGAGAATTCTCTTTTCCAGACAGAATAACCCCAACTCCCTCAGTCTGTCCTCACAGGAGAGGTACTCCAGCCCTCTGAGCATCCTTGTGGCCCTTCTCTGGACATGTTCCAACACTTCCATATCTTTCCTGTAACAGGGTCTCCAGAACTGGATGCAGTTCTCCAGGTGGAGTCTCATGAGAGTGGAGTAGAGGAGGAGAATTTCCTCCCCTGACCTGCTGGCCACGCTTCTCTTGATGCAGCCCAGGATGCGACTGGCTTTCTGGGCTGCAAGAGCACACTGATGGCTCATGTTGAGCTTCTTGTCCACCAGTACCCCCAGTTCCTTTTCTTCCTGGCTGCTCTCAAGCTTGTCACTGCCCAGCCTATATTGGTGCTTGGGATTGCTCTTACTCAGATGGAGGACCTTGCATTTGGTCTTGTTGAACTTCATGAGGTTGTCATCGGCCCATCTCTCTAGCCTGTCAAGGTCCCTTTGGATGGCATCCCTGCCCTCCAGTGTGTCAGCTGCCCCACACAGCTTGGTGTTGTTGGCAAACTTGGTGAGTGTGCACTCAATGCCACTGTTCATGTCGCTGACAAAGATGTTAAACAAGACTGGTTCCAGTACTGATCCTTGAGGGACTCAACTTGTCAGTGGCCTCCACTTGGACAAGGATCCATTGACAGCCACCCTTTGGGTGCAGCTGTCAAGCCAGTTCTTTATCCACTGAATTGTCCATCCATCAAACCTATATTTTACCAGTTTAGAGACCAGGATGTCATGCAGGACATTGTCAAAGCCTTTGCTCATTTCCAGGTAAATAATGTTAGTTGCTTTTCTCTTGTCTATTAACATTGTGACCTTCTCATAGAAGGCCACCAGGTTTGTCAGGCACGATTTGTCCTTGCTGAAACCATGTTGATTGTACCCAGTCATCTTTTCATTATTCTTTGGCCTCAGCATTGCCTCTAGGAGAATCTGCTCCATGATGTTACCAGGCACAGAGGTGAGATTTACTGGCCTGTAGTTCCCTGGTTCATCCTTCTTTCCCTTTTGGAATATGGAAGTAATGTTTCCCCGTTTCCAGTCAGTGGGGACTTAACTGGACTGCCATGACTTTTGGAATATAATAGAGAGGTTTAGCAACCTCATCTGCCAGTTCCGTCAGTACCTGTGGGTGTATCTCATCAGGTCCCTTGGACTTGTGCACTCTCACGTTCATCAGATGATCATGAATGTGATCTTCACTTACAATGGTCTGTTCTTTCTTCCAGCCCTTGCCATTATCTTCTGTGACTCCGGGAGTGTGGCTGGAGCCCTTGCCAGTTAAGACTGAGGAAAAGAAGTCATTGAGAATCTCAGCCTTCTTCATATCACTTGCCACCAGTTCTCCCATTTCCTTTCTGAGGGGGCCCACACCTTCCCTAGTCTTCTTTTTACCATTCATACACCTATAGAAATTTTTGCTTTTCCCCTTTATCTCCCTGCTAGATTTAATTCTAACTGAACTTTAGCTTTTCTAACCAGGTCTCTAACTGCTTGGACAGCTTCCTTATATGCCCCCATTCTAGCTATCCTTTCTTCCACTCCTTGTAAATATATACTTGATTTCAGAAATAGTCATTTAGAAACAGATTTATCAGGTCTCTCAGCAGCTAAACACTCCTATTTTGGCACATAAATTAGCAGTCTTATTTTCTGGAATGCTGGCAGCTGCCAATTTTCAGTAGAAATCATTGTACAACTTAAAATAAAATTGAGTGTTTCCTTTAGTGTTGATATCTCCAAACTGAAAGCATGACCAATCTTTCAATACCTTGTTTTAAAACCCACTCCAAACTGAAGTAAATTATGATATTTCCACTGACATCACTTGGATGTGAACTGGCTTTAACAATCACTGGATTATTATTTTGTAATGAATGTATAGTCATCTTTCTTACATGTTTGATAAGTCAGACTCACGTGTTCCAGTTAATGGGTGGGATTAATCTCACCCAGTAAGATTATAGTAGGTTAATACAAAACTGGGCAATAAGTGTAATTTTTTTGTACATCATTGAGATGGTTTTTTATCCATATCAGTGAATTGAAATAGAAGTAAATTAACAAGCATAGACATAATTATTTTCTTGACTTTAAAAATAAAAAGTCAAATACTTTTATCACATAAGAAAGTTGATTTGGTCTCTGCATCTACAGAAATTTGCCATGACTATCTTCACTTCCTTTTCGTAACTCTTTGTCATCACTGGCAGCTTCCAGAGCTCACTGTAGCTCTTTGTGGGTCAGTCTAGTTGGGCAGTAAAAGGTGCAGTTGCCAGAAATATTGCCATTTGGTTTTAATCAACTTAATTTAGATAATAAACACAATGGGGAAAAAAAAAAAAAAAAAAAAAAAATTAGTGGGGTGGCCTCTACCTTTAGAAATGGACAATGAAACTTTTGAAAAGATTCTAGGGACATTTGACCAGCTAGAACTGAAATTCAAACTGCAAAATCTTTTTTTGCTAAACACACTTGTGCAGTAATTGCATGCATGTGAAGATGTACAGTATGTACAGTAGGATGCTCCTGTTCTTGTTCAGCTCATCTCCTATTTGCATAATGTTGCCAAAAACACCAGTAGGCTTTCTCTTGCATATGAGAGTAAATATTTCATTGCAAAATTTATGATTTCTTTTGCTGGTTCTGAAGAAGACTGTGTTATGACAAAGTTTTATTTTTAATATTTTTAGAGTAATATAATTTTATAATCTTTGAAAGATGAGTGAATTTTGGTATTTGTGTACCAGGCTGTAGTTAAAAAGATACTGATTTTCTTAGTCAGGTGAAATGCTGTAGGACAGCTTTTTCCTAAGAGTGTATAAAGAGAATCTTTCACAACTTTTAACTGAATTCAGAAGTCCTTAACACCAGTTTTTAGGCTGTCAGGCAGTGATAGGACTAGAGGGAATGGATTAAAACTATAGATAGGTTGATTCAGGTTAGATATTGGGAAAAATTTCTTCACCATGAGGGTGGTGAGAGACTGGAACAGGTTGCCCAGAGAGGCGGTGGAAGCTCCATCCTTGGAAATTCTTAAGACTAGGCTGGATGGGGCTCTGAGCAACCTGCTGTAGTGGGAGGTGTCCCTGCTGTTGGCAGGGGGGTTGGAACTAAATGATCTTTAAGGTCCCTTCCAACCTTGACAGTTCTATGATTCTATGATCTTTAAAGTGATACTTAGTAAGGGATATTGGTCACTTTGTCATTCATATAGATAAATCCTGTTCATGCTTGTTCTGAAAAAACTGATTTTTCCCCCCCCCCCCCGAAAAAAAAAAAAAAGAAGAAAAAGAAAAAGCAAAAAAGAAAAAAAGAAAAAAATCAGAATTTTATATTTCAAAGCTAGCTATCAAATTAGAGGAATATTTCTTATCTCACTTTTATATTTATGAAGTTATAGTCCATAAGGATTGTATAACACTAGCTTTAAAAACTGTTTTGTATTCTTTCAGTATCTGAAATTATTAAGAATATGAAAACAGGTGAAACTGTGGGTCATGTGAAGATTCATGTCAAGCCTCCTACCAAGGTAGATTTTTCAGAAGCATAGGTACAAACACAAAGATCTATTTAACTATTTGTTTATGTGGACCATTTTTATCTGTATAGCCTTGCTAATAAAGGTCCTGAGTGCATAGTACTGTTGAAGTGCCTTGAGGTACAAAGCAAAGGTAGTGCTTTCTTTCTACAGATGAGAAGAGTTCTGTTTGATAAAGCTCTAATTAAGAAAGAAAAAGAAAAAAAAAAAAACCCAACAAACAAGAAATCCAAAACCCAACACAAAAAAAAGCAAACCCAAAACATAAAAACCAAGAAGGTTTTAAACTTCAGAAATAACTTTGTTTTGTTACAACTAGGGGAGGATAACTTTTAGTTGTTCAGTTTAGTCCCTTGACATCTTTTCATATACAACACCTCAAAAAGATGTTTACTGGTTTTTTGTCCAAGAAAAAAACCCCAAAACCTAGAAGCTCTCTGGATAACTGAATGTTTTAAATGGCTCATGATGACTGCTTATGGCTTTTAGCTTACGCTAAACTTTTTTTAGAAAGGGTTGCTTATAAATTTGCCAAGATATTTTTTTAATTAATTGCACAGTAACTATTTAGTGGCATACAAAAGTGTGAACTGTGTCTGCATTTGAGATCAGATCTTGACAGAAACTAAAGTAAATACAGTGGCCTCTCTGCATGATTTAGCCTGCTGTTTTTATTCTCATTATGTATTAATTACAAACCTCAGGTGTCCACAGATCAATCTGTGAGAGGCATTTAGAAGACAGAACTGTAAACAATTACTTTTAAGTTAGAAAGTGTCAACAAAAATATTTTAATTCACAGTGCCTAATATTCTAACACAGGCCAAGTACTTGGGGTTATGTGTTTATTTTTCTTGATTTAAGTTGTTTTTTTAAAAAAAAATTGTATCTTAAAATATGATTATAAACCACTTATTCACACAAGAAAAGAAAAATCTGTACATATGCACAATATTTTATGGCTATTGTTAAAGAAAAGAAAACACCTCCTTAAATGTTTTAAAAAAATAGTAGAAATAAGAAATCTTAAAAAGCAGAGATCTGTTAAGGGATAATTGTAAGTGACATGTTAAGCAGGTCAAGTTTATGATGTAAAATAAATATTTGTTATTTATTTATTTATTTAGAAAATTGAAACAATTTTGTAAATCTCAGTTTTAATTTTGATATGGAAATTTAGGCATTAATATTCATAAAAATTTTTTTTTAGATATGTGCTTGGAAGAATTTGGAAAATGTTAAACAAGATCTCAAGACAAGATATGTGAAAGCCTCAAGTAATGAAAGTAATATAGAAATCAGTGTCTAGCTGTGCCTTTATCAGTAGCACAGAATTCTAAAATTCTAAAAATTTTTAGATCTTTCACTGTTGGAGGTAAAATTATTAACCTACAGAAATATTTTTTTTTTATTTTGTAGATTTCAGTTTTATAATTTTTTTCATGGCACAATTATGTTTTCAAGATCATAATATTACATTTCTGTGAACAGAAAGTTAAAAACAAAAGGGCTTATACATTGCATATCTCTAACCTGTTATGTTAAAAACCAGTATTTTTTTCTATCACATTCTTGAGTCCTGTTAAGTTTATGGATTTTTAAAATCAAGAAAAAAAAATGCTGCGTTATTAAAAATATCTCATTTTAATCACAATAATGTTAAAGAAAGACAAGGGAATTAAAAAATTTCTACATTTGTTTCATGAGTCTATATGATGTTAAATATTACTAACAGATTAATTAATTTGTATTATATGTTCTGCTATGGTCTGCCTATGAAAATATTCTTTGTTTCAAAATAAAATAAATTCATAACTTAGAAAGGCCTTCCCCATATCTGAAGTTTGTATCTACCTAGTATGTTGTAAGTAACCAAGCATTTCTAGATGTATGTTTAGTGTCTGGAGAGTAGTGGGTAATCTACAGCAGAAAATAATTGAAAAGCATTTGGAATGTAACATTAAATCTATACTCCTAGGCCTTAACATTTCCTCCGTTATGATGGTAGGGAGGGGAAGAAAACTGTGTCCTCTGTTGTGGTAGGCTTGACAGCAGTAGATTCCCTTAAACAGACTTGAATTAAGTAATCAAATCCTTTTATTGTACCTATATCTTAAACATTTACAAAGCCTAGTGAATTTATTATTTCCAGAATTCTCTCTATATTGGACATAGATTACTAAATCCAATTATCAGTAATACTGAATGCACTATGACAAGATACTTCTTTATTTTTTAATTTTTTTACACACTGGGTAGTTTTCATGGTATATGGTCCTTACATCAATCCCATATGTATTAGCTTACATAAAAGTAAATGATACCATGGCTGCACTGATTTCTGTTTATATCAACCTACTAAACTTCCCAATTCACCTGAAAACTCACCCTGAGAAATATGGTGAATTAGACTGTAATGAACTACAAATTGTTATTTCTGGTTGCTTCCTTGCCTGACACCTTTGCACAATGCATGTTTTAGATACACCTGATAAAAGAGTTAGAGTCAATTAATACCATCTACTTTTCAAATTAGAATAATTGCAAAAATTTTAATTTTTTTCATTGTTGGAAAATTGAGAGTCAAATAGAGTACTTTTACAGCTGGGTTAACACCAGTTATTTGCCATCTTCATTAGTTTATATTTTATATGTCACAGAATCACAGAATTACTGAGGCTGGAAAAGACCTCTGAGATCATCAAGTCCAGTGTATGACCTAAGACAACCACATCGTCTAGACCATGGCACTAAGTGCCACATCCAAGCCTTTCTTTAAACACATCCAGGGGCGGTGACTCCACCACCTACCCAGGCAGTCCATTCCAATGTCTGATCACCCTCTCTGTGAGGAAGTGCTTCCTGATATCCAACCAAAACCTCCCCTGGTGCAGCTTCAGGCCATGCCCTCTCATCCTGTCACTAGTTGCCTGGGAGAAGAGCCCAACCTCCGCCTGACTACAACCTCCCTTCGGGTAGTTGTAGAGAGTGACAAGGTCCCCCGTGAGACTCCTCTTCTCCAGAATAAACAACCTCAGCCTCTCCTCATAAGACTTTCCTTCTAGTCCCTTCACCAGCCTTGTTGCTCTCCTCTGGGCCCACTCCAGCACCTCAATATTCTTGAAGTGAGGGGCCCAGAACTGTACACAGTACTCAAGGTGAGGCCTCACCAGTGCTGAGTACAGGGGGAGAATCACATCCTACTAGCCTAGTCCTACTGGCCACACTATTCCTGATACAAGCCAGGATACCGTTGGTCTTCTGGGCCACCTGAGCACACTGCTGGCTCATGTTCAACTGGCTGTCATCCAGCACTCCCAGGTCTCTCTCTACTGGGCCACTCTCCAGCCACTCCTCCCCCAGTCTGTAGTTCATCATGGGGTTATGTCATCTGTTATTTCTAAAAAGTTTATAGATAGTTGCTTTAGACAGGAGAAATGTATGATTTTTTTTTTTGCGTTAATCTCATGACTAACACCACATGCTATTATATTGTGATTTGCAATGTACTTGAACTATTATGTGACTTACTGTATGAAATATCTTTGTTTTCTAGAAAAACACTTTAGAAAAGTCATATACATTAACAGAGAAAACTTCTCTCCAAGTAATAGGGATTCATGCTAAGATAACTGTACAAAAGAAACAGAATGTGCTTCTCTTCTGTTGTGTAGGGATACTTTGGTCTTGCAGTACCAGAACTATACTAACATCTTCAGTGATGAAATGTGTGAGAGTCTCAAGGTTATTTTCCATTTCAAACACATCAGATGAAAGTAGAATGGTTAAGTTAGTGGTTATTTAATATTGGAAATCCTATTATGACTTCAATAGAATTAAACTTTTAATCAGCACCTTCAACCTGTTCAGTAACCACAGTCTACAATGTGTCTATTCTAATATTAGTAGAACATTAGTAACTTGTTTCATGACCCCTTGCAAGCTTTTGCTTCAGCTATCTCCCATAAAATACACAGATTTGGTCAATGCATAAATAATTGATATTTGGCTTACAAAGGCGGTATTTCAGAGGATGATTAATTGTCGGAGTACTCTTATCTGTATTTGGCATATGCAAATAATGCCGTATGAAAATAAGTCACCAACAAGCACCCTGTACTGCCAAGCGGAATGTAAGACTGGCATAAAACAGCAACTCTTCTTACAAAAAGAGGAGTTTGTTCTGAGTTGGGTTTTTTTAGGAAGGAATTTTTGAGTGCTTTTTGTTTTAGTAATAAAGACATGGTGGAGAAGAAAACATAAAGAGAAAAAAGGAGAAAAAAATGAAGAGTTGTGAAAATCATGAAAGGTGTTTCTTGGGTAGTCATGGTGGTTTAAAATATTCATAAATGAGGAACTGTCTATTTCATTTGCCATGCCTTATGTTTCATAGTGATTTTCATTCTTATGTGATCAAATTAGTTCTTTAGATGACACAAAGCATCTGATTGAAAAAAAGAAAAAGAAAATAGATTTAAGTCTGTAATAGAAGTGAAACAGGTTTATCTGCTTCACTCAGATAACTGCCAGCTGACACTGTAATTGCATAGAGGACTATATATCTCGGAGCATTACTTAGATTATAAGATGCAAGATCCAGCACAGGAAGGGGAAGAATATAACAGCCAGTTTAATAACTTTGTTCCATTTTTGCTCTAAAAAAACCCACATACTTTTTTTCTTCCATATGAGAATACTACAACATTACTGGAATACATTAGTTTGTAACCTTGCAAATATAGCTCTTTTAGATAGTTATAATTCCTGTTCAATGATACTTACAGTAAAACTTCTCAAGATTTGTTATAAAATTACATTCCTATACTAAACTATTTTAATAATCTATTTTCTTATACATTTTACTACCATATTTTTCTTAAGGGAGTTTTATTTGTTTACACACACATATACATATACACAACCCCTCTATAGTTAATAAAACATGGGAAATGAATAATGTATATGCAAATTATATGCAACTATTGCTAAGATTACAATTTTAATTTTCATTCTTTATCAGACAGATTTAGTTTCAGTACAATTTGCATTAAAATATTTTAATCTGCTGACATGGACTATAGTTAGATTCTATTATAGATTATGTTTCCGTAAAGGTTTTGTTATTAAACATAGGAATTTGGAATTCAGGTTGTGTTTTTTGTTCTTGTCTCTAGGAACACAACTTCTGGATTGCTGTGGTTTTATATTATACATGTCTAAACCCTGGATTGACTCCCCATGTTTCAAATGTTATTCGAAAACTGACATTTCTGTCAATATCTAAAGAATTTTTAACATGCAGAAAAATATTTACTAAAGTGTGTGTGCCAATTAGAATACTTTCTGTATGATAAACATAATATTTTCAATAGGTAAAATGACTTGTTATTAAACTGAGTCCTTGGCTATCAAGAACTAAGAAATGGAAATGAATTGTCTTTTTAGCTTCCCATCCTCATGGGATGAACTTACATATATGTGCAAGTAGGGGGTGCGCGTGTACTGTTGTTCTTTCTGGTTTTCTTAAAAAGTCTGGTAAGGAAACACATTTCATTTAGTTAGCAATGCCTACAAGTGAACAACTCTGTTCTAGTTCTGTGATAGGACACTCACTCCACCTATCTGTACAAGCCTGTGAAATTCATGTTTCCATCTTGGCCTTTCTCTAGCAGTTGAGTTAAACTGTTTCATAATAGGTTGTCATCTTTGCACAAAGTGGCAAGGAAAGAAATTAATGTATAGACTGTATCAAGAGATACACATATATTACTTAATGGCGGCTATACAGTCATACCTAGAGAAGATCTTGGAGTGTTAAGGGCACTATAGAACTAGTTGTGTCTGTGTCAGGGACTGGAGTTAAAGCAGAATGCTTGATCTCTGTTGAAATGCAAAGTATCTGGATTTACTCTACAAAGAAGTCAGAATATTTGTAGAAAGAAAAGATCACCCCCACAGAAAGCAGTCATTACAGTCAGGAAGTCCTTCCATGCCATGTTGTCTCCATTCAGGGCTTCTATAGCAGCCATGAAGTCTGATTCCAGCCTTGCCACTTGCTCTTGAGCAGGACAATACACACTCCAAGTCAAACAACTCCTTACAACTTGTTTCCACAAGAGTTCTTGAGTCCTGCTCAGGAAACGAGTAGCTTTCCTGTCTGTTCCCAGCTAAGGGTTCCCCAGGTGCACACAGTTTTAGTATCACCAAGCTTCAAAGCGACTCAAGCACCTGAGTTATTGAGCAGTGGCTCCCTGAAGGGCTGTGTCTTCAGCTGGTTGACCCCCAAAGCTATCTGACTCCATTGTGCTGCACATCTGTAGGTCTCACCGAGTTCTCTGAGCTACTTACCTTGGGAACAGGCAGTGAAATATGTTTTGTGGGGGGTTTTGGTTATGAAAAGAAAATGTAAAGTTATATTTAGATTTTAACCACATTTTTCCAGTAAAATCTGCAGAAAGCTGCTAACAAAAAATGTGTTTGGTGAGATGGCTTCTTTCACTGTAAAACTTCATTACTGCCTGTTAAGAAGATTCACTCCAATTTATAAAACCATTTTTCAAAAAATACTTTTCAGGATTTCTTTACTTACTACATTATAATTTAAGAAAAATGAAACTCTTTCTTTAATATGTTTATCTCCACTATTACTTCCTTAGTTTGATTTTGAGTGTATGATCAATCTATATCAATCCTGGAGAAACATAGAATGAAGTTCAACTGATAATGAAGAAGAAAAATGTTTTTGGTGTTTACTAAAATTTAGAAAGGGATTTTTTCAATAACAATCTTCTGCAAGAGCTTAAATGTGAAACTATTCCACATAAAGTTTTCTGGAGCAGCAATGTTGCTGGTGTGTCTTTCTGTGATCCATAATGTTTTTTGACTATAAAATGTCATTAAGCTATTTTTCATGTTCTCAGAAATAATGATCTGTTTTGTTTGAAAAGCAGTGGTTTTGCTTTTCTAAAAATAGTAGCTATCACTGTACTGAATTCAGATGTTCTGCACTGTAAGGGAAAATCCTAGCTATCATCATTCATTATAACACATATGTCAACCATATTTAAGCACTTGTATGTCTTTGACCATCAATTCTGTAACATTGCCTAAGTTGCTCATTTATTCTACAGTTTAAAATACAAGTTAGACATAGATATATTGAATATCTATCTGGATATCACAGAAGTTATGTATTATTCTCAATTTTCCCTTTCAGAATTTTCCTGAAAGGAACTTCTATACGTTCATCAATCTGAGAAGTTATTCATATCCAGTTGTGCTGAGTAATACATTTTCTTTGCCTGTACTTTTAAGCAAAACAGCTAAAGCAGGAAAACCTTTACTGCCACTTTCATTTTTATTCCTTTTCATGTAACAACAGGGTCTTAGTAACTACGATGCTGCCATTAGCGACCACAAGGAAGACTAATTGCTCGTGTCAAGTTTGAAACTCGGTTTTTCAGAGAAAGACATTGCAAAGCTGTTTCCATTTTTCAACAACAGCATTACAGGGTGTTTAGACATAAAGATATGGTGAATAAAATACTGTGGCATGGTAATTTTAATATGCCTATTGGATTTCTTTCCTCTTGTATACTTTTCAAACAAGAGTGGCCTCAGACCATCAGAAAACAGGTTGAGACTTTAAAGGACATTGTTCTAATATTGTGTTTTGGTATGGGAAATTAAAGCATTTAACTTCATGCAACAGAACATCCAGTTCATGCAACTGTTTTGGACTAGAATGTTACTAACATGGAATAATGTAAGTGAGCAAAACTTAAACTATTGCTGTTTAACCTACTAACTGATACATTTTGGGTAAATTTCTGGTTTGCAAGTACTTTAAATAAGGCAAAGATTTTTTTTTTTTTTTTCCTTGACATCTTTGTAGAATTACACTGGCAAATGTCATGCATGAGAGAAGTTTCTCATTTTAAAACCCATCCACAGAATTTAGTAGAACAGACAGAGATAGAAATAGAAATTTCTGTATAATCACGCAAGTGTCATGGGCATCCTGGTGTTGTGTGGGATGTTTTTTCATCGACTCTCTGTTTATGTTCAACTCTATATGAGCATGCCTTAGTGCTTTTGAAATAAAACTTGGGGTTGCAAAGAAACTTGGGGAAAAAAAAAATATAATTAGGAAAAGACTTTTTCACAATAAGAAGACATGGTGGAGGAAATCTTTCAGCTGCAGATCCTTAGACTGGAATGAGCATCTATAAAGGAATACAATGAGGGAAGAATTCAAACAAGAGGGAAAAGAATGAGATTTTGAGTGCCAGTGAAGTTGTCATAGAAATAGATTTATGGTGGATTAAAAATATAAACTCCCTATATATATAAAATTTATATATATATAAAAACATAAGCTCATAAGCTCCCTATGTTTGTCATGTAGTAGTGGAAGATGAGACAGAGACAGGAAAGGGGTGCCTCACTCTGCTGAGGAAACTGAGCACTTCTAATCTGCATCCCAATTTCAGAGTTGTCTTTTCTTTTTCTGCTGAGGTAGAACAGAGAACCACATGTCATTCCATTAGCTAATTTCCAGCTGTCTACATCAGTAGAAGTTTGCTATTCACATCTCTTGCCCATTTTAAAATATTCCCCTGAAAGGCATGTATCAGCTCTATGTTCTCGATCAAATGTGTGGTTTAACACAATCCTACACAACTTGTCTGCAAATCTCTAATGATATAGAACACATCCAGACATTTTTCCCTGACTTTAATATATAAACTTCAGTTTCTAAAATACAGTATATTTACTCATTACTCTATGTCTCTGCTCACTCCTCAATAGGACATTTTTGTAGAACATGTTAAAATGAAAAAAAAAAAAAAACCTCTCAGAGCTTAAAGCAATATATTTTGCAATTAATTGAAGCATGTGTGTATAAATAGTACATTCTGCAAACTTCCTAGCTCTTGAAGAGATGTTTTTTAAATTTTTTCACGAAAGGTTAGAATTTTGGTATCCTTTTACTGTAGATATCTTATGCAGACAACATTTTGAAGCACAAATTATTTGACAACAGAAAGGGTTTTGTTTATTATTTTGTTATAAAAGCACTTTCTGAGCTTGTGAATGCATTCTAGGGGAAAGAAACATTTTGTTTTAGAGTCTTTACTGCTAAAGATGTCCATGAAAACTAATAAAAAATATCTTGAGTTTAACCATGCAAGGAGGCTTGACTTGTAAGGCTTTTAAGAATTTTTGATTTTTATGACAAAGATCTGTATGGTAAATCACAGCTAACCTTCTAAGTGAAATGCTATGAGATCACTGGAATTCTTCATGATGTCTTCAGTTTGGGAGTTCTATACCAGATCGAGAGATGTGAATTAATTATTTGTTAAATAAACACAAATCTTTCTACAAAGATCCATGCATATAGTAGGCTTCATAGTTTAAGAAACCCCATTGGTCATTTTAAAATTAGACAAAAGATGAAAATCAAGTACTGCTTAGAGCTGTCTTAAAAATGTATACCAATTTAGACCCATCTGAAAACTAGTATTATTTCAAAATATTAAGCTTTACTACAATATACCCCATGGTATCTCATGTGATTAAATGTCAGCTTATTCCCACCTCATGTTTGCAAAAAACAGGAAATTTGAGATTTAAGTGTTTGTTGCTACTTCATAGTTTTAGCTGTAGTATGAAGTTTAAATTACATATGAATCTCTTTTTTAAAATATTCTTTCTTGGCAAAAAAATTAGTATCCCCCATAATTATATGTAATCCATAATAAGAAAATACTGGACATGACTACGCTTATAATTGAGCATTCTTAGGAATCCAAACCCATGATGTTTAGCAATTGGTTCTTAAGGTTCACTTCATTATGAAAACAACAAAGAGCAAAGACCAACTGTTATTCCAAATACATTATAATACAAAACAGATGCTATGGTACCAGAGCAGGCTATGCTTCAAATTAATTTTAATTACTCTTGAGTGCACCTTCTAATGACAAATCTTGTTTCCTGTTCCTGCCTCTGCTCATTGAACATTGGGGAGCATTAAGAAGAGTGTGACCAGCAGCTTGAGGGATGTTGTCTTTCCCCTCTACCCTAGTGAGACCACAGCTGGAGTACTGTGTCCAGTGCTGGGCTCCCCAGTTCAAGAGAAACAGGGACCTACAGGAGATAGTTCAGCAGAGGGCTACAAAGATGATGAAAGGACTGGAACATCTCTCTTATGAGGAACAGCTGAGAGACTAGGGGCTGTTTAGCCTGAGAAGGCTGAAGGGGGATCTTACCAATACTTCTAAATACCTAAGGGGTGGGTGTCAAGAGCATAGGACCAGACTCTTTTCAGTGGTGACCTGTGATAGGCGAAGGGGCAACAAGCACAAACTAGAGCACAGGAACTTCCATCTTAACATGAGGGAAAAAATCTTTACTGTGAAGGTGACAGAGCACTGGAACAGGCTACCCAGAGAGGTTGTGGAGTGTTTGTCTCTAGACACTTTCAAAACTTGCCTGGAGACATTCCTCTGCATCCTCAGCTATGTGAACCTGCTTTAGGAGGGGGTTGGACTAGATGATCTCCAGAAGGCCTTTCCAACCTCTACCATTCTGTGATTCTGAGTAGATGCTGTACTGCCTAGCTATTACTGGTATTGTTAGGGATATCTCTTTCCCTGTCAAGATTAAGATTACAATTTCATAACTGTTCTTTGAAGCTGCAAATATATTGGTTGAAGAAAGAATAAATTGAGTTATTTTTTAAAAATCAAAAGTAAGATGATATACTGGGGTTTTTTACACCATCCCATGTGCCTCATTATTAAGTCATTAAATCATATTTTGAAGTGCATGAAAAATAAAAACTCTTAATAAAATGTGAGAGAGATGAGGTTTTTTTAATGTTGCAATTATATTTAAGAAAGAACTGGATTCAGAGGTTTGGGGTTTTTTTTTAAGGAAAACATGAGCATAAACAAAAAGGAAACCAAAATCTTCAAAACAATTCCTCAGAGTTTCACAAAATCAAATGTAAATTTTGCTGATTGAGGAAAATAATGCATGTATATGTATAAAAAAAATTAATATATGCATTTATGCTTGTCTTCACACTATCTTACACAACCATTTCAATTTTTTTCTAGCATTGGGATCCAGTTTATCTCCCATAACTCATTGTAAATCAAGAGAAGTTGTCCATCTGGGAAACAACTGTGCATGGCTGTGTGGCTCTTTTCTGAACTGCAGCTCCCATGAGCCATAGTAATAACATCACAAACCTAATGTTTCTGCTTTGCCCATTATTCACAGAAAGGTAAACTTTTTCTGTGGAACAGATGAAAGGGAATTGGAACCATCTTTTGACAAGCACTAATTTTATCATGTTGTACAGAAAGGAGATAGGGCATCCAGTCATGAAAATAGCATTGTGTTAAGCTCATCTGACTTTCTCAGATCTGAATTGATTTCTTGATGATCCATGCTGAATGCATTTGCAACAGGGAACTGAAATGTTAGTCAGCAGATATTGCTTCAAGGAATACATTATTAGAACATACATTCTAACAAGTAATATGTCAATAACATATTGCAAGCTCACAGTTGTCTTGGGTGGGATGATGGCAGTCATTTTTAGTGTTTCTAGGTCATAGATTGTTTCCATTTATGTAAGTTGGAACAGTATCCTAGGAGACATTTTGACAGACTGACTAGGCAAGGTACTCCATGGCATGGCCTGTCAAAAATCAACGGTCCCTGTAGGTCATGAAGTGGGGAAAGCTGAGGATTTCCACATTCCTTTGCTCGACTGGTCAGAGCTGTTTCATGGTCTGTGTTAGAATTAACTACCTTTGGGTAACCCCAGCCTCTGCAAAGTACATCACTTGATTCCCACTGCCTCTTACCAGAATTTCTACATTCCCACACTTAGAAGCTTCCCCAAGGACGACTTAAGAAAGTGTTTTGTCCCTGCAGGGGGACCAAGGAAAAATGTAGAGTGTAAAGACACCCTTGTTCTCCATCCCTCCTTCAGCTTCTCAAAGGGAAAACCAGAAATATGTATGAGTTAACCTTTTTCTCAACTTAAATATACCTTTTGCCACTTGGCAAGATAAGTATTTTAGTGAGAATTAATAATAAATGAGGAAGACCATGTATAAATCATAAAAATTTTTTTTTAAAAGTTAAAAAAAATGGTTAGGAAATATGCTAGTTTACTTAAGTACAAAATCAGGGTTATCCTCACACTATATAGAATGATTAAGTGCTTATATTTTACATAAATGTAGCACTGCTTTAACCCTTTCTGGTTTTAATGGCTGATGATCTCATATATACTCTTCAGCAAGGAGGAGTCTGTGAGGTTTCTACCTAAGGAAGTACATTAGATACTTGTTTCAGGTTCAATAAGGAGGAGGAAGAGGAGGAGAAGGACCATGATATCCCTAGAGAAGAGCTGGCATGACTAGAACAAGGCTGTATTTACAGAACTGAGCCACACTCTCTAATCCCTATGGTACCAGCCTTCCTGTGACGGGGCACAGGCACTGAATGTGCAGCTGATGAATACTGGCAGATGGAGTCTGCTTTCATCACTCTAGCCAGAGCCTAAATGTCAGTGAAGAGAAATTATACCAGAATGGAGGCTTAAAATGAGAAGAGATACATAATTAAAAAGTGGAGACTCCTTATCATCATGTCATTTTAACCTTGTTCCATTAGCAAAAATAAAGTAAGTCACTCAAGAGCAACTGTATCTGAAAAAGTCTATTTTAAACTCATGTTCCAAATTACTTGTGAGTTTATAATAAGCTGTACTGAGGTTTACTGACATTAACTTTCTGTCACTATGCTTTCTGTACTGATATATTGGGATAATTCCTTGTATATTGAGTTAGAGAACTACACTTTACATGCCTTCAAATTGATGCTATTGTAAACATATTCAACAAGTTAATGAATATACTATTTCCAGTTTAGTTTTTCCTCATGTTCCAAATGATTGCAGACATTTAAACAAATTACTTACTGACCTGCCGACACACTAGAGGCAATTAAAACAATTCAATAACTTCTTGGAACAGTATGAACATCTTTCCAGCTTTCAGACATGGTTTTCAGTAGGAGATGTGTAGCTTGTTAACAAATAGTCAGAGCTAAAAGTTGTTTCTGTCGGGACCAGGGAGCTTGTTGCAGTTCTATGAAACCATAAATGTCAGATCTTGATTTAGTAGTGGCCATTACACATCTGTATAATTTTTTTCAGGGTGGATTCTAATTCTTGTGGATCATGTTTGTAGGCTATGCTAAAAGTCATGAGTTATGTAATAAATGAGAGTAAAAATTGTGCTATGTCTCATGACATATTCTCTAACAGCTCTGCTCCTCTGTTAGAAACAGCAGTAAGTTAGTTTTCAGAAACAAGCTAGGTATACAGAGAAGCCTTCTCTGAGTGCTGACATGGTGCTTCTATGGTACCTATATTATAATAATAATAATAATAAGTAGAGCTCAAAGATTTGAGATTTAAAGGTCAGTAGGAGAGTTATGCTCTGAACCCAGGGAGATAAGTTGATGAGTATTTTGATTTTGAAGATCACATGAGGAGGTAAGGTTGAGGAAATGTACGATCAACATTTTATTCAACTTCTTCATAGGTCACTTCATTCTTGAAACATCCACTGGTGCTAAATAAAGCTAGTCTTCCCAACAGAGAATTTCACACACCCCAGAGAGGGTACCACACACACAGGGAAAAAAAAAAAAAAAAAAAAAAAAAAAAAAAAAAAAAAAAAAAAAAAAGGAGGAAAAGAGTAGATCAAGTCTATCTGGACTTTAGGAAGGCCTTTGACACCGTATCCCACACCATTCTTCTAGAGAAACTGTCTGCTTGTGGCCTGGATGAGCATACTCTTTGCTGGGTGAAAAACTGTCTAGAAGACTGGGCTCAGAGAGTAGTAGTTAATGGAGTTAAACAAGGGGAAATGGATTCAAGCTGCACCAGGGAGGTTGTGCTTGGATATTAGGAAGAAATTCTTTGCTGAGCAGGTTATCAGGCATTGGAATGGGTTGCCCAGGGCAGTGGTGGCGTCCTCATCCCTGGAGGTGTTTAAGCGCTGATTAGATGGGGTGCTTAGGGATATGGTTTAAGGGGTAGACTTGGCAGTGTTAGGTTGATAATTAGACTAGATGATCATACAGGTCTTTTCCAATCTAGACATTTCTAGACATTTCTATGATTCTATGATTCTAAATGTTCATTCTGGGTTCTAAGATGACAGGCCATCAGAAGATCTAATGCCCTGTCATTTGGTTAAAACAGACTGTTGGATTTCTTTCAAACCACTTTCTAATTTCATTAAAGTAAATTGCATACTTTATATTTATGATGCAGCCAGCCATTGTTAAAGTAACATAATATAAATTCTCTGGGCCATTCATAACATTTTTCTGGTGCCATCTTAAAGATTGTTTTACTTAATCACCTTCTCCTTCTCTTATACAAGTGCAGAAGATGGGAGGTATTTGGGAGAAGGAAGGAAGTGAAAGTGACTGAATAACTTCAGTGAAAGTTATCCACTTCCATTCTTTTGATTAATGCTCTCTGAAGTTGTTTGTAACCTGCTGTAAATATGTGAATCTTTGATGCTTAATTTTGAAAATCTTGTGTCTAGTTTTTCCTAAACTGAAATTCTCAAACTTTGCAAGAAAATAATTTTCTTCAGATAAGGTCTAACTCATGGAACTTATAACTATAGTTCAGGTAAGGCAAATTAGCTCTCAGAAGCAACGTAACAAGCAAAACAAGCAAAAATTACTAAGTTTTCTAGTTGTCAAGTAGGATAACCACTTCTTCCTTATTACTTGCAATAATTACAAAGCTATTTGTCAGTTTACAGCTGACTTCAGTGGTTTGGAGGGAATTAAATTTTTTAGCAACTTCTCTATTTTAAAAAATATAAAACAGTCCTCATGCATAATTCAAATAACAGTGTGTCAATGTTTAGGGTCAGGGCAGCCCCTTAGACCTATAACAGATGCTCTCTGTTAACCCCACTCCCACCCCAGAGGGGAAGAGAAACGGAATAAGGGAGAGAGATTTAGCTATTAGAAAAGGAAACTAGAACAGCTTTAATGAAAAACAAAATAATCATAATAAAATGGAATATATACAAATATATACAAAACCCATATTGAACCCAACCCCCCTGATGGTAATTACACCACTGTCATCACTGATGCTGTGGATCAGGCACCAGGAGAGTCCCAGACTGGGCACCGCAGCAAACGGGAGCTGTGTTCAGGAGCTGTATTCTGGTACTGAATTCAGGAAGACACAGACTGGGATCGAAGGCAGAATGGACAGAGTCCTCTGTGGATGCTTCAAGGAAGGAAACAAAAGAGGACCTGTGCCAAGCCAAACAAAGCTGGCAAAGCAGGCCAAGAGGGGAGAATAGCCACAGACCCTCCAGATCCCTCAGCTCCACATCGAATATGATGTATATGGGATGGAATACCTCGTTGGTCAGTTTAGGATTACCTGTCCTGTCCGCTTCTCTCTGCAGGTGCTGCCTTTCAGTTTTGTGCATCCCTCAATGTGGTACACAAGATCCAGCAGTGTCCTTGGTCTACACACCAATCCTTGGTAGTAACTCTAAACATGGGGTGTTACCACTGCTAGAAGCAGACACTGCCTGGGAAAACGTGCTGCTAACTTCAGAAAGTACAGTTAGTTTTAAGAACTGAGCTGAAAAGTAAAATCACTGAAGAGAATTAGTTCTGCTCTCACCCAAACCAGAACACAAAGTTAACTGTAAGCTATTCTACTTGGTTCACTTTTTCAAAAATCTTGTGGCTAATAACAGTTATTGTAAAAAGAATCTTGAGATTCAGTACTGAAGTTAGATTATTTGTCTTCGCTTGTCAAATATTTTGGTCAAAGAACAAAAAGGAATGAACAACATCATACTCTGCTTCTTGACTAGAGAGAAACATTCAAAACGGTTTAAGGGACTAAGCAGTAGGTGGACATAATGTTGTGAAGTACAGGTATGGTGTAACAAGGATCTCCACACTTTGATCCATTGACACAAGGCTTTCTGCCTTATTTCAAAGGTAAGAAAAGCAGTTTCAAGTATTTATGGTGCCACCATGTGGAGACTTCTGAGCATTGATGAGGTTGAATTAGAAGAGCCTGATTACAAGGAGAAAATTGAAGTTGGCCACCAAACTAGCACTGGTGAGCTTGAGTTATGAACAGGCACTTGAATTTAAGAAATTATAACTCATTTCTGAGCTACCAAACTTCTGATCTGCTTGCCCTCCTTGTGTAGCTTCTCATGACAGTCACACAGTCCACCAGGACTTAAGCATTTTACTTAAAAAAAAAAAAAAAAAAAAAAAGCCTGTGAGTTTTTTTCTAAAATGAGAAAGGATGTAACTCTATCTTAGCTCAAGAAAAAAAAAGAATTAAAGTTAATTTTAACTCCATGACATAGTTAAATTAATGTAAATATTAATATAAATATAAAAATATTTTCCTCAAAGCCTTAGTGCTTTTCCCTGGCCAAAGCAGTTTTTGGTTAAGGTTGTTTAGCCACATGTAGGCTGGAAGGTTTTCTTCAAGTGTATGGAAAAGACTAGGTCAAATTTGTGTTTATACTAGAGTTATACTCTTTTGTACATGATCTAAAAAATCAGAAAAAACATATACCTAATAGTAATTTTAATGTCTTTATTTCTTTTCTTTTTTTTCATTTTTTGCACAGAAAAGAACATCTAATCCACCTAGGGAGTGACTGAAATAGGCCCTTTTAATTCTACAGAAGTTGTCCTGCACAGATGGCTGTGATTCATTGTGAAAGCCTATTTATGCTCTTTTATTTAGCTTCATAGGACAAGTTGTTCTTTAGCAGTTCTTTTATGAACATCCCATTGGATACCTCTATGCATGCAGAATGATCCATGTTTTGTAGACCTTTTTTTTGTTTTTTTTTTATTTTTTCTCCCCCCTGGGAAAAGGAAAATTTGAGCCCCCTAAATCTGCAGTAGATGTTTTCTCAGTTTTCTGGTAAGAGCATTTCATTGTCCTAGTCTTTCATTATGAACTAAAATACTCAAATCTTCTACTATTCACAACAGAGAAACCTCTTGGTTGCTACAAATGATGTCTCAACAGCTGGTTATCACCTTTTAAATTTGTGAATGAGATAATTTGATTTTGAAGATAACTTGAGCTTTCACTTACAAGCTAGATTTGAAAGTAAGGAGGGTTTTTTTTTAAAGTGTGCCCACAGGAATTTTATACAAGGAATATAAATTTGGGGGTTTTTTTCATCCTTATAGCACACTTGCAGTACTGTTAAGAAGTAACCTCTTATGCGGGTTAATCTGGATAACTTCTAGGCATGTATCTTATGATTCCTTGTCATTGTGGAAAAGAAAGCCCTGGTTTTATCACTAAAAATTTAATTTACCCATATTGATTTTAAAAAGGTGATCAGTTGTTTAGTTTATAGACATAGTATTGAAAATTCAAGTATTTAGATCAGCCTGTGTGCAAAATTTTGATAACTTGAAGCAGATCAGCAGGAGATGAAGATTTATGTAAGAGGAAGACAGAATTTTGTCTCTTTGAATGTTTTTATAGAATTTTGATAGAGTGATGAGATAAGCTTCAAGTGGACTATACAGGTATTCCTGTATAGTGCATATCTCTTCCTGTAAATATATGTTTTGCATTCCCAATCACTTTTCTCCTGGGCATTAATTTTGAAAGTCATATTCAGAATGATAAGATGTACTATGGTGCGTTCTATTAGAAATTCATCGGTGCCTTCTGAAGGCAGCCTAGGGAAAGGAAGAATTGTATAAAGGGAAAAATAAATGTAGTAGATACATTGCAGACTGGCTAAGAAAGCATAAATGATCAGGAAAATAAAGAAAAATAAATTAATTGAATAAATCTAATAAGTTTATTTACTTAGGAAGGATCCTTTGCAAGTAGGTAACAAATTAAAATTAGGCTACATCTTAAAATCCTAAACCTGACAATTTTTTTCCCCAGTACATATTGTTCTTAAAAAAACCAGAGAAACTACCATGGAGTCCAGTGGGCCTTTTAGAAATTACATGGAAATTTTATTTTAACATTGCCTCTTAGCCTTGGGTAACAAGAATTGGGAATCTGGGGAACTGTAGTACATCACTGTGTTGTAGTACAGATGTTTACTGAGCTGCTGTTAGTTTATGGTTTGCAGGGTTAGCATTCTGCTAAAAATACAGGATTTGTAATGGAAGGCTTTATAGTCAGTGGAAGTGGAGAATGCACTCTAACACTGTGCTTTCTGGTAGCCTGAAACTTAAGGAGGGAAGGCAGTTTCCTTTTGATCTTATTTTTTGTGCTGATAAAATTAACTTTGGGCAGAAAAATGCATTGCCTTTCAAATGAGATTTGTATACTCAGATTTGCATCAGCAACCCAGTTACAAGTGCAATGATGAGACACCTCCAAACCTTTCTGAAAATATCCATTCAAATTTCAGTTCAAGTCAATGTATCTTTGAAACTGAGAGGAAATATTTAGAAGCTTTTGTGATGTTATCTTGAAGCTGATGGAGTTCTTGAAGAAATACAGGGGGTAGAAGGGAATATTCACTTTTTTCAAGAAATTCAGATTAATTTCTTAGAAGGTTGCTGAGGCTAAATTATGATTATTTTATCACTGATTTTTATTTACTTATTAATAACTGCTGATGATAAATCTCATAAGCTAAATGCTTTATGAACCATCATCTGAATGTGGATAGACAAATAGGATCAAAATTGGAAGACAGAAGTGTTAAGAGGTGTTTAAATATTACTATTACACTTTGATACTTACATTGCATTAGTGCATCCGCAGTTACAGGTAGCTGTGGCATGAACATGTACACAAAGATGGTCATGGCCACAGGGATGAAAGTCCAAAATATGAAAGCAGCATGTTAATACAAAACCAAAAAGATAGGACAAGAGCCATGAAAAAGGTCAACAAATCTGGTTGGTGTGACAGATTACAGTGATGGTAAATTAATAGTTATATATGTAAACACAGCTTGCAGGCTTCACAGAAGACACAGGCTTCAGAAAAGAAGACAAAATTTTCACATCCCCATGTGTATCTATTTTGAACTTTTTTTTTTTCTTTTTTTTCTTTTTTTTTTCTCTTGAGGGGAAGGCAAAAGAAAACCAAAACCAACTTTTTGAGTACATAAGGTAAACAAATACCTACTTAAAATATATATTTATAGTTCAAATGAAAATTGCAACCAAGCAGTCTGCCAGGAGCTACAGGAAGGTACATAACAGTCATACTTGTCAAAAAAAAAGTACAGAATTTCTTCTGAGAGACATGGGACTATTCTGGGCCTGGAGCACAAAGAGGTCATGGATTATAGCAATACATACTGTGATAAGCAGAAAAGTTTACAATACTGATGCTCTTGATAAGGGACATGTAACAGTAAAATCTACTTGTGAAGTAAGAAGTTGCTGAACCTGAGTGTCTTATGTGAAATGATCACAGTAAAAGCCAATAACTGTGGGTACTCCCCTTCCTTTAAGGCAAATCAAGGGAGAAGCTGAAATATTAGTGGGTGGGGGTGTCTTGCAAGATTGTTATTAGAACTACTCTTGTTAACGTATGTGGCACAGTGTGAATGCGTGAGTGCATTTTCTGATTCTGCAAAGATTATGTACAGCTTGACTTGCAGAAATAGATCATCTCAGTGGGTACAAAGGGAACAATAAGAAGTCTTTTATCCAATATTATTTTTTAGTTTGAAATGAGTTCTACATCAAATTTACCAACCCTGTTGAGTGCTAAAGCCTGTAGACTGATTTTGGACATTACTGAAATTAAGGAGTGAGACAATAAAAAGTATTTTAAAAAAAAAAAATCATGTTACACATTTATTTCAGTGCCATCCTTTTTACCTGTGATCTCTTTTCATAGAAATACTATTCTGTAGACATTCCATCCTTATTGGAATAATAGTTCTCAACTGTATAATATAAATAAAAGAAAAATATTTCTCCAATTTCACAGAGGTGGATTTAAAATGAGTGCTCTGTTCCTCATAATTCTCTTCTTGTGTTCTTATCATAAAACAGTATGTCATTGTGTCTTTTGGGGTTTTAGTTCCTTTTGTAAGTCTCAAGAGGCTGTCACCAAGTTACAAGTGCTTTGCCATATTTGTCATAATAAGAAAATATGCTATCAAAAGCAATGAGAACTTTAAGACATTTTGTAACACTGTTCACGGTTGAATGGAGTATGAGAAGTCATAATCATAATATTACTACAGTGTCTAGTACAGCTCAGAATCTGGCAGTGGTCAGCACTGTACACATACTCATAAAGGTGCTATACCAGCAGGAAATGCCTTACAAATTACATGAAACAAAATGAAACAAAGCTGTGAGAGAAGGGTTTTAAATATGAAGAACAGATGAATGACAGAATTTGCTGAAGGTTGCAATACAAGCTTTTAGTACTTGCACTCTACTGAATGTCACCAGTGACATCGTTCTGAGGGTAATAAAACCAAAAGCACCTTTACTAATCATTGTACGTATCATCAAACATAATTTATCACAAAAAGCATTGGAACAGGCTGCCCGGGGAAGTGGTTGAGCCACCATCCCTGGAGGTATTAAAAAGGCATGTAGAGGTAGTTCTGAGGAACACAGTTTAGTGGTGACCTGACAGGGCTGGGTTAATGGTTGGACTTGATGATTTTAAAGATCTCTTCCAAGCAAAATGATTCCATGTTTCTATAACACATGAAACATTTTCTCTCTGCCCCAACCCTGAGGTGCCTGATGTTGTGTGATTTAATTTTAGATTGACTCACAGCAAGGGACTAGTAGTGAATTTTCCCTATGTGAATGTAGTTTTATTAATCAGATAATTAATTCTACAAATATATTCTCCAATAATCTTGAAAGGATTTTTTTCATCTTTGAGTTTATTTCTTTATGTGCCAGTAACAGTATATAATCAAAATCAGCAAACTAGCGTACCTAGCGTGAAGTAACTCTTCTGCATTGTGTTTACCTCCTGCAGTGAATCTTATTATAAAGCTGTCAGTTACTTCCTTCCCATGACAGAAAGAAATCTTTTCTGACTCAGCAGGATCAAGATATCCTCTGTTTTTTTTCAGGTTCAGTACTGAGTGATGCCTGTCCTAGAGCTCATGATAATGTGAACTGGTGGGGGCGGAAATGAACATTTGGAGGAGAAAATGCAAAATAGTGGTAATAGGATGCTTTCTAACAGATGGCAAGAGATTGTTTTTGTTAAAATAATTGGGGAAGATATATTAATGATTATAATGCAGATGAGAAGTTTAAAGGTACATAATAAGTATTATTTATCTAGAACTTTTTTTGCAGCCCATCTGTGGGATTCATGTATGTCATGTTAAGGGCAGGAGTGAGACATTTACCTGCCAGAGTCGAAGGGTTTCTCTGAGCAGTTTTGCCAACTCTAAGGTATGTCTGAAAGTCCTGTCTCAGGGGCTCAGCTAAAGGACTTGCAACCGACACGCTTGTGTCTATCTCAGAGCCCGATTATGGGGCTCCTGCTGAAACAGTCATTACCTGTTTCAGAGTCTGGTTAAGGACTTATGCTGAGACATTTTAAAAGTTAAACAGCTATGTTTGATTTATTAAAGGGATGGAAATGTTTGGAATTGCCATGCTAAATGCACTAACTGTAAAAGACTAATAATTAGGCCAGGGTCTGTGCTCAGACATTCTGGCCTTCAAGATTGGTTTGAGCCTGTTGGTTTAGATGGAACTGAACCATCTTATTTTCACAAGCCTCCCTCCTTCAGCCATTTGGCTGCCAGCTTAGTGGATCTTCAGCTCCAGAGATAGCACAAGATTCTCACAATCATAAACATCTCAACCTTTCTCACTATGCACACTAAATTAGCTGTCTTTCTGTCACATGGCAAGCTAGAACATTATGCCACAATCTATAACAACTCCAGTAATGTGGCTGGACCACATACTGGTTTTACCATATGTGTGTAGAAAATAATATGTAAATTACATCTTTATCCATTATTACAATGTTTTGGTTTCCTCTTGGCTGTGAAAATGCATTATCATGTTTGTCTAATCATAAGTGTTTACATATAAGATTTCATAGATTGGAAATTTTTATTAAAAAAAAGTCAATGAACTAGTATCAAGTTGTGTTACACAAGCTGGCCTTTAATTTACCATGCATTTTCAAGGAGTCACTTAAGGCAAAGCATTGCTAACTGGAAGTACTTTTTAATTAAACTATTTACACTTACAGTTATTCTTTTTATTCCAGAATGTATCTCATAGTGTTATATCAAAATTATAATTGAAAAATCTAGTTGAAACAATCAGTATCAGAAATGCTGCATACATAATATGTCCTTGTATTTATACACCTGCTCAAGGTGTATTTTGGTGAAAGCTCTAAAAGGTACATCAGTGCTTTGGAAAAAATCCTTTTGAATAATCTATCCTTCATGTTCTTTTACGGAAGTGTAAAATCTCTTATTTCCATCTTCTGCTTCACTCTGCTGAAAACATAAAGCTTGTGTTTCCTTTCATTCTTCAGGAAGTCATTTACATCTGGAGACTGACAAGTTAAGCAAGTCAGCTAAGGCTAAGGTCAGATCAATAGGGAAAGCTAAAGGAACTGTAAACCTTGTCTGTGTCCTCCTGGCCTAATTTAATTGTGCATCACAAGAAACATCAGAGTAATCTGATGATGTCATTACTATAAATTTTAATCCTAGTCACAAGAGTAATCCATGGATAAATCATACCTGGTAAGGGTTGAGTCAGCTGTCTTCTTTTCTTGAGTTAATTCTTCATCTGTTTTTGACTTTACCAAAATATATGACCAATAATCAGTAGTTCTACTTAAAGTGGAATGTTTTTGTTATTTAAAGTAATAAATGAGGAGCATTCACTCTGGGCTTGACTGATCTGGTTGTAATCTCTGTGTTTCTGCGTAGAATAAGTGCAAAGCACTGCATATCAGCATGTTATAGTAGTTATCCTGTCTAGCATATTGAAAACAAAGAAAGATTCAATTGATCAGTGCTGAGAACAGGTCCAGAAAACAAGAAACAGGTCTTCACACCTTCTTGTAAACTTAGCCTTTTGCAGTGAACTTCATTTCCCAGCAAGAGCATCTTGCTGAAGATTTGCATGTAGTATTGATATTAGTATAAAATAGGTTAGAGAGGAACTTCATGTATAATTTAAATTACACTCTTAGAGAAAATGTAACCACAGTGATGGATTCAGGGAAAAATGTCTATTTATGGTGGAAAAGAAGTAGCTACTTACCTGAAATATCTTTTCCCAGTGGTCCAATTAACTTTATAATGTGGATCTAAGACACTTTTTTTTTTTCCCCATCAGAAAAAGAAAACAAGTTCTTATACTCTGATTTATACAGTGACCTTGTTTATATCATAAACTCCAAAATAAGGTGACAGTTCTGTCATGTATTCCATGTAAAACATTTCAAAGAAAAAAACTTATGCTATGAAATAAAGCAGAGGCTTTTAGATAATGTATATTGTGTATCTGGTGTTTTTGAAAATGTTATTTTTCTTGAACTCACATGTTTTGAGGGAAAATACTTCAGTGAAAAAAGCTATAAAATGCAAATATAAAATTAGTTTGTTTTGCAAATATCTATTTTTAGAAAGCAGAGCAACCTCTTCAATTACTTCTCTCTAAATAAATTAAAAATTAGGAAAAAAAAGAAAAGAAAAAAAAAAAAAGAGCCTGCCCTCTCTATGGAATGCTGTATGATTTCCAGGGGAACTATTTGATTTTTGGCATTATGAATGCATGAGTGCAGTGAAATATAAAAAATAAATTCTTTTGTGATGGCTAAGTTCTTCAGTAGTCATGTAAGACCAATTCATGCTACTACTTTAGAGTTAAGTTTTTTCCACTGTACTTAGAATCAGTGGTATTTGAATGTGTTGGGAGGCAGACTGGGATGCTGACAATTTTCACAGAAGACTCATCACTGTTGGAGAACAGCTGTAGGAAATACATTTTGGGGTCCTTTGGGGTACTGGTCAATCCAAGTATACCCTCATTTACCTTGATATTGGATTGTTTAAAACTAGACTGCTGCCTTGGAATAATGCAAAGCTTAAAGCAGATGTAGAGCAGGGTGCAAACTTTAAAACCCTTTTGAAAGAATGGCATTTCCAACTAATTTATACTTGGAGAACTTTATCTCAGGGAAAGAGATGATCCTACTACCTCTACAGGTCACAAATCAATTACAAATTAAATAAATTGAATAAAATGAAATGTCTTTCAGCTGATTAAATGTTCCTTCAGAAGGTCTTGAATCAGAATCATTTGTCTAGGGGAAGCCATGTATGAGATCACTGTCAGGAGTCCAAAGCTTAATTTGTGACTCCTCACACAGAACACAAAGATGGATCTGACAATAGTCAGGTGATTACCAGTCAGCTTTTGCAGTCTTGTTGAAGTCAAATATAAACAATGTAATAGCATTATATAGACTAGACTGTATAACTAATATAATAAAATAGAATGTGTTTTATGACAAAAGAACATTATAAAAATCACACTGTTTTTGTTAGTTTTTTATGTTTACACTCCGTGCTAACAATACATATATTAAACAGTAAGATGCTACTATAAAGACTTTATTATGTGGTCTTGTGGTCTTGCACACCACCCAAAGAGAAAATTTTTGAGTTTAAACAAATAATATAGCCATTGTGAGATGTTTAAAGAAACTAAAAAGATTAAAAAGACATTTTGCACAGCATAACTCCACTAAGATTTCATAGAATCAGTGAATCATTTTGGTTGTAAGAGACCTTTAAGATCATCAAGTCCAACCATTAAACTAACTCTACCAAGTCCACTGCTAAACCACATCCTTAAGAACCATACCCACACAAATTTTGAACATGACCAAGGAAGGTGATTCAACCGCTTTACTGGCCAGCCAATTCCAGTGCTTGATAGCCCTTGCAGTGAAGATTTTTTTTTCCTTATATCCAACCTAAACCTCTCCTAGTGCAACTTGAGGCCATTTCCTTTTGTCCTATCACTTGTTACTTGGGAGGAGAGACCAACCCTCACCTCACCACAACCTTCTTTCATGTAGTTATAGGGAGCAATAAGGTCTCCCCTCAGACTCCTTTTCTTCAGACTAAATAGCCCCAATTCCTGCAGCTGCTCCTCATAAGACCTGTGCTCTAGGTCCTTCAACAACTTGTTTGCCCTTCTCTAGACCTGCTCCAGCACCTTGATGTTTTTCTTGTATTGAGGTGCCCAAAACTGAATACAGTACTCAAGGTACTCACCAGTGCTGACTACAAGGTGACAATCACTTCTGTCATTTTGCTGGCCACATTATTTCTAATACGGGTCAGGATGCTGTTGACCTTCTTGGCCACCTGGGCACGCTGCTGGCATATGTTCAGCAGGCTATAAATCAACACTCCCAGGTCTCTTTCTGACAGACAATTTTCCAGCCATTCTTCCCCAAACCTGTAGTGTTGCATGGGGTTGTTGTGGCCTAAGTGCAGGACCCAGCACTTACCCTTGTTGAAGCTCATAAAATTGGCCTTAACCCATTGATCCAGCCTGTCCAGGTCCCTCTGTAGAGCCTCTCTACTGCCAATCAGGTCAACATTTCCACCTGACTTAATGTCATCTGCAAATTTACTGAGGGTGCATTCTATCTCCTCTTCAAGATCACTGATAAAGATATTAAACAGCAGTGGCTCCAATACTGAGCCCTTGGGAAGGCCACTTGCAACTGGCTGTCAGATTGACTTAGTTCCATTCACCACCACTGTTTGGGCCCAGATATCCAGCCAGTGTTTTACCCAGCAGAGCATACGCCTGTCCAAGCCACAAGAAGCCATTTTTTTCATGAGAGTGCCATGGGAAACAGTGTTGAAGGCTTTACTGAAGTTCAGGTAGACAACATACACAGCTTTTCCCTCATTCACTAAGAATGTCATCTTGTCTTAAAAGGAGATCAGGTTGGTTAAGCAGGACCTGCCTTTCATGAGCCCATTCTGACTGGGCCTGATTGCCTGTCTGTCCTGTATATATGGTGCATAATGGCACTCAAGATGATATGCTTCATAACTTTCCCTGGCACCAAGGTCAGGTCTGTAATTCCCCCGATCCTCCTTACAGTCCTTCTTGTACATGGGTGTCACATTTGTTAGCATGCAGTCAACTGGGACTCCCCTGGTTAGCCAGGGCTGCTGATAGGTGATGGAAAGCGGCTTAGTGAGAACATCTGCTAACTCCTTCAGTACTCTCGGGTGTTCAAGGAGCCTCTGGTTACTCTACTAGATAAGAACGTATCAATTTGGCAGGAGTATTACTTTAGTATTTTTTTTTTAAATCACTTTGGCAAACACCGTAAAGGACAGTACAACTTCCATACTACACATATGAATTATATTGGTATTTGTGGATGAAAATGTTCATCACATTAAATATGCTTCACAGTAATTTCATAAAACTAATAAAATCTTTCTGTAGGAAAAAAAAACTTCTTGCTGTAGGACACAAAAAGTTTTTTATAAATAACCTTGAGATATTTGTAGTTATTTTCTCCACACAGTGGATTTGCTTAAATTATTCATGATGATCTATTCATAAAATCATAGAATCATAAAATGGCTAGGGTTGGAAGGGACCTCTGAAGGTCATCTAGTCCAGACCCCTGCAGTCAGCAGGGATACCCTCAACTAGACCAGGCTGTTCAGAGCCTTGTCCAACCTCATCTTGAATATCTCCAGGGATGGGGCCTCAACCACCTCTCTGGGTAGCCTATTCCACTGTTCTACCACCCTCAATGTAAAGAACTTCTTCCTGACACCCAATCTAAATCTCCTTTTCTCTAATTTGAACCCATTACCCCTTGTCCTTTCACTGCAGGCCCTTGTAAACAGCCCCTCTCCAGCCTTCCTGTAGGTCCCCTTCAGGTACTGGAAGGTTGCTAGTATGTCTCCCTGGAACCTTCTCTTCTCCAGGCTGAACAACCCCAGTTCTCTCAGCCTGTCATCGTAGGAAAGGTGTTCCAGCCCTCTGATCATCTCTGTGGCCCTCCTCTGGACCGGCTCCATCAGGTCCATGTCTTTCCTGTGTTGAGGGCTCCAGAGATGGACACGGTACTCCAGGTGTGGTCTCACCAGAGAAGAGCAGAAGGGCAGAATCACCTCCCTTGATCTGCTGGCCACACTTCTCTTGATGCAGCCCAGGATGCAATTGGTCTTCTGGGCTACAAGCGCACACTGTTGTCTCATGTCCAGCTTCTCATCCACCAATACCCCCAAGTCCTTTTCTGCAGAGCTCCTTTCCAGGACATTGTCTCCCAGCCTGTATTGACAGTGAGGGTTGTTCCTACCCAGGTGCAGGAGCCTGCACTTAGTCTTGTTGAACCTCATGAGATTCACCTGAGCCCACCTCTCCAGCTTATCCACAGGTCCCTCTGGATGACATCCCTTCCCTCCAGCCTGTCGACAGCACCACTCAGCTCGGTGTCATCTGTGAACTTGCTGATGGTGCACTTGATCCTGCTGTTAATATCACTGATGAAAATATTAAACAGTACAGGTCCCGGTACAGACCCCTGAGGGACGCCACTTGTGACTGATCTCCATCTGGACATTGAGTCTTTGACCACCACCCTCTGGAAGCGACCATCCAGCCAATTCCTTATCCACTGAACAGTCCACCCATCAAATCCATATCTCTCCAACTTGGTGAGTAGGATATTGTGGGGGACCATGTCAAAAGCCTTGCAGAAGTCCAGATAGATGACATCTATAGGTCGTCCCTTGTCCACAAAGGTAGTCACCTTATCATAGAAAACCACTAGATTCATCCGGCAGGATTTGCCTTTGATGAAGCCATATTGGCTCTCTTTCATCATCCCACTGTCCTCTATTTGCCTTGTTAGACCCTCTAGGAGAATCTGCTCCATGATCTTCCTAGGCACAGAGGTGAGGCTGACAGGGTGATAGTTTTCAGGGTCCTCCTTTCTACCCTTTTAAAAATGGGTGTAATGTGTCCCTTCTTCCAGTCCCCAGGGACTTCACCTGACTGCCAAGGCTTTTCAAATATTATGGCAAGTGGCTTAGCAACTACATCAGCCAATTCTTTCAGGACCCTGGAATGAATCTCATCAGGTCCCATGGACTTATGTATGTTCAGGTTCCTTAGGTGGTCACGAACCTGATATTCACATACAGTGAGAGGGAATTCACCACCCTGGTCCACACCTTGTGGTTTAACTTGGGAGGTGTTGGGAGAGAGGTTGTCAGAGAAGACTGAGGAAAAAAAAAAATGTTGAGAACCTCAGCCTTCTCCTCATCCATGATTACTAGCCTGCCATTTTTACTCTTCAGGGGGGTTATGTTTTCTTTGATCTTCCTTTTTCTTTGACATACCTGTAGAATCCCTTCTTGTTATTCTTTACATCCCTTGACAAGTTCAGCTCCAACAGTGCCTTGGCCATCCTGACCTCATCCCTACACAGTCAGGCAGCATCCCTATACTCTTCCCAGGGTTCCTGTCCCTGCTTCCACCGCCTGTGAAGCTCCTTCTTGCTTTTTAGTTTGACCAGTAGGTCATGGCTTATCCACACTGGTCTCTTCCCTTCCTTGCTCAATTTCTTACACTTGGGGATCAAGATATCCTGCAATCTATGAAGAGTGTCCTTAAAAATTTGCCAGCTCCATTCTGCTCCCTTGTCTCTGAGGACTGTTTCCCAGGATATCCTATTGACTAACTCCTTGAAGAGCTGGAATTTTGCTGTTCTGAAGTTCAAGATACTGACTGTGCTTTTTGACTGAGTTCTGACTCTTAGTACTGTGAATTCTACCAGTGCATGGTCACTGCAACCCAGGCTGCCTCCAATCCTGAGATCCCTGATGAGCTCATTTACATTGGTAATCACCAGATCGAGTGTTGATTCCCCTCTGGTAGGGGTGTCTACTTCCTGCCCGGGAAGTTGTCATCAAGGAACTCCAGGAGCCTCCTGGATTGTCTACTGCTTGCTGTATTACTTTTCCAGCAAATATTGGGAGGGTTGAAGTCTCCCAGCAGGACAAGAGCCTGCAAACCTGATGCTTCCTGTAGTTGGAGTAGGAACGCTTCATCAAGAGTTTCCTCTTGATAGGGTGGCCTGTAGTAGACTCCAACCACAAGATTCCCCTTGTTGCCTTGATTTCTAATTCCTACCCATAAGCTTTCAACTTGCTTATTGCCATTTTTTAGGGACATCTCCTCACATTCAGTCCATTTCTTAACATACAGGGCAACTCCTCCACCACTCTTTCCTCTTCTGTCCTTTCTGAATAGCTTTTATCCATCAATAGCTACTCTCCAGTCATAGGATTTATCCCACCGTGTTTCAGTAATGGCCACTATCTCATAGTCTTCTAGCAGTATGGTGGCTTCCAACTCCTTTAGTTTGTTGCCCGTGCTTTGTGCATTTGTGTAGAGGCACCTCAGCTGGGCTGTTGGCTGTATCATCTTTCCAGGGAAACACCTCTTTATTCCATTAATGTGTTTCGCTGATGTTTCTCTGTTGGCAGCTACTACCTAAAGGGGATCTGGGTCATCTCTGAAACACTTTGACTGCATTATTTTGTCCCCAGCATGCTTCTGGGCAGCAGATTGAGAGCCCTTACTAGTCCCCCATTGCTCCCACACTGTTGGGATTCAATGTCCCTAATTCATTTGGATATTGTCAGTGTAAAAGCTTTGCTTTTATCCAGTATTCTTTGTTTCTTTACTTGAACACAATACAGAAGATGCCGTCATTCTGAAAGAGAAAAGCACTTTAACTAGTTAAAACATTTTAGTACTGTTATGAAATATTTAATTTGTTTGTTTTTTAAAAATATGTCAGAACTGATTTTGAAGATACTATATCTGGTTCATGGGTAATATATGACCTGGTGGCTAAGGTGAATTGAAATTGCTCTGGTTTGTTATGGCTGCCCGCATATCCTACTAGGCTATTGTAAACCTTCAGCACACATGTGTAGCTACCTAAGAACATCCCTCATCCAAGAGAGGAAGATGTACTTGAAGAAGACAATATAAAATGCACAGTTATTATTTTTTAATTAAAGGCTGCCTATCATGATACTTTTTTCCTTAGGTTAAGGAAATGCATGAATTTTCTGGGTTTTCTGTTAAAAAAAATTGGGAACATCTAACGATTTCTCAGTGCTGACATTAATTTCTTCTTTTTGGAATCAATCTGAAGCAAGACCATAGTGAAAAGTACAGCCAGAGCTATGGAGGTGACCAGGCACTAGTGGAAATAAAGAACAGAGGTAATTACATAGCCTAAGCAAAAATACAAGACTCAGCACATGGTCTTGTTTGAACTTTTTCAAGAAAAACAAGACAAACAAGACCAATAGCAATTTTTAAATGCTTACCTAAAAAGCATTGAATATGAGAGTTTCTAAGACTAAGGTATATTTGTGAATAGTCATTAAATTTGTGATATTAAGGTGATACCAGTGCATTAAGGCTCTTGGGGAAACTGTTTAATAGGACATTATTTTCAAATGTTCATCTGTAACTTGCCTGCTAAGTACTTATCTTTTGAAGAGATGTTACATCATTTGAAGTCTAATTTTAATCACTGAAGGATGAAATGGGAGAATTTTAATCCTGCTTTAGTTGCACATCTCAATACATCATTAACTGTGGTGTTGATACTGATACTTCTGTTAACATATCTGACAAAAGCTGTTGGACAAGTTGGATGAATCAATCAATTCAAATTCAGTGAACATTTTTGTAACCATTTGATTAAAACTAATAGTACAAAATGAGGCACATTTTAAAAATAACGGGAGGAAGAAAGTCCAGGCTGTAGTTAAGTGTTATGTATTTACTTACTTAATCATAATCCAAGTCATAAATCCAGTGTATGTATGTGAAACAGCATCAAGAAATGAAAAGCTGATATACAAGAAGGTATTTTCTACTTCATGATTTTGGGGTTTTTTATTAATTTCTGAATCTCAGACCTGGTGATTATTTGTTGTTGTTGTTGTTTTGGTTGTCTATTTTTGTTTCTTTGTTTATTTTTCTAAGAAGAGTTTTCCTTGCTCCATTTTGAACAAAGGAGATAGGTCTTTGAAATTAGGAATTAAATAGAAGAAAATAGAAAACCTTTTCTAGCTTTAATCTTGTTCATAGATCAGAAGCATCCTTAACACTCTTTTAAATTATGTCATATGTACACTCACACTTAAATTGACACAATGAATATATATATATATGCAAGAGAAAAATCATAGAATCATAGAATAATAGGATTTGGAAGGGACCTCTGCAGATCAAGTCCTACCCCAGCCTGCCAGATCACTCAGGGAAGAGCACAAAGGAACACAACCAGGAAGGTTTTGAAAGTCTCCAGAGAAGGAAACTACACAACCCCTTTGGGCAGCCTGTTCCAGGGCTCTGACACCCCCACTGGAAAAAAATCTTTCCTCATGTTGAGGTGGAACTTCTGGTGTTCCAGTTTGTGACATTGCCCCTCATCCTATGAAAGGGCACCACTGAAAAAAGACTGTCCTCTTCTACTTGACACCCACTCTTCAGATATTTCTAAACATCAATAAGATCCCCTTTTGGTCTTCTCCAGACTAAACAGCCCCAGCTCTCTCAGCCTTTCCTCATAAGGGAGATGTTGCAGTCCTTTAATCATCTTTGTAACTCTCCATTGGAGTCTCTTTAGTATTTCTCTGTCCCTCTTGAACGGGGGATACCAGAACTGGACACAGTACTCCAGATGCAGCCTCACTAGGGCAAAGTGGAGGGGGAGGAGAACCTCCCTTGACCTGCTGGGAAAACTCTTGTTAATGCACGCCAGGATACCACTGGCCTTCTTGGACACAAGGGCGTATTGCTGTTCCATGGATAACATTGTACACCAGGACTCCAAGGTCCTCCTTCATGGAGTTGCTTTCCAGCACATCAACCCCTAATCTGTATAGGCACATGGGGTTATTCCTCCCCAGGTGTATGACTCTACCATTATCCTCTACAATCATCCTTGTTGAACTTCATTAGGTGTATGAGCCACTCCTCCCAGTTTTGTATCATCAGCAAATCTGCTGAGGGTACACTCCAACCATTCATTCAGGTCATTGATGAAGATATTGAATAAGACTGTACCCAGTACAGACCCCTGGGAAACAGCATTAGCTACAGGTCTCTAACTGGACTCTGTGCAGCTGATCATGACCCTCTGAGATCTTTGAAATTCTAAAATCCACCTGCAAATTTAATGTGTTTTAAAAATTTAAAATGAAATAGTTTTTTCACACAATTCCCTTTTTTCCTAAAGAGGTCTGTAAGACATATGATAGGTAAATCTGAAGTCTGATGCACTGATTTTTTTCTGAATATATAATTACATGAAGCTCAGAGGGAAAAAAAAATCTCTATTATGAAAGTATGGACAACTCATGCTGATATATGGGGTTTTATTGAAACAGCAACAAATGATTCTCAGGTAGGGATTAATTCCTCTGTATGCTTTCTGACTAAATAATTACTGATGTCTAAGGTACTGAAAGATTTTGAGAGCCTGTATGCTGCATGATGCTGGGTCTTTTGTGCCTAATCTGGCAAAAAGCTTCAGAAAATAGAACTCCTCACTGTTGTATGGGAAGGCATATTGAATTACAGTGTGTGTTTCAGTTAGCCAAGCACCCACAGAGGAAGATCACCTTCTGCCTATCACATTTAAACTGCAGATACCATTCATGAACATGCTTACTGTGTTTCTGTGCTTTACTGCAGCAGATCTGCTTTGCAGCTTCTTATCTGACTGAAATGGTAGAGAGTGGAAAAGCAGGAAAGAAAAAGACACTGAGGAGAGTCTGTTAGGTCTCAGTTTTGCAGATGTTTGACATGGGAATAACTCTGAGCATGTGGGAGGTCTTATTAATTTTAGCCATTCAAATTTTGTAAAATAATCTCTTGTGTAAACATTTCAGGATGAATGTTTTAATATCTAGAGAAGGCCTGCCAAGACTAGGGCAGTTTTCACAAAGTGGAGCTCATGAACAGCTATGCATCCATCTCTTCTTCCTCGTCATTGTCAAGATCAGATCACACTAGGAGAGGCCTTAACAAACTCTTAAGGGTGTCAAAGCCAGACTGCAAACGTTAATAGAAATGTATATAACTAAGAATTGAACTCACTAAGGAAAAATACACTTTCTAGTGAACTGAATAAAATTTGCAGTGAAATATAGAAGTCAAAATCAAGTACTTTATATGCCTCCTGAACTCCTAACTACCAGCATAATACAGATGAAGTGGGAGTAGACTGGTTTTTTTCCTTACATGAATCTCAGCATTTCCCAGTGCCTCATCTACTGTCTAAAACAGCATTTTAGGATGTGTGAGAAAGAAGCAAGATTAGAATTATTTCAAGCAATAGGTATTTCACTGATTTCCTGGATTGTATAAATCAATATGTGGGGGTTTTAAACATTAATTAACTTCTTTATAGAGACTCTCTTTATTACTCTCTGAGAATCCTGAAATATATATAAGCAGTATCTGATCTGATTCCTAGGGGAATAAAATGGCGCTGTTTTTGTAAGCTTATATACATCATACACAGCTTTGTCTTGCAGTACTGCATGTTTTCTTTTTTTTTTTGTTTTGTTTTTTTGTTTGTTTGTTTTTGTTTGTTTTTGGTTTTGTTTGTTTTTTTGTTTTTAAAGACCACACTAAATATTCTGGTTAGTGATTTTGAATAAATTAATAGAAGAGAGGTAGTGTTTTTTCAAGATAAATCAGGAGAGGGAAAACCATGTTTTTAACAGCTTGTCATCTGAAATTATGAAAATTGAGGTAATTGTTCCTGTGTAAAAGGGGACTTGAACACAGAAAAAAGCTTGTTTACCTGCATTGTTAATTTTTTTGTTGTTGTTTAAAAATAAGGTAAGTAGCTCAAGCTTTAAGTGGTCATTAATCTTCAAGTAAAAAGGTATTGAAGCTGAAGGGTTAGAAGAGTTTAGGGATTCTGAAGTTTAGGGATTTCTGAACCCACAGAAAACAAATGGAATTATGAGGTAAATTGAGGTAATAAGATAAAGTTATGAGATTTTGAGTCCTTTTATACATCCCCTGTTCTGTTTTAAGGTCAGATGGAATCTAAGCATCACACGGCCACTCTCTCACTCCTCCCTGTCCCTGGCATGGGGAGGAGAACTGGAAGAAAGAGGTAAAACATCATGGTTTGAGATAAGAACAGTTTAATAGGACAACACAAGGAGAAAAGAAGAATAACAATAAAACTAATAAAAGATTGTATAAAGTTAATGTAAAGAGGTATAAACAATGAAATTACTCAACACTTGGAAACTCTCCAAATCATATAATGAGCATGATGTCATACAGTATTGAATATCCCCTTTGATAGCTCTGGTCAGCTGACCTGGCTGTGCCCCTTCTAGCTTATTGTGAAAACTAACTTTAGCCTAGCTGAACTCAGGACATGCTTAAAATTTCATACTTGTGATGTTTAACATCTGTCAAAGGAGAGAAAGTGGTTTTGGTATTACCACTCCTTTGTGATACTTCATTGGCCATACATTTAATATATTGCAGTTAACAATTTTTAATTATTAATACTTTTAATTAATATTGCAATATTTGCATACATTGGAGAAATGTTGTTTTGTAAAAGTTATGTATTATACATTTTTGTTTCTTGGTTAACAGCGTATTTATTTGATTGTCACTGGACTGGATACCTGGAGGTGACCAACAGGAAGAATTGATATTATACCAAAACCATTTATCTATATAGTAATTTCTGCTCTGCAAGTAGTAAGCATCAATGCACATACAGATTTTGTTCATTCCCAGTAAAATCTTTATAGGCCAAGAACAAAGCCAAGAACAGTTAAAATCTTAACCATCAGATCTTAAAGTCAAGGAATTTTTTTTTTTTTTTTTTTTAATTTTTGATTTTTACAGAAAAGCAGATGGAAAAAAAAAAAAACTAATACAGAAAAAAACCCAACAAACCAGTTTATACACTGAGGTTGAAATTGCTACACATATCCATTCTTGCATGCATGCCTTTCCCTCGTTTTAGGCTCATCCTTCCACTGCTCCTTTAAGTCATAAGGCCATTAACTTCTGTGCAAGTGGAGAGGAAGAGTTTTGTTCAGTCACTGTTTGGTACTAAGGAGATGCCAGTTCTTTTGGGATCACAGTAGGAAAGGCACCAATACTCAAACTATTTAACTGATATTTTGAATAAAGAATAGAAGTAGTAGAAAAGGGACAGATCTTACATGCATTGATTCTGGGAACCCCATTTATTGCAGCATTTGATGAGCCCCTCCTCACTGACCACATCTCTTTGTTTATCTGTATAAAGTTATACCTAATAGTACTTCATATAATGGTGTAGCATTAACCAAAAGTAAAATAAATCGGACAACAGTCACCTTGTCCTTAGAAAAACTGCTGTTACTCCTAAACAGATGAAAACAAAGCTCCAGACAGGCAATGAGAAATCCAAACGAATCTGGAATGGCTTGATAGCTTGCAAAACCAGCAGAAAGTTTGTGACCTTTTACTAACAATGGCAATACTGTGCTATTTACCAGCCTCATAGCCTTCTCCCAACATGCTAGTCTTTGGTGAGATGACTGGTTGATGAAGGGAGAACAATGGATGTTGTTTACTTTGCTTTTAGTAAAGCTTTCAACACTCCCATAACATTCTCATAGACAAGATGACCAAAAAAGGACCATATAAGTGTCATGATTTGAAAACTGTCTGAACTACTGGGTTCAACAGCTGTGATTGTGCAAAGTCCAGTTGATGCCAGTCACTAGTGGTCTACTCCAAAGGTCAGTATCGGGGACAATATTTGCTCAACATTTTCATTAGTGACCTGGATGATGGCTGAGAGTGCACCCTTGGTGAGTTTGCAGAATAAACAAAAGTAGTGAGTGTTTGTTACACAAGATGGTTGTACTACCGTATTACACACTTGAAGTAGTCCTTTTCATCAATACAAGCATTGCATCACATTTATAAAAGGCATGTAAAAAGTGCTGAGCAGATCTAGCTATCAAGGTGAAGATCCAGCTGAAAAATGTAAAGATATTTAAAAGACTTGAAATGATCATAAGGCTGGAAAAAACATTTGTGGTTTTCACACTGGGTGACAGAAAACTGCCTGTAACACTTTACTTACAGGTATCTTTGAATTCTGAATTCATGTGAGGTAATGAACCTTGTAAAAGTGAGACACAGTGAGGTAGTTTGATTTTTCACTTCCACCATCTTACAGTTTCTCTTGTAATTTATATTATTATAATTATGATTATTATTGGATACTAGAATTAGCAAGTAACATCTTGAGTCTTAACTAACTATATTACCTTGATCTACAGGTGGGTGAAAAACTTTTCCTGCATCTGAAAGGGATTGTCTTGCAAAAATTTACAAAATTTATAGAAATCATGTTTGTTGCACTGCATTTTTTATGCCATTGAGAGTATTTTTTTGTGTGTTGTCTTTCTTTTTTAAGTTCAACTCTTTAATTAATTGTTTCCAAAACCAGAAGACAAGATCCATTATCTTTTCAAGTTTCAGACTATCATCTAAAGATTTGGTGAACTGAAAAAGCAGACTGGTGTTTAAAGTAGCATCTCTTGACTGTGTTTGAGATGCATCTGTTTGGGTAACTCTTGTTTAGTGGTGATAGATTGGCTGTTGTCCATTAGTTTAATTAGCACTTGTTTACCTACTGTCTTATAGCACATAATACTATTACTGAATTCAGGGACTCTGAAAATCCCATATCTGACATAGCAGGCTTAATAATGAAAATCACTATGTTTTTACATTATATTTGTCTTGTCAAGAACACCTATTAGAACACATACATTTTTCACTAGCTAGAAAAACATGCAGATTAGAGTTGGAATCCCTCAATTGTTCACTTTTCAGAACAACAGAATTGAGAAGGAATTAAAATTGAATGAAAACTGAAGGTGGAGTTACAGAGCAGCACAAACTGCAACAGAGCATCATTTCCTAGACAGACGTTAATTTGTTTCTCACTGGGTAAAACTGATCTGCTGTAATGTATTTGTGTGTAGATTTTGAAATGTTTTTGAGAGAAATATCTGTGTAGCACTGAGAGTTGACTTTGGCCCTTGGGTTGGTCCAGATACCTGATTTCTTCACACAGGCTAGATAGCTTGACTCCTGCTTGGCCCAAATTAGATTCCTAAAACAGACAGCCTGAGTAGTACTCAAAGTGTTAATTTTCTGTATGTTTTAGAATATATTAATTGAATCATTCTTAAGAGTCACATCTTGATAAAATAAAGGTAATACACTATTTACAATGTTATTTTCTCTCTCTATCTCATAATTGTGTCTCTCCAATCTCTGAAATTTCCACAGCTTCTGTCTGTATGTGTACTTTTGCAATAGGTCTAAAATTGTCAATACTATATCATAACGATCAAACAGAGAATGAAAATTGTTTGAAATTGTTCTCTTGTAGTAATCTCAAATTTTTCCAGTCAGAATATCAAGTTTTCAGCTATGAATTTGAACTTGTGAATCTGTTTAGTTAGGAATACAAGGGAAAAATTATCAAAGGAGACATACAGCATTTTTCTATGTAATCGACTGTAGTATGTACTTGAATTGTTTTAATCAAACTGGAGAAACTCTTAGAGGAAATAACTGGATGTGGTCATATTCAGGATTGATAAACATATTGATAAAGATTAGTGTTTTTCTTCTGACAAAGTGATACCCATCTGGTAGAGGCCAAGTTGTAACATCAGTAACAGAAACAATTATTTTCAGTGCTGTTCTTTTGTAATTTTGTCTTTGAAGTATATGTTTCTAGATTTCTAGTGCATCTTCAAAAGAGAAAACATTGTATTGTTAATATAATTTTATGGTACAAATATGCTTTTTCATACTTTTAATAATACTGTACCTGTTCAAAGAGGAGTGTTCCTTGTACTACAAAGAGATTATGAAGCAATTTCTAGCAGGAGTTTCCAAAACCAAAAAAAAGTCTTTAAGTGGTCTTGAGATAAGAATTTATATGAGAGTCTCTATTTCTAGAGATAAAAACACTAAAAACTCAGAAGACCTGTCTCAGTCCTGACATTAAAAACAGCAGGAGTTATTTCATTAAGGAAAAGAAAAAGTAGTAATTTTTTCCTTCCTTCCAAGTCTGTACCTAGTTATCACACTTTTCAATACTGTCTTGGAGTAGTTTTGCTCTCTGATACAACTCAATGGATTTAATTTTCATTTGTTCATATTTCATTTTATTTAGTGTTCAAGTGGATATTGCATATTTTTATGTGAAAGGTTATTTTCATTAACCTTCAGTATCTCTACATGGTCATTTTGGTGAAATGGATCTTATGATGTCAAGAATTGTCTAATAGAAGATAGAAAAATGCATTTATATACAGACTATATTAAAAGCTATGCAGCTATTGACACCTCAAAAAAAAAGTTGAAAAAAAAAAAAAGAAATCTTCAGTTTCTTATTTATTTTTTGGATGATATTTCATTACCATATGTTTACTATGTAGCTTTTTTAATTCTAGTATTTTAGATATGTGGGGAAAAGGCAAAAAACAAGCATAAGAATCCCTTAAGAAAAAAAGTGAAGAACTCAAGTCTGTAATAGTATTCAATACATGAATTAATTTTCTTGTCAAACTGAACGTAGCTGATAAGCCTGGAAAATAAAAACAACAGAAAAAACATGTTATTTCTAAAACCTTTTGCCAAAATGAAACCCCACTCTCTCACAAGCGTGTCTGGCACTTATTAATTTATCCTTTCCTGGCAGTTTTTCTATACTTGGCTGTGGTGGGGTTCTCTCTTTTGTAGACAAATACATCTTTTTAATACATTTGTTAGCTAGATGGGCTGTGATTAATCTGTTGTGCTGATCCCCTCCAGCAACATCAGAATAGAAAAAATGTAAGACAGGAGAGGAGAGATATATACGTGTCACTTCTGTAATGGAATAGGTGCAAAATGTGAAAGTCCTCTTTCCCAGCAACTAGAAACCACACTCCAATACAAACAGAACAGTCATGTCAAAAGCAGTGTGCTGAGAGGGTAGGAAAAAGAAATGTCTTAAAAAGCTGACTGGTTTATTGTGCAGTCCGTATGTAGGTAGTTAAGTGACTCCTGACTGTCTAGAGAAGTTTTCCAGTGGAAGGAAAGTAGGATTTTTTACTGGATAAGGGAAGTCCAGAGGCAGGTAATACAATTTTGTGAAGGATAGTTCCTTTCAAAATATGGATTTATTATGAATAACAATGTGTTATGATTTTGTCAAAGAGAACAAAAACAAAAGAAAAAAAAATTCAAGTCTAGTAAATATTTTCTTTCGAGTGCCAATATTTTACATTGAATTATATGTTGTTGTGCAGTATTATGAACACAAAATAGCATAATTTTAAATGGAAAAATGAAGATATTTTATAGTTTAATGTTTAGTTGTCAAAATTTCTTTCAGAAAATAATTTTGATTAAAATTGACCCAGTTTCACAGGAACCATGAGTTTGGTCAATTAAACACATAGTTCTGCTGAACCTTCTTCAAAACCATGAAGTTAGAAGCCAGCTGTAGAAATACGATCAGATGCTGAATAGTAGAAAAGACAAAAGAAGCTCTTAGGTTTCTTATTCTACTTTTATGTGGGGGCTGTAATGCATAAATGCAATAGAATGTGCTTTGAAATGTGACCTGACAAATATGTGTCTATATACATACATATGTAATGTAAACCTGAACTGTGTGATTATTGCGATTTTAAGAAGAAAAATAGCAGGCATCTAGAAGATGAAAGAGAAATCAAGAAAAGATCAGTTTAGTATTATATTTTTTTTCTCTGAGAAATAGTATTTTCCAGAAAACAAAAGAAACGACACACACACACACAAACCCAAAACAAACAAAACCCCAAAACCAACCAAACAAAACCCAAAACCAAACAACCAACCAAGCAAAATAATAATAATAAAAAAAACCAAACAAAAAACACATACAAAAAATCCACACCAAAACCAATTAGTTCTGCTCTGAAGTTATTGTGTAAACTCTGGAAAAGAGATTCAATCAATAAACAGTTAAATGAAAGGATTTCAGTCCTGCTTTCAGTGCAAATATCAATGTGCCCTTGACTGTGGAGTCATTAACAAGACTTTTGTAATAATATAAAAGTCCTACAATCTAGAGTTCCTATATAATCATGCAAAATGTTCCACATCAATTGTGGGACCTGGATATTAATTTTGATCATTCAGTTCCTACAATTCCCATTTTTCTTCTGTCACCATTTACAAAATTACTTCTGAGGAAACAGAAAATAAGGCTCTTAACAATGAAGGCTGTGAGAGTTTTGGGCTTAATATTTATGTGCAGAATCCCATTTGTTTGCTCTATTACATGTGTAAAATAATGTATCATATGTCATATGGTGAAGTTTGAGCCCATCAAATTTCACATGTATAACACAAGGGATATGTTTTAGTTTTCTTTCATTTCCTTGCCTACCCTTCCTGGTTAGTGACAAATTATAGAACTGATTTTCAGTTGTCATTTCAGGAGGAATATAATCTTACCTTAGATTTTCTTCATATTGTCTAGCTGTTTGTAGCTCTAGGCATCATAATATGAGTTTTTCTAAATAAAACATTTCCTTTAGAAATATGTTGGCCTTAGAAGAGATTCTTATAAAAATCTTCCACATCGGGGTCATTCATATTAATCATGTCTTTTCTGTAAAACCATAATATTTTTGTTCATGCCAGTGGAAGACTTTGCTATGGTTAAGCCACAAATGAAATGAAACCCTTTCTTAAGGTATGTACATTGCCATTAATAATCAAGCCTTATAGAAAGGTGGTAATTGAACTGCTGGTGACACATATAAGAGCTAAATTTACCTACAGACTGCAACACCACAGTGTAGAAGACATTGCTCAGGTCTCAAAGAACAGTGTTCCTTGATATTAAGAAGACTGTGTTAAGGAAAGGCTAGATAAATATTATCTCTTAGTCTGTTTACAAATGCAAGTGTAATTTGAGATTCAAGTGTCAAATGGCAGACACATATGATTTCTCCTACTGTTTGGCTAATGTGCCAAAAAATACCATGTGAACAGCCATCCTGAGCTACTGGAACAGTACTAATTTCTTACTGTAAAATGGAACAGTGAATGACACTAGTCACAAAACCCTAGAGGAGGTGTGTGAAAAAATGAATGAGGGGTGGATGTGACTTCTCTGACTGCTTTCAGAGGCTGAGCTTATCTAAGGTAAGTAAAAATTACGCATTACTTGGAGATGTCTGCATTGGCAGTTTTTGAGCTTTGCAGCTCTCCAGACAGGAAGCTGTGCAGTCTCATTAGTGCAGAGGTGTTCCCAACTTGAAGTAAAAAGTTAACAGCTCATGTACTCTACTGTACTAACATTGGGCTGTTTCATGTTCCGTCAATCCAGGCCACTCTAAAATGAGCCAATATCACCTTGTCTTATAAGTCTAGGTAAGCTGTTGGTTTGTTGGTTTTTTTTTCACTCAGAATATGTATGATTATTTATACAAGGGTGTATAAGTGAAGAATAATAAAAAAGTATATTTACATATGTTCTCTGGGGTTTTCTGTGGGTTGTTTTTTTTTCCTGTGTCCTTAGAGAGTCTTGGTAGACTATCTATTGCTCTCCTGAGATATCCCTTTTTCAGGCAGTTAACCTGGTGTCTAAACACTCTGAAGCCACTAGAATGTCCCAATTATTTTCATATGAAAGCACAGAAACTGCAGGAAGTCCAAGCAAAATAAACTTATCAAAAAGGATCTTGTATTCAGGTGAAATTTCCTCCCCATATTTGAATTGATAGAAATTCAAATGTGAATGTTGCAATTTTAGGCTCTTCTATGTCTTTGTCTATATTTCCACCAGAAATTGCAATAGTCTACAGAAAGAAAATGAGACATCAACCTTAATAGATCAGAAAGGAGTTGAATATGTTCATGTATAAACTTAGTGTTGAAATAGTTTCTAAATTGATATATATTATTTACCTCAGAAAAGAAAATCTGGGGAGGTAATATGAACTCTTCAATGAACTTGTTTTTTGTTGAATTTCTATGAAAAGTACGTTGGTGCTGAGGAGAAACAGAACAAAACAAAGCAAGGATCAGTAGAAGCATAAACAGACGTGTGAAAATTTGATGCTTTTTTCCTATCCTATGCCTTTCAGGATTATCCAGTCTTGTTTCTCCCTAATACTTTTTATATACTTTTTACTTTTTTTTTTTTTTTCCCTACCTAATTTCCCTTAGTTCTATTCCTTTCAGTTTGAGAGAGAAAAAGAGGGAAGACAATGTCCCTAATCCTTTTTTCCTCTCAGTATGAACATATAAACACAAATTCTTCATTGACTGCATGGATTATGGGTTCTATGCCCATTTTTTACTTCAGCCATGTCTTCTGGCATAAATTTGAGCCTATATTTATACATTCCACATGTTGTCTTCCTTTGGTATTAGCAGCAGGCTATAACACCAGTGATCCTCAAATTGCTTAGTTCCAGTTTGAACTCAAATTTCAGTCTCATTGGTATTCCTTACACTGTGCAGCAAAATTCATCATTAATAATTAAACTGTGTATTTAAGTGTGCGTATATGTGCCAGGGAGGACAGTGAAGATAGAAAGAGGTGAATTAGTTACTAAATTGAACAATCCCTGAAGAAATTTTAAATAATCACAGATCAAAACCTATTTCATCTCTGTGACCTTATCTTGAAAAATATACTAGCATTTACCTCGGTGAATTTGAGGTAGCAAAAAGGCTGCATGGAGATCAAACAGAGTGAAGCAACACTCAATAAAAGTTATTCTCAGTGGAATATTTGGGTTAGAAGGTGCTCTTGCAACCATTTCTAATTTCACTGAATTCTTTTATAGAAATGTTCATTCCTTTAGTGACTGGAAAGGCATAGTATAAGTTTGCAGGCCAGTTTGTTTAATTTAAAAGAGTCATTTCTAGTTAATGTTTTTCACTGTTGGATTTTTTAACATGTTCAGAAAAAATTGTTTACTTATTAAAAGTAGCTCAGTGTTTCATATAATTCAAGTATGATCATATACTATATAATTAACTAACAACATAGAGAGTAAGAAATTTCTTATGATGTTTATCCAGTGCTGTCTTGTATCATGTCTACTCTGGACTAAGGAAACATCTTCATCTTTAGATGGGCATGTGGGTACTAGGCTTAACTGAAACCATAGTTTATTATAATTAGTTTTGTTCATTTTCAGGTGTTTTGCATTTCACAGAAAAAAAAAAAAAATCCTTTAAATTAAAAAAAAACACAGGATGGAAGGAGTGAATATTTCTACCATCCTATATCATCATATAATTCCTAGTCCTGTTGTTCTTATGTGCCAGGATTTTTGGATGATATACCCCATAACGATCCTTCTAATGACTAAGAAAGGGCACACTAATGTCTCATAGAAAATAGTTACAGATAAACTAAGGAATCTTCTTTGTTTTCATCACTCAGCAATAGGTTTTATGGCTGCAAGGATTTTGTATGACATGACCACTAAGAAATGTGGCTGCTAGGGCAAATCTGAGCCATCTGACCTGATCATGAGTCCCAGTGGCACTGTAGGGAAAAGCAGTTCCCAAATCAAATAAATATTCTTTGTGTGTTCATTAAACACAAATGAAAAATTTATTTTGTAATATATCAAAAATGTATCTCTGAATTCAAGACGACAGGTTTTTTTTTCTGGTTGAACACTTCCTCAGTATTTCATTCCAAAAATATTTCTATAATATTCTTTGAGCTGGGATATAAAAATATATGCGAATATAAGAATGTATTTTGTTTTCTTTATCTATCAAGTCTAAATTTTCTTTGAGATGCATTCTGGGATATAGCATAAGGAGGAAAGGGAAATGTTCTAATGTTTTAATATTGCCTCTGAAATTCCATGCAGCTAGGCACATCAGTGTGCTTACATGATCCACAAAGGGACCTGAGGAAGATTTTTATTTGACTCAAGGGATTTGGATTCCTAACTCAATTAAATCTATTCTGTTTCTTTAGATTTGCTTCAACCAAAACATTCATGCTAAAGTTTAAAGTACACTTTGGTGAAAAGAGCAAAGTTTTCTTCTCAAACTCAAATAGTAATGATTTTCATTTCCTTTGCCTAATGAGATTAAAGTACTGAACTACCGTATTACTCTGGTGACCTCTTTCTCTTTGGTAAGCTGTCTCAAGTGTGGCAAACATGTGGCATAAGGGAACAGAGGAAATGTCAAACTGGGGAGCAAAGATTTACAAAATCTAATATCTTGCAGAAGGTATAGCTTCTAGACTTAATATGGACAAAAAAAAAGATAAGGAGAATGCCATTTGCTATAACGATATGGGTTCTTCTAAAACAGAAGAAAGTGTACAAACAGATTTATAATGACTTTTTGTAATCCATGGAGTGCAGATTTACTGTAGTTAATATTTTCTCTCTAAAGTTCAGTTAATATTGTTGTTCATTGCCAAGTCCTTCATGAGATTCCTATTGGCTTTGAACTACCTTGCTTTGTGCTTGAAAACATCTGCAGGAAAAAAAGCATATATCATACTTCTGCAATTAAAAATTCATTTCTATTTTATAAGCAAATGTATAATGTTTTTAGCAGTTTGATAATAAATTTTCTCAGTGTTGCACATGTATGGAAGCTTTTCTTGTAGTTTTGTGGAAGCATACTTTTGCCTTTTTTTTTTTCTCCTGCAGTCTGTTATAATCCACTTTTGGTAGTTATTACGTAACAGTATTTTTATATAAAAAAGGAATCTACTTTAGTTAACAAATTCCAAACTGACAATGATAATTTCTTATATTGTTTAGTTTGTTTTTTCTAATTATTATGATACTGGGTGCTGTATCATGTGCTGGTATTAAGCTTCAGAGTAATATAAAGAATTGATTTTTCCATTGAGCCATACACACTGAAAATTGTAAAGAGCTCTTAGGATTTAAAAGAAATGCAAAGCAGAAAGAAAATGTGTCCTGTTTTGAACTTTGGGTGCTTGTATACATGTACACAAGTAGTATACCACAAATTTAGCAGTAGTTGTTAGCAATGGAATTTTATTTTTTTTTTTTTTTGCATTTTGTTAAGATATGTAATCACAAAACATAGAATAGGCAACTCTGTTTGTCCTGGGTTCAGCTAGGTTAGGGTTAATTATTGCAGGAGGGTACCAGACTTGCACAACTCTATGAGAGTTATAAAGAAAAGCCACTTTATTATCGAATTGTAGCTTAATTTATACCCTAAAATTTCCTGATCATGTGCACACTTACTTACTATTGGTTCTACATGTTTATACACGAGCTGTTCACGTGTCCTAAGCTAATACATAATTGGCTATCCTACACTGTCTCCATCACCACCCCCCATCCTGGTTATCTTCTACTTTCTTCATCTTCTTGCTTCACTGCTTTGCTTCCTCCTTTGACATTCTCAAACATACCTCAAGGTCATTATCCGCAGCCCAATTTATTCCCACAAAGTCTTGCTGATAGCAGGCATGCCTGTTTTTCTCCAGAAATAATCCCACAAATTTCCACAAGCAACTGCTGGCCCAAACAGCTGGGAGGGGCCACAGCTGGGATAAACAACTGAACCAGACAATGGGATATTTGATACCTTACTGACATCATGCCCACCATGTAAGATGAGGGCTGGTGAGGGAGGGAGCACCTGTTTTCAGAATGGGGACTTCAGTGTAAGGCTGAAGCAGAGACAACATGTCTTGGGTACTGGTAGAACCTTGTGGTTTATATCACTCACTTCATATATTACTTTACTAGTATTACCATTATTAGTGTTGCTTCTTCTCTCTTTGTGGTGTTCTACTAAATTGTCCTTATCTCATCCCACTGGGTTTCAGAATTATTTTTTCTTATGATTCTCCTTCTTACTCTGCAGGAGGGCCTGTGGTGGGGGAAAGCAGTGGGCAAGTGTCTTCATGGTGTTTAGTTCCCAGCAGAGTTCAGACCATGACGCCATAAACAGGATAACTATGCTTTAAACTAAAAGTGTCACCTGCTGAAGAGACAGCTAAACAGAAGGTGGTTTTTTTTCCCATCTTTAATCATTATTTACCCCTGTCTGATTGTAAGGCAATGCCAAAGATCCGAAACTGACCAACTTGTGGAAAAAAAACTTGTGTCCCAATGTAATGGTGCTCATTGACAGGCCACACACTGATATTATGACACCCATAAACAGGCAATAAAGGACCTCCCCTTCCAGATCTTTCTGTCCCCATGCCTGCCTCCCTCCTCCTAGGCTCAGCATTTGGGTCCAACTCTACTCCACTTACCTGCCCAAGAACATCTATGGCAAGAAGAAATTATTCTATCCTCGAGTATTTAAAATATTTCTGGAGTTTCCTAGAGCCTTAACAGATCCTTCATTATACCATACGTTTGCTCTCGTGAGACTTCACCTGGAGTACTGCGTCCAATTCTGGAGTTCCTATTACAGGAAGGATATGGACATGCTGTAATGTATCCAGAGAAGGGCCACAAGGATGATCAGAGGGCTGGAGCACCTCTCCTGTGAGGACAGACTGAGAGAGCTGGGGTTGTTCAGTCTGGAAAAGAGAAGGTTCTGGGAAGACCTTATTGTGGCCTTCCAGTACCTTAAGGGGGCCTACGAGAAAGCTGGTTAGGGACTTTTTAGGCTGTTGGGCAGTGATAGGACTAGAGGGAATGGAATAAAAGTAGAGATAGGTTGATTCAGGTTAGACATTAGGAAGAATTCCTTCACCATGAGGGTGGTGAGACACTGGAACAGGTTGCCCAGAGAGGTGGTGGAAGCTGCATGGTGGTGGAAGTTTTAAGACCAGGCTGGATGGGGCTCTGAGCAACCTGCTCTAGTGGGAGGTGTCCTTGCTGTTGGCAGGGGCATTGGAACTAGATGATCTTTAAGGTCCCTTTCAACCCTGACAATTCTATGATTCTATGCTATCTTATTGATAAAAATATTGGCATCATATCTCTGTCCAAGAACACTATAATTAGTAGGTCCTTTCTTTTGCATGCAAATGCACACACAATCACATTGAAGAAGTGATGTGCACTGAAGATTATTTAAAAACTCTTGTTAACTTTGGGAGAAATAAATAACTGTCATATTAAGTATAAAAAAAGAAAATCCTTCCTAGAATTGCCTTATGATTTTAAATGTTATACTGTATTTTAACTTATGTTTAATTGCAGATATACATAAAAATATCTATCTGACACATATATGGATTTAAATAAATCAGCGTCTACAATTTTAGTCTAGTAAGACTACCTGTAGATTTTAGTCATCAAAATCACTGGGAGTTTTATGCAGTTATCATAGAGTTTGAGAAATAGTCAATCCAAGATCAGTTTCAATATATTAACGCTGTCCTGGTATTTTAGGAGTGAAAATAATGTAAAACAGATTAATAAATAGAAATATATAATTATTTTAATATGTACTATTGCTGGCAACCTCATATCCTGTGTATACTTAATAATCATATGATTAGAATATTTAATCTTTGAAACTTTAAAGTAAAAAATGATCCTTTGATTCAAAGCCTGTTTGAAATAGTGTTGCTTTGGGTCTCAGCTCTTCTGAAGCAATTCTTTTCATTTCTGCACAGTCCTAGTCACATAGTCATTATCATGCAGCTTAAGAAATTTCCAGCAGCTAAGTCACAGCAACAAGGTGCTTGCACTCTCCTATGCATGTCACAATTTGATTAATTTTAATCCTCTTGTATTGTGAACTAATCTGCTGAATTTTCTCACATTTACTCCAAGTGGAGAGCCTTAACATGTTCAGTTATCACAGTTCAGACGACATTCAGCAACTTGTTTCTCATATTCAACACTCATTTCTTTGTAGGAAAAAGTCTAGAAGTATAAAGTGCAGCTGCTACTCAAGTGCCACCGAAATTCCAATTTGAATAAACCCTTGATCTTCCTCAAAATCTCCAAAATGAAGATATTGGAGAACAGAAAGCATTTTCAGAAGCAGTTTTAATAATAACAGATAATGGAAGAGATTAGATAATTTGCCATCTGCTATACAACATGACACATCCATATGACCCAGATATTCTTTTTTCTTGGATACCCTCATTCTAAAAGACATGTTTACGTGTGCTTGTTCAGTTTGTAGAAATTAGTGTAACCAGTTACCATGGTAGTTTCTCTTCCAGTTGGGTTACTATTTTCTTTTAGTCATTTGTAATTCCCGAGGGAAATCCAACACCAATACATACTGAGCTTAATTTCCTTACATATTAATGTTGAGATTCCATACTTAAATCATATAATGAACAATAGAAACTAAATAAAAGTGGCACTGAGTAGTTACCTTTCAAACAAAATCATAGAGAGAAGCACACAAAAGATTATGGATCTGTATAACGGGTGTGACTAGGATGGATTTAGTTTTATTCATAACAGCGCGTGGAGACAAGTTTTGAATTTGTAGTTAGAGTTGGTAACACACCAGTGTTTTGACTATTTCTAATAGTGCTTGTACCAAGGCTTCTCTTTTTCCCATCCTACTCCTCAAGGCAAGTAGGTTGTGGGGGTGGGAGGCAAGAGATTGTCAGGGAACACAGCTGGGACATCTGACTAGAGTTGTCCAAAGGGATATTCCACAACAAATAACATCATGCTCAGCAATAAAACAAGTTTTTTTTACTTTCAATGTAGCCATTTCTGAGATACTAGCTGGGCATAGGCCTACTTGTAGAAGGTGCTGAGACATTTGCACATTTTTTTTTTCTCTTTCCTTCACTTCTTAAACTATTTTTTGTCTTGACCATTGTATTTTCTCACTTTTGCTCTTCCTATTCTCTGTACTGTTGCATATGGGCTGAGAAGCTTTCTGGGTGATTGGCTGCTGTCTGGGATCAACAACCAGAACCCGATGGGTCAGCATGCGCTAGGCTGCCTTTAAATGTGTGTTTACTAAACTTCCTATTTTATATGACATGGTGAACCAGTAAAATAAGGGTGTGAAAGAAATGAGAGGAACTGACTGAGCATTAGGGAAGAATTCTTGGTTTAGAGTAGAAACACAGGAAGTTCAGTATGCATTTTTTCCTCCTTTGGTTGCTCTGACTTGAATAGTATATCTGATTTTCTCCTTAAAAATAGCTATCATGGTTTAACTTTTTACCACAGTTTAGGGTCAGGGAGGCCCCTTAGACCTACAACAGATGCTCTCTGTTAACATCCCTCCCTCTCCAAAGGGGAAGAGAAAGGGAATAAGGGAGACAGACTTAGAGATTAGAAAAGGAAACTAGAACAGCTTTAATGAAGATTAAATTAATAATAATAAAAATTGAATATATACAAATATATACAAAACCAGTATCAAACCCATCCCCCCAGATGGTAATTACATCACCGTCACCACTGATGCTATGGATCAGGCAGCAGGAGTGTCCCAGACTGGGCCCCGCAGCAGACGAGAGCTGTGTTGAGGAGCTGGATTCTGGTACTGGATTCAGGAACACACCGACTGGGATCGAAGGCAGAATGGACAGAGTTCTCCTTGGGTGCTCCGAGGAAGGAATCAAAAGAAGACTCAAGCCAAGCCAAACAAAGCTGGCAAAGCAGCCCAAGAGAGGGAGAAGAGCTACAGACCCTTCAGATCCCTCAGCCTTATGCCAAATATGATGTATATGGGATGGAATACCTCATTGGTCAGTTTAGGGTCACCTGTCCTGTCCGCTCCTCCCTGCAGGTGCAGCCTTTCACTTTTCTGCACCCCTCAATGTGATACACAAGATCCAGCAGTGGCCTTGGTCTGCACACCAATCCTTGGTAGTAAGTCTAAACATGGGGTGCTATTGCTGCTAGAAGTAGACACTGTCTGTGAGAACAGGACGCTAACTTCAGAAAGTGCAGTTAGTTAGAAGAACCAAGCTGAAAAGTAAATTTACTGAACAGAATTAGTTCTGTTCTCACTCAAACCAGGACACTTTTCTACACTATTATAGTGACAATTTAACGATTAATGTTCAGACAAAAATACTATCTAATTTGTCTTTTTTTCAAGTTAAAGGAAAAGAATGACATAAAAACTTTCCAGGAGATAGGAGTAAAGGTATTTGCATGCTTATGCTGCCTCTAAGTAGTCCAATACCTAGGCATGTGTACTCTGTTTAGAATTATTGCAGTATTATGAAACCAAGAAATACAGCATTTTAAATTAGTATATGGTAAAGTATAGCTTTTTTTTTCCAATTCTCCTCTTCCTGTGGGTTAGTGTACTGGCCAAGATTCCCTAGCTACCAAATCTGCTTCTTTTAAAACTTCTTTCAGGTGGGGCTGGGACAATTTCAGTTTAAGAGCAAACTTCTCTAATAGATGATGGTATCCAAAATATTTTTTTCAGTCTCCCTGTCACAGTTTAGGGTCAGGGCAGCACCTTAAACCTATAACAGATGCTCTTTGTTATCCCCCCCTCCCTCCCCAGAGGGGAAGAGAAAGGGAATAAGGGAGAGAGACTTAGCGATTAGAAAAGGAAACTAGAACAACTTTAATGAAAATGAAATTAATAATTATAAAAATTGAATATATACAAAACCAGTATTGAACCCAACCCCCCCAGATGGTAATTACATCACCGTCACCACTGATGTTGTGCAGGCACCGGGGGAGTCCCAGACTGGGCCCCGCAGCAGACGGGAGCTGTGTTGAGGAGCTGGATTCTAGTACCGGGTTCAGGAACACGCAGATCGGATCGAAGGCAGAACGGACAGAGTCCTCCTTGGATGCTCCGAGGAAGGAACCAAAAGAGGACCCAAGCCAAGCCAAGCAAAAGCTGGCAAAGCAGTCCAAGAGGGGAGAAAAGAGCCCAGAGACCCTTCAGATCCCTCAGCCTTATGCCAAATATGATGTATATGGGATGGAATACCTTGCTGGTCAGTTTAGAGTCACCTGTCCTGTCCACTCCTCCCTGAAGGTGCAGCCTTTCACTTTCTGCACCCCCCAATGT
>JANVCC010000012.1:12972619-13083982 GCA_025345505.1 Todiramphus chloris collaris
CGAGGAAGGAACCAAAAGAGGACCCAAGCCAAGCCAAGCAAAAGCTGGCAAAGCAGTCCAAGAGGGGAGAAAAGAGCCCAGAGACCCTTCAGATCCCTCAGCCTTATGCCAAATATGATGTATATGGGATGGAATACCTTGCTGGTCAGTTTAGAGTCACCTGTCCTGTCCACTCCTCCCTGAAGGTGCAGCCTTTCACTTTCTGCACCCCCCAGTGTGGTACACAAGACCCAGCAGTGGCCTTGGTCTGCATACCAATCCTTGGTAGTAACTCTAAACATAAGGTGTTATCACTGCTAGAAGCAGACACTGTCTATGAGAACAGGCTGCTAACTTCAGAAAGTGCAGTTAATTAGAAACAAACTGAAAAGTAAAATTACTGAACAGAATTAGTCCTGTTTTCACTCAAACCAGGAAATTCCACCCCTTATTCCATACCATTTACGTCATACCCATCACTAGGTTATCATTTCTTTATATATAAAAGTTCATTGAGTTCATGATTGTAGATTTCCATCCATTGTAACAGTCTCTCAAAGATGGAGTTCATCACAGTTCGTGTCCACAGGTTGCAAATTCATCTCAGGAGGTTACTGGACACCACATGATGAGGCTAGCTCCTGTCATCACCATGATGTTATCCTGAAAGACACTTATTGAATACTGTTAATATTATGCAATTAATATACAGCTTTGAATTGAGTATTCTCACCCAGGGTTAAATTTCCTTGAGGTACACACTGTACTTCACCATCTTCCATCATCACCCACCAAGTACTTCCAGGTCCTTGAGCGAAAGCAGTCCCACGAAAGGGTTTGCCTTTGCCTGAAGCAGGAAATACCCACACAGTTTTCACCAACAGATTCCTTTCATACACCACAGGGACTTTATCCCCTTCTACTGTGTGTAATGGGTCTGACTGAGCAGGACCAGCTCAATTGATGGATCCTCTGGTGTTGACTAATCAGGTGGCTTGTGCTAAATGCTTGTCCCAGTTTTTAAAGGTTCCACCCCTCATTGCTTTCAAAGTAGTTTTTAACAATCCATTGTATCGTTCAATTTTCCCAGAGGCTGATGCATGATAAGGGATGTGATACACCCACTCAATAACCATGCTCTTTGGCCCAATTGTCTGTGAGATTGTTTTTGAAATGAGTCCCATTGTCAGACTCAATTCTCTCTGGAGTACCATGTCGCCACAGGATCTGCTTTTCCAGGCCCAGGATGGTGTTCCGGGCAGTGGCGTGAGGTACAGGATGGGTTTCCAGCCAGCCAGTGGTTGCTTCCACCATTGTAAGCACATAGTGCTTACCCTGGCAAGTTTGAGGCAGTGTGATGTAATCATTCTGCCAGGCCTGCCCATACTTATACTTGGACCATCGTCCCCCATACCACAAAGGTTTTAACCGTTTCGCTTGTTTGATTGCGGCGCATGTTTCACAGTCATGGATAACCTGCGCAATAGCATCCATAGTTAAATCCACCCCTCCGTCACGTGCCCATTTGTATGTTGCATCTCTTCCCTGATGTCCTGAAGTATCATGAGCCCACCGAGCTAAAAATAGTTCACCTTTATGTTCCCAGTCTAAGTCTGTCTGGAACACTTTAGCAGCCTGATCAACTTGCTGGTTGTTTTGATGTTCCTCAGTGGCTCGATGTTTAGGTACGTGGGCATCCACGTGACGGACTTTTACAAGTAATTTCTCTATCCGAGCAGCAATGTCTTGCCACAGTGTGACATCCCAAATGGCCTTGGTCTGCATACCAATCCTTGGTAGTAACTCTAAACATAAGGTGTTATCACTGCTAGAAGCAGACACTGTCTATGAGAACAGGCTGCTAACTTCAGAAAGTGCAGTTAATTAGAAGAACCAAACTGAAAAGTAAAATTACTGAACAGAATTAGTCCTGTTTTCACTCAAACCAGGACACTCCCTCAAACGTCCTTCAACATCTTTTTTCCTTTACTGGTGTCCCCTTATACCAGCCACTACACATTTCTAGAATAAGAATTAAATGTACAAGTTTTCAGGCTACAATATAATTTATGCAAGAGTCTTCAGGAAAATGAAAAATGGTATTTTAAAATGAAAATGCTATGCCAAACAGAAGTGCAGCATAGTTATGTGCAAAGCTGTAATAGCAGTCAGCGCAGAAGAAGATTTAATCATGTATAAAATATATTTGTCATGTTCATTTGAAAACATTAGTACTAATGATAGATTGTATTTTTTCATGCTTCCAATTTTATACTGGTATTTCTTTTTAAGTACAAAATCTAAGTGGTCTATGAATAGAACTGATGATGTTCTCTTTCTTATCATCATAGCGTGTTGCATTTTTTTGTGAAGCTTTACTTCTTCATTCCTGTGGGAGTTCAATTTTATATCAAATAAAAGTATACAAAACCCAAAAACAGATAATCTTTACATTTCTTCATAATGAGAACACATATTAGAATACTGTGTGTTATGTTGCATAGAGCTAATTGACTCAGGTACTGTCATGAATGTGCTATAAATTATAAAATCTTGATTTATTTTTGTTTGTTTGTTTGTTTTTTAAAGTTACTTAAGCAAAAGCAAAATGAAACAACCAGAGTAAAAAGAGATTATCCAGAACAGATTGTGATTTTGATAGTAAAATATTTGAAAATTCTTTTAAAGAAAGTAATCTTGAGTCTTATGCATCACTTGATAAACATTTGAAAAGTTTTTTGAGTAGACAGTTAAAGGAAGTGGGTTTTTTTGACAGATTATGCCCCATGATACTTCACCCTACCCAAAAATTTTACCTGCACTGCTACAGTACATTTTGTTCACTTTCTCTACTGGTCTGTTTACTTTTCCTACATACTACCATCTTATTTCTGCACCTGCTAATGCCCTCCTTGACAACCTCCCAGCTTTAGGAAACAAGACCTGATGCTTTCTCGCTTACCCATTTTTCACAATGTATGAGGTCACTTCTTTGTCAAATTTGTTTTCAAATGTCTAATGTGTTCAAAATCCCAAAGTGGCTGACAAATAAATAGAAGACACAGTGACATTGCATAAACCTCTCTGTAGGAAATTACATGAATAACAGAATTGCAAAGGCAGATAAGCAGGAAAAAGAAAAAGTTATTTTTTATTTTATTAGATTTTATTAAGTGCAATAAATTTTGGAGAATTTGCTGTTACTATTATAAATGTTTTAGGAGAACTGTTTTAAGCTGACAGACCTACATTGTTTAGATGTCTGGAATTCAGATTTCCACTAACGTAGTGAAAACTTGAAGGCCTTTACTAACTGCAAATAAATTCAGTTGAAACATTTGAATGAACTGAGACTCTAGCAGTGGACCTGGGAGTTATTAGATTTATTTTTTTGTTTTTTCCCCTTTTCAGCACTCAGTTTTGTCTTGAAAATTATACGCATCATCCTGAAAAAATGAAGGGGAAGACCTTCTCAGTAATGTTAAAGATTCTGTGTACTGGGTCCTATCAGCAGGTTCAGCCTGCAGGAAGCTTGTTTATCCAGAATAATGATCTCATTATTAGGACAGTGATGTACTGTGGTTTATTTCATACCATGAAATCAGTCAAGGAAATAACTGAGTGAATGCCATTCATCCTCGACCCTGTATTGTGCTATTATGTGTAGCAATAACTGGCAGCATATTAAAATAGAGTTCAGGGACTACAACCATTCATTTGAAAGTAATTCTGGAATTTCAAAGCTGTTGAATTATTCAAGTATTTTACAAATTACGAAATAAAATTAAAGGTGATTGACTACTTGATGATGTGGTGATAGAAATAAAACCATTGAAAAGTCTTGATTTTTTATACATATATATATATATAATTTTTATTCCCCCCACACCCACATCATAAATGTAGGTGTTGATTTTGTGTTTCTAGCAGCCATTACTAAGGGAAACAGTAGATATTTTCTTTGTTTGATGCCCTATTTGTACACAAAGAAAAGAAAGAACATCCAGTCAAAATAGAAATGGACAACAGTTACAGTACAAAATGGAATAGAAATCTCTCAAACTATTTAATATTAACAAGTGTGAATGCACATTCACCCTTTGCTCTCCTCTGTCCCTGTTTATGAAGGCAGTAACACAAGTGGTTAACATGCAAATATCTAACATTTTAACGTGCCAATGTCAATAGAAAAATCTATTTCTATGAGTGTAAAAGGTATCATGAATCTAATTAGACTTTGTGTCTTTGAAAATGTATCTTTACATGCTTAAAGGAATTTGGAAATCAGAATTTTAATTAGGTTTCTGATACATCCAAGTTTTCCTAGACTAAAAAAAATGCATGTTTTCTCTATACATCACATGCAGAGTGTACAAGGAAGTGTTACAGTGCACACATGCTATCATCTGAGTGTTCACAGCTATCTAATTTTTAGGGACATGACAGCCTATATTTCTTTCCATTTTTTGATTTTAAGCCTCTATTTACACACCTCTATTACAGTTGAATAGGATCATTTTAAGCACAGACAGTCAGTTATCTCCTGAATCACCACTGTTATCACAAAATATCACAAAAGTCTGTGTCTTATGAAGATAATGATGAACTTCTATTATATCTGTCAAAATTGCAATGCCATCTCTCATAGATGAAGGCACATTGGCTGAGCTGTAGTGTGATGTAGTTCCTGGAAGAATTTGAAGGTATTAAAACTTCCAGCCATAATAAGGTTAATACCATACAAAGTGACTGAAATATCAATGCTGAGTTTAACTGATACAATATTTCTGTAAGCAGTAAGAGAAACACTGTCATGTTCACTTCATTGAAAGGCCCATATTTTCTTAAGCCTATCACTGAATGTAACTGTAATAAAGCACAGAATTACAAAATGATTGAGGTTCGAAGGCATGTCTGGAGGTCATCCAGTCCAAAATCCTGCTCAAAGCAGGGCCACTTAGAAACAGTTGTCCACCTCAATGTCTAGCTGGCTTTTGAATATGTCGAAGGATGGAGACTCCACAACATCTCTAGGAAACCTGCGCCAATGCTCAGTCACCTTCACAGTAAAAGAGTGTTTCCCAATGTTCAGAAAGAGCCTCCCATGATTCAGTTTGTGCCCATTGCCTCTGGTCCTGTCACTGGGCAGCAATGGAAAGAGCCTGGCTCCATCCATTTTACATTGTCCCTTCAGGTAATTTATGCTCATTAATAAGATCTCCCCTCATTTTTCTCTTCTCGAGGCTAAAGTCTCTGCTTTCAACCTGTGCTCATAGGAGAGACGCTACAGTCCCTTAACCCCTTTGTGTATTCTCTCCAGTCAGTAAATGTCTCTCTTGTATTGAGTATGTCAGATGTGGCCTTGCTAGTGCTGAGTAGAGAGTAAGGATCATCTGCTGCCAATACTTTGATTCAGCATACTGGTTTTGCCACAAGGGGATATTGCTGGCTCATGTTCAACCTGGTGTCCACAAGGACCACGGGTCTTTTTTTGCCAAGCTGCTTTCCTGCTTTCCAGCTTTCCTGCTGAATGTCCTCCTGCATATATTGGTGCATGAGGTTGTTCTTCCCCAGATGCAGGACTTTGCACTTTGTTGAACTTCACGAGTCTCCTGGTAGCCCCTTTCTCCAGCTTGTTGAGGACACTCCTAACGGCAGCATGACCTGTTGATCTGCCAGCCACTCCTTTCAGTTTTCTGTCATCAGCAAGTATGCTGATGACACACTCTGATGGTACACTCTGCCCCACCACCCAGATCATTACTGAAGATGTTAAATAGGACTGGAGCCAGTATTCACCCCTGGGGTACACCACTAGATAAAATATAAAATACAAATCCATAATATTATGCGCCTACTAGCATTCATATTTACTTGAGTTGGTATCCTCTTAAGATGTCTGGTGAGACATACTGAAGTGGTTAGTGACAACAAATGGCCAACAAGTTCACAAGATAGTTGCGTTAAACTGTAATGTCAGTCCTGTTTTGTGATGTGAAGTCATAATGTGAAACTTTAGACATTTAGAAGTTTTTAATTTGTATTCTCTTTCAATAGAAATATCATTCAATTTAGATATTTGAAATAACTCTTTCACAGAGCATTAATGTAGAGACAATGCCTGTATATTCAATCTATTTTTATTTTTCTCCTTAAAACTCAGGAACTGAACTTTAATAGTAAAGTTTGGTATATGTTCACTCTGAATTTGCTTGTGAGTAAAGTACACCTGCTAGCATGTTTTCCTAAGCCTACTAAACTAGACTGCAGGTAATCCTTAGCATTTTTTTTTTTTTTTTAATGAGGAATAGCTTGCTGATATAAACTCAGTGATATCTGCTCTGCATGGTTAATCCTTCATTCAATACAAAGGCTTGAAATAGGATTGGTGTTATTCTGCAATGTATTCTTATAGGCTCATCAAGCTCAAGGAACGGGGATCTGTTAGAACTGAATATCCTGAGAGAGTAAACATGACTAGCAGACTAATATTATGAACCAAAGTGTACTAACTTAATTAGGCAGAGAAAGGCAAGATTACAATTTGATAATAAAGTATGATGAAGAAGCTATTACCTGGTAACTTATATAATGGAATTAATGCTGCTTAGAGGTGCCTGTTAATTCATTTTTGTCATGGGGATTTAGAAGCATAGAGAAATAGAATCAGATGAAATGACCAGAGAATTCATTTAAGTCTGAAATAAATGGAAGTGTGTTTCTTAAGGGAAGCTAATAGCTTAGCCTTGTCTAAGTTTCCTTCAATTTCTGCAAGAGTACATTTATGTCATATTAGGGACTTGTAAAGGTTACTAATTTTTAGGGACTGTTGGGTAGGTAAATTGGAACAGGGACATATTATTGTCCCTTCCTGGTCTTAAAAGTAAACAGAAAAGAAGACAATACAAAGGTAAAATATTTCTTTGTGGGAATTCTGTTCACAATGCAAATTGATACTGAAGTTTTCGTTCTTTTTTCCTCCATCTTTCAATGGTTATTACTTATCAGGTTGTTACTTACACAGTGATGTGTGGACATGTTTGTGTCTTTCTTCTTTTGCTATGTTTAATGAGTACTGTGGTGTTATCCAAATGTAAATCTCAAAAATCACTAAGTGGCATACTATTTTCCCAAATAAGACATGAAAACATTGTTTACATTTGAAGTGCTAATATTGCTTTATCTTGCACAGTAGCTTAACTTCTCCATTCAAGTCAGTATTCAACCAGCTCTATTGTGAAAGGCGTTTAATGTGACTTCAGCTCTGCTAAAGTTGATACTCTAAGCTAGCCAACAGTCCAAGTTATTTTAAAGTTAATAAAAAGAAGTGGCAATTTTATTTTTTTTTTGGCTTTGAGATTTGTTTTTATTGCTGATCTTCAGAAAGTGAAACAAATCTAGTACTGCTTTCTGATGAACAGTTGTTGTGGGACAGCATTGGTATGACATTGAATGGCTGACATTATTCAACAGGTGAAGAATATTGGAATAATTCTAGAATTATTGCAAATCAGGAGAAAAAAAAACAAACAATGAATCATTTAAGTTAATTTGTAATGTATTTCTAGAAAGTCAGGTATTACAATTAAGATCTGCTTAACTTGTTCTTGAGTAATTTGTTCTTAAGTAATCCATTGAAAATACTGACAGTAATTTTCCTGGCACTTTCTTTTATACATTTGCTCTTGTTGGCTTTATTGTCAAGACAAATTCTTCTCCTCCTTCAAATCTAACCCAAACTTTCACACTTTTCACAGCTCCATGTCCTAATGACTTGTGAGACTGAGTAATACCTTCTTCCATTTACATGGTTAACCCAAAGGTGTTTTATTGATGCAATTTACAAGTTATGATGCCTATGTATCACATGGCCCCTGTGTTCCACTAATTTCGTTCCAGTATTTTAGAACTGATCATGTTGGAGTTCCACAACAGAAAAAAAGAGAAATTGCTCAGTTATCTCAGAAATTACCAACACTTAACAAAAAATCTCATAATAACTCTGTTCTGTATAAACAACTACATGACATTAATGATGTGAAAATGCAGTTAATTTTTCAGGGATCAAAAGACTACTGCTAGTCATTTAATGGACCTTTTCTCAAATGCAATGCTTTCCCCAAATAAAGGTTGCTATCTGAACAGTGCTCTCTGAAGCCCTTATTAATCTCTTGTAATTTTATCTTCTCTTTTAGCTGATGGATGCACTGACTGGTCTGTGGATTACAAGAAATATCAAGTTCTAGTGGGAGAACCTGTTCGTATAAAATGTGCACTCTTTTATGGATATATTAGAGCTAATTACTCCCTCGCCCAAAGTGCTGGACTTAGTTTGATGTGGTACAAAAGTTCTGGACCTGGAGATTTTGAGGAACCTATAGCTTTTGATGGAACTAGAATGAGCAAAGAAGAAGACTCCATTTGGTTTCGACCAACAGTGGTACAAGACAGCGGGCTCTATGCATGTGTTATAAGGTACTACATTTTAATATACTGCATTTTAATTAACTAGCTATAAAACAAGGATCTTAATAGAAAGATTTTTGTGCCCCAAAAAAAATATTTTATGATTATGTTCCTTTTTCTTCTCCTCCTGGTATTCCCTTCCCTGAAGTGTTTCATGCTTATGTAGAAGTTACTATTGAATTTCTTGAATATTTAATTTTTTTAATTATTATTATTATTTATTTTTATATATATATCAATTTAGGTAATTTATATCAGTATCTAAAATGTATAAGATGGGTGTGACTGGATTCATAAGTTATGTGTTCCCACTTCTGATTCTGGTTTACCTCTCATAATCATTATCCTAGAGTAAAAGGTTTCTTTTTTACATTCAGATTTAATTTTATATTAAATGGTTTCATTTAATTAAATTTGGCATTTTCTTCTGCGAAAAAAAAACCCTGTTACTTGATGTAAAGGAGTTGCATCAAAGAAAATGGAAGGTGAAGTTTCAACATTTTTACAGACATGCATCCTCTAGAACCACATCTGGCTTAACCTGATAATAGCGTCTAGGTGGCAGATATCTTCCAAAGGTATTTAACCTTCTGATGCATCAAGATTTATCACTATAAACTGGACTAGATTCCACTTCCTGTTTTTAAAAACAGGTATTCAGCTTCTTTCTGCATCTTTAAAATGGTCTGTGCTGAGATATTTCCAGCCTTTTGCAGTCCAAAAACATCTACATATCTACATCTTATACTAGATTTTCACTATATGTGAAATTATGCAAATTAGAATTTTTACACTGAAAGTATAGAGGAGTCACTACTAATTGTTCAAAGTTTTTAAACAATTGTTTATTGCAGTTAGTTGAACAGATAAAGCAGTGTTCCTCTCTGTCTGCGTATCTACAAAAATGGTCTTGCTATTCATACACAACAGACAGTCAAAAAAAGAATAAGGCAACTGAGTGGCAAGAAAATGAATGCGCGGTGAAACTATTCCAGTTTTGAAAGGAAAACAAGGATATTGTTTTATCAACACCTGAAGTTGTTTAGGATCTACCATGGTTTTTTGGAGGGGGCAATGCTCTCTGGGTTTTGTGTGGTGAAGGAGATTTTTACCAGATGATGTGTTTTTAAAAACATTTGCTCTTTGAGCTCTTCACATGACCTGTGAGACATTTTATATCACATCATTTGTTCGATAGCATTTTCAATACAAAAAACTACATGTTAAGCTACTTAAGGAGAACATTTCGTTATGTTTAAATTAGTATTTTTTTCAGAAAAGTAACAGTAGTCATGAAAGGGGCAACAGCTTTGTCAATTATTCCGTATTTAAAATACCATAATTAATTCCTGCTGTTTAGATAAAGAAAACCTTAAATATCTGGTATCACACTTTGCTCCAAGTATAGATAAATGATGAACTTAGATAATCAGACATCTTTTAAAGTGTGTTTCTTTTTAAAGTGGATTTCTTTTTCATCTGGAAGTAGGTAAGGGCATGTTCTAATCTGCTTTAAAATAAATACTGCTTTCTTAACACATGCTTAATTTCTAGTTTTCAGAACTTATACGTATAGATTGATGATAGGTTTTCAAAAATACAGTACTGATTAGTTTGTGACTGTGAATACTCTTGTGAACAGTTAAAAATCCTTTCACTAGAATAAGAAAGTGTTGGTTAAATGGTTGGTACTAAGAAGTGCTTGTTATATCAGCATTTGAATTTTAGACTTGTTGGATGGAACCTTTCAAATATATGATCGATGGTTATTGGTAGAAGAAAAAATCTTCATTTCCCTATCAGAAGAAGATATTCTTTTATGCATGTTTTGTGCACAAAGTCAAAGATTACTTTCAAATAGGTTTGAATGTCTATTTAGAATCAAGTTTAAAACATAATAAGATTAACATGAGATAAATGTAGATTTGATATTTTAATTTGAAATAATTTAATTACTCAGTAATATAATGGTTCCATTTACTTCCTCATTCCTTCTTGCACTATAAAGTGATTATCTGACAAAAAAATATGTAAGAGGGTGAACTGATACCATATGGCAAAGTTATGAAATCTATCTGCACTTCTCCTGCTAACTTCATCCATTTTAAGAAAGAACCAAAAGCCATGTAACAGTATGGAAGAAATGGCATTTCAGCTGCTCTTTTAGCAAATGTTGGAGAAGTTAAAAATACAGATGAAGTTATTTCCATATAATATATACTTACACTAAGGGTAGATACTTTTCTTCAATGCACTAGGGAAAACAGAATACAAAGGAAACTAGCAAAAATGACTTGCACATATAATAAAAATAATTATTTCTTTTTTTTTGTCTCCAAATCTTTTTTATATATTTTTTTTTTTTTATTGTTCCCTCTAACGAAATTCAAACCAACCAAATTGTATAGACAGCAATAGTATGGGCCTCCTGCTTTTTATATGGTTGCTTAAGTTTCCACTTAATATCAAATTGTATTTTGAATCTCTGTCCTGCAGATTCTCATCTCTGTATATATAAATAGCCTGCAGACATCAAATTCTGTTTAAGTATCTAGATGCTAAATAGATGCTTATGAATTGTTTCCTCCTTTAATTTCCGTTGTTCTCAGTCCAGAAAAAAACCAGCTGATGTTAAAATATAACTAAGACTTGATTGAGTTACACAGAGATAGATGTCAACTACTACTTTAGAGGCACTAAAAGCATTTCCAAAACATTTGCAAGGGACTGACAAATATGGCACTGGATCTGGAGGAGGCTGAATATGGAATACTTTTGGGCAAGCGACATACCGCTAGACACCCACTCTTAGGTAAATAAACTGACATTTTTGAGACTTTTCAGCTAAACATTTTGCTAGTCTCCATCAGCCAGACTGACAGCTACAGTAGGAGTTTAGACATAGCACACAGGTATATGAATGTAAGTGGATCACAGAACTGAAATGTCTTTACCTGAATCCCAAACTAAATTAATTTCATTTGTGTATTCATATCACATACATTGAAATACACTGGCTGATGAGAAAGTTAAGGCACATATCTCTGTACTCAGTTCTATGTCATGAGACTGACATTTTAAAATATTAAACTTATTTGAAGAGTCCATAATGTAAGAATGTAATGTGATTGAATTAATTTATAATCTAAATTCTTCTGAAATGCAAATCTAATATAGTGGTTGAGGCTTCCAAAATTCATCAAACTGACTTAAAAAACATCAGTTCAACAAACAAGACTCTTTCTCAGTAATTGGGTTAACATTTCCAAGGTTTCTGCACAAACAAATATTAGAAATACAGCTTTAGACAAGGGTTAGAAAAGTGGCAACTGAGATTCTCCAGACAGTCAGACTCCAAGGAACATCAAATATTAGATGGTCTGTGGTGAAGCCTTGAATGAGTTTTTCAGAAGGTTTGAATCTGAAAAGGGCGTGTGTGGCATAACCCAGAAAGGTTACCAATACAGTAGAGAAACTGAAAAGAACCTGTCTATTAACTACTTTCTGGTGCCACTATAGTAGGAACGAGTAAAGATGAGAAGAAGGTGCTAGGTTTTCAGGATTTTTGAAACTGAGCTGTTCCAAACCTTGCTTTCCACAACAATTAAACTATTTGCCCCACAAAAAAAAAAAAAACAAAAAAAACAACCCTGATATAAAGCACTCATAGCAGCATTCAGAAGTTCTGTCATGCTCCTTGTTCTGATCCATGTTTGCTCTCCTCTCCTCTCCCATCATAAATTTAAGTCACCCAGTATTACCCAAACTGAAGAAGAAGTTGTGTTGTCCCCTGTGTACAGATAACTGAAAAGGTGAAGCTCTCTTCTGCTCTTTACTTTCTTTCAAGTCCTATGACTTCCTTTTTATCTGTTATAACAAGAAAGGAGAAACCTTTTTGTTGCAAGAATTCAGGATGGGGTTTTATTATTTGTCAGGATGGTGTTCATGAATGTTATGGAAAATTCAGTACATATAAGAGGATGGGAGGGTGATAAAAGGAAAAACAAAAGAGAAAATGTTCATATATTTATTTATTACCTATGAGAAATAGGAGAAATATTTCAGGAAAATTTAGATGCAAATCAGGTGGACATTTGGAAACTTGTCAGAGTCAAAACAAAGTCAATGAAGGGAAAAACAGTAGAAAAATTATAAAAACGATAAGGAGATTGTAGTGAAATAGACTTTATATTTTCATTTAAGTTTGCCGCTATGTCTAACAGATTCTTTTTTTTTTTTTGTCAGTCCAGTAAACAATTTTACTGAAATTCTGACTCCTAGACAAAAGCACTAGTAAGAGATTTTCAGATGTGATGTGTTTTGGGGTTGTTTTTTGTTTGATCGGGTGGGTATCTTTGTTTATTTGTTTGCTCCTTTTTAAAGAATGTTTAATGGTAATATTATTGTTCCAGAGAAAAGCATGAAATCAGTGAATCATAAAAAAAATAAAATCAAAGAACTGGAGAAAGCTTACATCTCTCAGTTCATACACATTGCTCCAGATGTCTGTGTGGTTTTGCTTTGTGTTTTTTGGGAAGGAAAAGTACCTGGTTCTCATTAGGAAGATATATGAAGGAAAATTAGTCAGCTATGCTACATGACCAAAATGCAAAATTTTAAGTGTAAGAAGTTCAAATAAATAATTAATAATAAAGGAAATAATTGGAAGTTTAAAAAACTGTCTTGAGTATTTTGAGGACTTATATCAGTTCTTGAATATCAAAAACTTTTCCCCTGTCCATGTGGAGAAAAAATAGTATCTCTCATCAAAAAGACACAACAGCATGAGTTGCAGGGAGAGAAGGGTGATAAACAAGTGAAGAAGAAATTGAAGAATACATATATTAGCCTATAGAATCTTGAAGGAAAGCTATCAATATTCTCTTGTTGGAAAGCCTTTTTCTGACAATTTTTGTTTTCTTCTTTTTTCATTCTCTAATGCCTTGAAGAAATAAAGAAATCCCTCTTTTTCTCTAATAATGTCTCCAAACAACTTCTGAGTAGATTGTATCAATGAAGCCTGTGAATTTTATCTATTTTCACCATGGCAAGGGTTTCTTACGTCGAATTGTTTTAAACAGTGATGGCTATTAAGATGAATTCTTATTTTTAAGGGTAACTTCCAATAGTTACTGATGAGTTCATCAAAATTTGCTAACTTGCAAGTCTACTAATAAAAACAGAAACTTGAGAATAAATGCTAAAAGCAAGTCTGTAATATACACATTTTTTATTAAATGTTAACAAACTAAATAATGTATTATATATAATTATAAACTACTACTACTAGAAAGACTATGAATCATTGTTCTGATAAAAAAGACATTTAGCATATACATGGATTTTTTTTTGTTTCTTATTAACAATGTAAAGAACATGCTACCCATCTCACTGAAATGATATATACAATTTTTAACACTCTTGCTGAAGAAAAATTAAAATCCACACCTCCAAGATAGTAATTATATTGGAAAACAGCTAATTGATGTTATTACATCTGTAAGTTTCCTGGGACTGAGAAACAGTGGGGTTTGAATTAAATATTTTTTTAAAACATTTTTTATCAATAATAATTTTAGTAGCATCTATTCTCAAATGTTCATGTCCATTAAAGTTGCATAGATAAGATATTTGACTGAAACAGTTCATGACCTCATAATGATGATGACCATGAAGAGAACTGGAGCAAAAAAACAACAGATACTCATTTATGCAACCTACATATTAATGAAATATTGACTTGGAAGAAGTCCTTTGACAGGGCTTGTAAGAAGCAAGTTACTTGATGAGTCTGGAGATGTCAAACAGCAGGTTTTCTACAGAAGTGCTGATACACATGTATCAATGGTCTAGTGTGAAAAGGGTAGAGTACTTGGAGACATTATGCAAGACCTCAAAGTGACTTCAAGTCTGATGTGCTAGAAGTAATAAAATGAGCTCTTGTCAAACCCAAATCATTTGGATTTGAAGAACATTTCTCTTGTTCTATTATGACAATCAGAGTTCACATGTAAACATAAGATATATAAAGATTCATGTTTACAATTACCATGTTTCATAATGAATGGTTTAATTGGTTCCAGTGGTGACTGTCAAGTAAATAACTTGTAACACGTAGCAAATATATCCAGAGTTGATGGTAGTCTGAAATAAGTGAATTTACAAATATTTTGTCTTCCAGACATAAGGCTTACAAGGAGACTTAGCAAGTAAAAATTACTTGTAACACTGAAAATAATACTGTGCAGCTATTTCCACAATAGAGGAGAACTAATGACATTTGAACATTCAGTGCTTGCTTAGTGTTACTGTCTGTTAAAGTAGCGTAGACTGGTGCTGATAATTTCAAAGGTGATGAGACTGACCCAAAAAATCTTAAGGTGCTCTTTCATGCATATATTTGAATATGCATATATGTATATTATTTGAAGATAAATATGTATATTATCTATAATATATGCAGGTAATAATAGGATTCATGTCTTTGAGGCCCAAGTTCATGACTACTCTGAATCTAGATGCCACAAAAATTATTCTTAGGTGTTAGAAGTAGCAATCAGTAACTCCCAGCTATGGTATATTATTAAATGAAAAGCTCATAGTGACATATACCCTCATGACTATGCCTTTACAGATAATAGTTAAATGATAGTTTTCTTATATTGTTTTTTTCTTTGTAGATTCTTGGTAAAAGACAAAGTCTTATAAAAATTACATTAATTTCAGCATAATATTTACAATTAAGCAAATGAAAAATAAGGATCAAAACCTTGTCTTTTAATGGAAATGTGCTTTGAGATGGCCTTTTCACTGAGGGCAGGGAGAAAGAAGGATGAGGTGCCTACACCTCCTGGCTTTGTATCTGTTCAGCACCAGAACAGAGCAGATCCTCAGTCCTCCAGGCCTTTGTACTGGAATACAGACAGGGGACACGTGAGATGCTGTGTCCTGCAGTACATTGCTGCATAAAACTAATAATATAGTGTAAAAATAAAATAATTAAAAAAAAAAAGCTTCTAAAATACATCTTTACTCACTTCGGTACAGGTGTATTGGATATGCAATATTCCAGGACTGAGCTGGAAAAGAGTATCTTGAGAATCTACTCTTAATCTACTGCTGCAACAGAAAAAAGGTTTTAGCTGTAGCCACTGATCTAGTTCCAAGGCACCTGAATCTCATTTACTTTAGGAACATTTTTTTCCCCAATAAGGAAGGGGTTATGCTATTACTAAAATGCACAAAATACAAGTACTTTTCAATAGAAAACTGTTCCCTCTCAAACTGTCTGAATTTTGATGAAGTCTGACTTCCTGTCACTGGAACTTGCTTGATAACTGCAGTGTGGTCTAGATTTGAAGTTATCAGCTCATACTAAAATCTGCAGAGCTGTTAAAAAATAAAACCACATTCTTTCCTTCTATCATCGCTAATGTGTTTTCATTGAAGTATAATTCAAGTGGTTTTGGTAATGTCCTTGTTAACCACATAGAGTCTTATCTTGAATGTAAGGTTATTGAGTTAAGCAGCTGGAACTCAGGAACTGAGTCTACATGTTACACATGGAGTAAGCTAAGATTTTTCAGCTGCTCATGCAATCGTTCCAAGTACATGTCATTTAATGGTCACTTTCACTCAGTCAAGGTTTATTTGAGAAGAGTTAATGTAAAAATAGAAAATTTCTGTTAACTCTCCAGTGAAAACAACTAGCTCTTCATGAATCTTTTGGTTCAACTTTTCAGGATGGCATAGAAAAAGGAAAAATAATTTCTCTGGGAGATTGCAGTCAAATATTCTAGTCTGAAGGGTGAAAGGTTAATGAAAAACTTGGATAGTGTAGTGATAAAACTATATACGAACTTATAAGGAAATTAATTCTTTTGTGTTCTGTTCAGGATATGCAGCAAGTAAAATCGGGACCTGCATAATGAGTGGTAAGATAGAAAGATGAGATCAGAGCACTTTTACTGGGGACTTTACATCCATTGTGCATGCAGAAGACCAAGTAGGAAGAGGAAGTGTCTGAGTGGAGGAAAGAGTGGTGGAAAATAAATGTGCTCATGCTATTTAAAGATAACATTGTAATGTAGGCAGACAGGGTGGCAGGATTAAGGAAACTTTAATTACTGCATTCCTTTACATCTAATTTTTTACTTCACATTTTTTGTTCATGCATTTTAAATCTACAGATTGCATGGCAGTAGAATTGTATGGTTTTAATTTTAATGAGGTGTGTATACCTTCGTAAACTTAATATGTCATCTGTGACTCTTCTGTCCTATGAATTTTATCCCAGGTTCTATAGCACTATAGTTAGAAAAGTTAACAAATTTTATAGATTTAACATTATACAAAGTTATATTGACTCCTTGTTCTTCTTAAAAACTTCTCTAAGATGGTGACGAAATTTAATAATGACACATACAGCTTTTCCATTTCTATATTGCATTGTTCTCTTACGCTTACATGTAGAAATGAGTGGGGCGAGGGGGGCAGGCATAGTGGACACCAGTGGTGACACTGAGGGTGTGTCTGATCTCCCCAGTGCAGAGTTCTGGCTGCTGCATGCTGAAATATCCTCTGCCCAAAAGATCTCCTTCACAGTAGCATTGCTTAGAGGTTTGGAAAGTGATGACAGCAATGCTGCATTCATCACTTGAAATAAGAAGAATGGCTTCAGATGAATGTGCGTTCTGCTGGGCTGTTATAACACTGACAGTAAATACTCCATCTGTGTTTATTGAAATTGCTAATTTTTCCATTTGGCTTTCAACTGCTGAAGCCAAAACAGACTCCTTTATGGGCCACAAGAGCACCCTCACAAGCTCAAGTCTGTATATTATTCAAGGGGTGCTACATTACAACAGTTGTCTGGACTTTTGCTTTTGAAAAACTGTTCATTTTTTCCACTATGAATAGTTTTCCTTATCAGAGCAGATTTCTGTTTTTGGTTGGTTGGGGTTTTTTTGGTATGAAAGTTTATTTATTTAAGGAATCATTCTAAAGCAGTACAGGTCCTAGCATTAGACTTTTTTGGTCACAGCTGGACTTCAACAAAGAGTGAATGAAAACAGGGAATCTGTTAAACTCTCATATTGTTCACCAGAGAGAAAGTACCTAGTGACTAATTAGAGTAATAAACTAGCAATGTATGTGATAAACTACAATTTGTTTAGAGTGGTACTTTTAAGCTGTACTTCCCTATTCTGTATGTGAAAAATTCTCCCATGTGTCTTCAAACCTTGTGGGTGTTCAGTGCCCAAGTAAAATTGAGAAAGGCCAAATAAAATGAACTTAGCTAAAACAGAAGAGTTTGAATTAATTTTTTTTCTCACTTCTTCTAACACATGCTTATATTCAAAATAATAACACCAATGAGATTAATCAGTAAATCCTGTTTCTCTGGACTTTATATGGTCTGAGAATGTGATTTGCAAAAGCTTTTATGACAGTTTCATTCTATCAGTGAAAAAAGTAAGATACAATTGCATGGGCAAAATAATATGAGAAAAATATGCTATAATACAGATTTTTCTGAGGCATTCTTCAAGCACTGAAAAAGTCCTTCAGTCCCACTGGGGCAGAGCAGGAGTGGCTGATATCTGGATGAGTTAACCTGTGCCAGCCAGTAATTTTCTGTTGTGTTGCACACATAAGACTTGACATAAAGTGATTTCTACAGGACAACAGGTGTTGTCTGATGTAGAACATGGATGATTACCAAGCGTGTGTGTGTTCCCTCTAAAATGATGGTAGGGGGGAGTAAAAATGTGGATGAGGATCTATAGTAAACTATGATGTAACTTTCTTACATGAAACAGAACAGCAAATATTGAATGAAAAACCTTAAGAAAACACAGCAAATTCTACTGTCAGGTTCTCTTCACAAAGTATCATTTAAAGGATAACTTTACACAGAACTCTTCTTATGTTTCAGTTCATTGCTTGCAGACTCTTGTTTTACCAGTGTGAAGACTGCTAAAGGGGGAGTAATGTTTTTGCATGAAGAGCTACACAACTGACAAAATTTTGAGCATTTTATATGCACTAACATGTAACTCTTTCTAATTCATCAATAGTTCTATCTGAAAGAGATGTGAGAGTCAAATTCATGTTTGTTGGAGCATTATATATCAAATTAACAAATTTTACAGGTTACAATACTGGTATATCTTTGTAATCCTGTACACTTGAATTTCATTGTAGATTTTTTTTTTTTTTTAATGTATAAGTAATCACTTGAATAGGATGATGATTTTGGTTCTCTGTCTCAAAAAAAAGAAAAAAATATTTCATGTAAGGGAACAATCATCTGCTACTCATTAATTGTTATACAGCAATTGAGGAAATTGGTAAGGAAGTACTTTTTATGTGAGTGATTTTGACGTTGCAATACAGTTAGCAATCACAATTGAATGTGGGTGGTTTATTCATCCGGTATGACAGTCTTGGAAATGTTGCATCTTATTTTTCAATTCTTATTTTAAGGGCTTCAAGGGTCTATTTTTTCAGTCATTTCAGCTTTACTAATTATCAAATTAATACTTCAGTTAAAATAAATTTAAGTAGTTTGACATGCAAAGAATATCAAAAAGGTCTTTCCATATTTACAATATTTGTGTCATGAACTTTATATGACTTAATGCATTTAGATAAATGATGGAAGTGGAAATTATACTAAAAAAACCCATATTCTATGTTTCTATGGTCTCTGTGGAATTTCCTTCCTATAGCCTTGAAGATACATATATTTTCCTCAGAGACAACGAAAATGATGTCTCCCTTTTTAATCTTTTATGATTCAGAGAAGAGGCAGGAAGCACAGGCATGATTATCTTCTGTAAAACTGACAGGTTGGTTTCTTGCTAGAAATAAATGGCTTTAGCTGGGGAACTGACTGACCTCTTCAAATAGTAACACGCAATGTTTTCAGTTCTCTGGTTGTGTATATGGAATGAGGAAGGGTAGGATATGCATGTTTAGAATTCTCTGTAGAATATGTATGTTCTACAATAAGAAATAAGACAGTCGCAGCTATTCTCTTCTAGTTTACAGCCCATTAGTTCTTCTACTATGCAGTACTCATAGAAGAAACATGACAAGTGGTGATTAAGTGGTGATTTAAATGGTTTTGAGATCATTGTCTTATTTAATTGTAATGATTTTGAATGAGCTTTAGGGACAGTATTGCAACTGTATCTTAGTCATACCTTCAAAATAATTTTAATTTCAGTAAAGAACACAAACCAAGAATATCTGGCTAATTATGTGGTAATATATTGTGGAAAACAAAGTCTCATCATGTGTACACTGCTGTTTTAAGTTAAAACAAGAATGCAATACATTGCGTTCAAAGTAGTATAATAATAAATCAGTTATTTTACAAAAACATACTATGATCCATGTTTTTCTGTTTTCATTTATTGTACAAATGTAATGTAGCTACCACTACTACAAAGCTGAAAAACCATCAGATAAAGATCTTGCAGTTAAATTAAAAATTTTATTTTCCAAAAAGTGTGTACAGTCTATGAATAAATATGTTGTTACTTGAATTTTTATTTATGTTTAAGTTAAGTATGGATTAAATATGTATTGAAGTGCACCAGTTATGTAATGTTCAGCAGAGGTAATTAATAAAGTGAATTACCTCCAGGAAAGTATGGGGATGAGGTTGAGAATCTTGATAGACAACGGTCAAAGATAACCCTACTGTGTTAGCAATGTATATTTGTAACAGGTTGTTTAAACATTTCAATCCGTTCTACAGCCATTTCTAGACAAAATAAATAATTATTCCTAGCAGATTTACAAGTAAATATTTGGCAGATGATAAAATAGATCATTGTAGACACCAATTTTAATTCTCTTAATGCAGGGTCCTTTGCAAAATGTAAATATTTATTCCCATCATATATGCATTAAAACTTCTCCAACAGAGCACGGATTACATTTGCAGGATAAAGAACTCTGCCTAGGAGTGAAATGAGTGAAAAGGTATATGTAGTCATTGTAAATAATGCTCAGACTTGAGCTCTTATTTTGTTTCTGCATCTATTGCCCTAAATACATGACAGAGTATGGGAATGTGAAGTAGGATGGCTCAGCAAAGGCAGGACAAGGTTCTGTGGTAGGAAACTTGAGCAACGTGCACTCAGGCTAGGAAAAATGACTCATGACTATTATATTTGGAGTCATTTACTTGAGGTTTTGGTGAATTGTACATTTAAATTGAGTAAATTTATCTTTGTAAAATACATGCTACACTTCAAATAGAAGTTACATTCTAGTACTGAAAGCATGCATTTCATAGTATACATAATGCAGGTGGTTAGACTACAGGATTTTAGTACAATCCCTTCTGATGTTTAAAAAGAACACAATCTGTTACAATGGAGCTACAGTTTTTATTCCTCAAAATGCACCTTATTAGGAAACAGATCCCTTCCTGAGACTACATAATTGTATACGGGAAATGTAACAAGGAGCTTTGGTAGGCCTGAAGAAAGTGACATGCATAATGTTATGAGAGCTGTTCTTCTGCATTCTTTGCAAAATGAGTGTTTATGTTTGACCAGTAGCCTTATCACTCATTCTTTCTCATTCATTCTTCTCTTTCATTCAATCCTCTTTTTTAATAGTGCAATGAATGAGGATATGATGTGTGTATGATAACAGGTAACTGTCCAGTCATAGAAGATGAAAAAAGAACAGAAAATTATATATAGAACAAAAGAAAAGGTTCGAAAGAATTCCAGGACAAAGAACGTATTTCCATACATAATTTGAAAACCTTCAGGAGTTCTAAGGCAAATCCTTGCAAATATTTACAAGATCCTCAATTGTCTCATGTTGTGTGTTATTTATGATCTGTACATAATTCAGATTTCACATGAAAAGATAAAATTGCATAGGTGATTTTAACAAGAAGCTTCACTGAAATTAATGCACAGGCAGCCAAGGTAACCTATGTATTTTTGCAATTGAACAGATGATGTTAATAGAATGAATGTGGTTGATTCATTGTGATTTTATCTGAAAATGTACTTTTTTTCTTATACATGTGATGGTATGTGTAAGGGACAAAAATAATGTGAAATCAATTAATAAATCTTACGTATGCAGGTAGATTCATCTTTTGAGACCGGTTTGTGGAAAACATTGCAGATTATGAATCATGTCACAATCACATCACATTTAAAGCTCTGAAAATAAGAAAGGGAGCATATATAGAGAGCTTGTAAGATCATGTTTTCCATAGGTATTTTATTTTTGCCAGAGTAGCAGTGAAATTCAGGACGATGGAATGTGCAGGCAGCAAAGGGCTTTAAGTATTGATTAAATGTCTTGGCTTTGGTCTAGTATTTAATCACCTGTCAGAACAATTTATTGCCTAGCATACCCAAGCAACATGAATATTATCCTTTCATTTTACCAATACACATGAAGTAAATGCTAAAGTTTCTACAGTTGGCAAATTAAAAAACTCAAGGGGCTTAGTATATACATTTCTTGTCTGTGTATACATACATTTTTCTGTGTACACAGTCAAGATTGTGCTGTCATGCCGCATTAATAAAGAAAATTACTCTCCTTAAGAGCACTACTACTGTTATCATATTTCTCATTACCAAAGCTCAAATATTTTAGTTGAAAAGTTAAATTTATATATATATATATGACTTCAAAAAATCACAGTATACACTATATAACACTGGCCTTGAAGATCCCTTTGAACATTATGTTCATGATTCACTTACAAGGTCACTTACAAGGCTTTCTGCCTCATTTGCTATTATATTTTTAAAAACTGTTATCAATTGCATCTTCTGGTTGAAACTGATTCTTCTGACATGGGAATTAATGAATTAATTTTGATGACAAAAGAAGGGGCACCCATCCAAGTCTTGAGGCATCAGCAACACAAGTCAGAAAGGCAAAAATTAAATGAAATAGCAGCTTATCCTTTCTCATCCAGAATAACAGAACTTCAAATGTACCAAAGTCCACCAAAAAAAGATATAAAGCATATATCATAGAAATTAGTGTATGTGATGTGCTAAGAACAAGCAATTGTTAGATTTTATTTCTCTTGCAGTTACAATTATAAACTGAGCCGTTTGCAAGCAGAAATTCCTAATAAACTATAACGAAACCCTGTGTCAGCTGACACATTATACCAAATGGAGACCTGACAGCCTTGATCTTAAAAGCATAGGAAATAAAAAATGAGACAGATTAACATTAGGAGGAAAAGCACACTGACTTCTACATGATCAGAGAGCAGGTGGAGGAGCGTTAATAAAAACCACGTTTCCTGAATCCTGATGCAGCCTGATATCCTATATATAATTGTAATTGTACCAGGAAAGAAAACAGAAAGCAAAGTTCTTGTTTTATTAACACAGAATAGCTGTTCTAAAGGCTCTTAAGAACATGTCTAGCAATGCAGGCTTTAATGTGAGTACGGTTTTCCTATATCTGATTAAACATCAGTTTAGGTTAGATCACAGAGTACGAAATTATAAAATCACAGAATAGCTGAGGCTGAAGGAAGCTCTGGAGGTCATCTGGTCCAACTCCCTTGCTCAAGCAGGGCCACCTAGAGCCAATCGCCCAGGAACATGTCCAGATGGCTTATGAATATCTCCAAGAATGGAGAAGCCACTACCTCCTTGGACAACCTCTGCCAAGGCTCAGACACCCTTACAGTAAACAAAAAGTTTCCTGATGTTCAGACAGAACCTTTTATGTTTCAGTTTGTGTCCATTGTCTCTTTTCTGGTGAGTGTGAATCACTGAAATGAGCCAAGCTCTGTCCTGTTCTCACCCTCCCTTCAGGTATTTGTATTTATCAATGAGATCCCCTCAAGCCTTCTCTTCTCTAGGCTAAACAGTCTCAGCTCTCAGCCTTTTCTCACATATGAGGCGGTACAGTCCCTTAATCATCTTAATCATAGAATTGTCAGGGGTGGAAGGGACCTTAAAGATCATCTAGTTCCAACCCCCTGCCAACAGCAAGGACACCTCCCACTAAAGCAGGTTGCTCAGAACCCCATCCAGCCTGGTCTTAAAACTTCCACCACCATGCAGCTTCCACCACCTCTCTGGGCAACCTGTTCCAGTGTCTCACCACCCTCATGGTGAATAAATTCTTCCTAATGTCTAACCTGAATCAACCTATGTCTAGATTTAATCCATTCCCTCTAGTGCTATCACTGACCAACAGCCTAAAAAGCCCCTCCCCAGCTTTCTTTTCAGCCCCCTTCAGATACTGGAAGGCCACAATAACGTCTTCCCAGAACCTTCTCTTTTCCAGACTGAACAACCCCAACTCCCTCAGTCTGTCCTCATAGGAGAGGTGCTCCAGCCCTCTGATCATCCTCGTGGCCCTTCTCTGGACACGTTCCAGCATGTCCATATCCTTCCTGTAATAAGGACTCCAGAACTGGACGCAGTACTCCAGGTGAGGTCTCATGAGAGTGGAGTAGAGGGGGAGAATCACCTCCCTCGACCTGCTGGCCACGCTTCTCTTGATGCAGCCCAGGACACGATTGGCCCTCTGGGCTGCAAGAACACACTGATGGCTCATGTTGAGCTTCTCATCCAGCAGCACTCCCAAGCGCTTTTCTTCAGGGCTTCTCTCAGGCCAATCACTGCCCAGCCTATATCGGTGCTTGGGATTGCTCCAAGCCAGATGGAGGACTTTGCATTTGGCCTTGCTGAACTTCATGAGATTAGCATAGGACCACCACTCCAGCCTGTCAAGGCCCCTCTGGATGGCATCCCTTCCCCCCAGCGTGTCAGCCACCCCACACAGCTTGGTGTCATCGTCAAACTTGCTGAGAGTGCACTCAATGCCACTGTCCACGTCTCTGACAAAGATGTTAAACAAGACTTGTCCCAGTACTGATCCTTGAGGAACTCTCTCCACTGTGTTCATATCTGTCTTCTACTGGGGAGCCCAGAACTGGACTCAGAACACCAGGTGTGGCCTCATTGTATCTGAACAGAGGTGAAGGATCACCTCCCTTTCTCTGCTGGCAGTACTTTGTGTAATGCAGTTGGGGATAGCATTGGTCTTTTTTACTGCAAGGGCACATGGCTCATGTTCAATCACTCTTCCTCTGCCAAGCAGGACTTTGCAGTTCTCCTTCATGAAATCATAGAATCTATGGGGTTAGAAGGGACCTCAAGGATAATCTGGTCCAACCTTTCATGGTGTCATGGTTTAGGGTCAGGGTGGTCCCTCAGACTTATAACAGACAGTCTCTGTTAATCCCCCTCCCTCCTCAAAAGGGAAGAGAAAGGGAATAAGGGAGAGAGCCTTAGCAATTGGAAAAGGAAACTAGAACAGCTTTCATGAAAATGAAAATCAAAATAATAATAATAATATAAATGGAATATACACAAATATATACAAGACAAGTATTGAACCCAACCCCCCTGATAGTAATTACATCACCACCGATGCTGTGGATCAGACAGCAGAAGAGTCCCAGACTGGGCCCCGCAGCAGATGGGAGCTGTGTTCAGGAGCTGGATTCTGGTAGTGGATTCAGAAACACACAGATAGGACTCAAAGGCCGAACGGACAGAGTCCTCCATGGATGCTTCAAGGAAGCAACCGAAAGAGGACCCGAGCCAAGCTAAGCAAAGCTGGTAAAGCAATTCAAGAAGGGAGAAGAGCCCAGAGACCCATCGGATCCCTCAGCTCTATACCAAATATGACATATATGGGATGGAATACCTTGTTGGTCAGTTTAGGGTCACCTGTCCTGTCTGCTTCTCCCTGCAGGTGCAGTCTTTCACTTTTCTGCACCCCTCAATGTGATACACAAGATCCAGCAGTTGCCTTGGTCTGCATACCAATCCTTAGTAGTAACTCTAAACATGGGGTGTTATCACTGCTAGAAGCAGACACTGTCTGTGAGAACAGGCTGCTAACTTCAGAAAGTGCAGTTAGTTAGAAGAACTGAGCTGAAAAGTAAAATCACTGAAGAGAATTAGTTCTGTTCTCACTTAAACCAGGACACAGGGCAAGAGCACAGTGTAAGACAAGATGGCCCAGCACTCTGTCCATCTGGATCTTAAAAGTGCCTAATGTTGGGGAATCACCACTTCCCTGGGAAGATTATTCCAGTGGCTGATTTTTCTCACTGTGAAAGATTTTCCTTTTGTGCCTGATCAAAATCTTCCTAGGAGTAGCTTGTACTCATTACCCCTCACCTTTTCCATGTGACTCCTTTTAAAAAGGGAGTCTCCATCTTCTTTGTGGCCACCTTTTAAATACTGGAACATAGTCATAAGGTGTACTCCTTAAGCCTTCATTTCTTAAGGCTGAACAACCTCCTCATATGCAACTTCCCAGTCCTCTGATCAGCTTTGTGGCCCTTCTCTGCACTCTCTCCAGCCTGTCCACATCTGGTTTTTTGTAGTGGGGACCAAGACTGAACATGGTATTCTGGGTATGGCCTGTCAAGTGCTAAGTAGAGTTGTTGAACTAGATAACATAGACCTGATACAAATAGGACTATTATTATGAGGGTGCGGGTAGCTTCATTTGGTTTGGGGTTGGGTTTTTTGTTGTTATTGTTTTAAAGTAAAGGTTGTTAGATTACTATGGCTAAGTGTTCTCTAAGTAAAACAAATATGTGGTTGCCTCTCTTCCTTTTTCTGACAAAGTTAAAATGGAAACTACAGATTTAAAGATAAAATGTAAATTTCCTGTCACATTCTAGAAAAATGCCATAGTTAAGGACAGGGTTCCCACCTTAAATGAAAGGGAAGAGGTGACACAGAGTTAAGCGCATGGAAATTGTTTGCTGGAATTGCTGTTCAGGCCAACACAAGTTTGTCTAGAATAAAAGGATGTTTGTTTCATTTGGCTGGAGGCTTTCATTGAAAGAGGTATTCCTGCAAAAAACCTGTTTGTTAAACAGAATAACTAAAAGCTTATCATCATAAGCATTGCTTAGATGTGGTGTTGGGGGATATGGTCTAAGGGTGAACTTGTTGAGTAGGGTTAATGGTTGGACACGATGAACCCAAGGGTCTTTTCCAACTTAAATGATTCTGTGATTCTGTGATCCTTCTCCTAATATCTGTATGTTATTTTAGTCCGCAGTTTCACGATATTTTCTTAAGGCACTCTGCTTCACACAGTTGTTAAACAAAGGGGGTCAATTCTGCTCATCTTCTTTCCCTCTCTCATGAAAGCTTAACTGTACCAAAGCAAGAAGTAAACAGCATGATATCAATTAACAAGACCTTCCAGTGGAAATACTTTTTACTTGGTTTTTTACATTTCTTTAGCAACAAAGATTCAAACTCTTCTCTGTAGGTAATGAAAATCACTAAGGAAACACAGAGGATTTTGGAAAACGAAACAGGGCAAGCAGGTTGGGGGAGGTTCTCCTTCCCCTCTGCTCTGTCCTGGTGAGGCTACATCTGGAGCTGTATCTGTACTGGAATATGTTGATCCATTGTTGCAGCCCTCCGGCACACCACTATCTGTTGTTGCACTGCACTGGAGAGCACAGTACTCGCTCCCATGTCTGGAATGTGCAGGTGCACAGAGGAATCCGGCAGTCAGCCAGTCTTAGCCAGCAACTTGTTGTCTGGCGACTGATATCAGAAACTAAACGACGAGAGGACATCTCAAGGACGGGATGAGGGAGCTGAAGATTGAAGAAGTAATGACCACCATAAGTGCCCCAAGACAGCCATGCATGCGGAACAGGGGGGATGACTGCTGTTAGCCACTGTAGGTGGAAAAATATTGTTCAACCTCTATGCATGTGCTGACCACGTGTGCACTGATGCTGGAGCAGTCTCCATGCCCCCACCAGGAGTGATATAAGTAGCCCGCTGCTGCAGGGAGAGGGGAAGATATATTTCGGAAGGTCGACCTGATAGACATCTTGATCCAGGGGATGCCATGCAGAAGGCATTAGGACCTACTGACTCCTCTCCCTGACCACCACACTACATTCCCTCCTCCTGCTTGGTGGTTTGTCTACCACCTTGGGGTCAGTATGTATGTGGGGATGTTAGGTAACTAGTTGGGTTTGCTTGAGTAACATTGCTTTTACTTATTGGCTGTGAGTGCTTGAATGAAATAGTTTTTGCTTATTAGCTGTGTGTGTGAGTGCTGTTCTTTGTGAAAAAGGAATCCTTCACGAATCTGGGACAGCAGTACTGGGTGTAGTTCTGGGTTCCCGAATTCAAGAAAGATAAGGAACTTCTGGAAAGGGTACAGCAAAGTGCTACAGAGATGATGAAGGGACTAGAGCATCTCTCTTAGGTGGAAAGGCTGAGGGAGTGGGATCTTTTTAGTCTGGAGAAGAGAAGCCTGAGTGGGGATCTTATCAATGGTTATAAATACTTAAAAGTGTGATTGTCAGGAGGATGTTGTCAGGAGGATGGGGCCAGTCTTTCTTTCAGCAGTGCCCTGTGACAGGGCAAGAGGTTATCAGGCACCAACTTGAACACAGGAAGTTACATCTAAACATGAGGAGGAACTTCTTTACTTTGCGGGTGGCAGAGCACTGGAATGGACTTCCCAGAGAGGTGGGGTAGTCTCCTTCTCTGGAGATATTCAAAACCCACCCGGATTCAATCCTGTGCAACCTGCTCTGGGTGAACCTGCTCTGGCAGGGGTGTTGAACTAGAAGAACTTCAGAGGTCCCTTCCAAGTCCTAACATTCTTTAATTTTTTAAAAGCTATATTATATGTTTTACAATCATAAAATTATGGTGAAATAATGATCGTACACTTCTCATTTTGCTTGTGCATCATCAGTGTCTGATTTCAAGTCTGTAACATCTAGTCTTCTCTTGCTTGTCTAGTCTTTCATCTGTCTTTCCCAGTAAGGACTTTCATTACCTTATTATAAAGCTTTTTTGAAGGTTTTTCAAAGTAGAAAATATGTAAAAAGAGAAATGTTGTGTTCATGGAACACCAATATATTTCAGGATTAGTTTAGGCAATATTTGAGTTGTTTGAGAAAACTAATCACTAAACTAATAAAATCAACACTAACTAAAGTGAGTGCAAATGGGGAGGAGAAAGAATTTTTGAAACTTCTTCTCTCCAATATATAAAGTCATGACACTATCAGTCTAAGTGATATTTCATAATTGTATGATATTACAGCATATATTTCTTTAGTAGAAGAATTTTAGAGGATTAATCACTCAGAAGGGTACAATTTCTAAAATTCTAGAAACCATTTAATAGTTTAAATGAGTTAAAAGCATATTTCAATAACAAATTATTAATGATTCTTTACACACAAGGGTTCTTTGGAAACAGTTGAACTTCAGTCAGTTGCCCATCCTTGTGTGCATCAATTTCACCCTAAAATATCATTGTAATAAAGTCTTAAGATATATTCTAAAATGAAGTAGAAGACAGAAAAATATAATGATTTTTTTGGTGTCTTTATTATTCATGCTTAAAAGTAAATATTAAAAATTGTGATTAAGAAAGTTTCAACAGATAAAACATTTTAAACCAGAAAAATATACAGAAACAGCATTTATTATATTTATGAGATTTTTTTTTTCCTGATTACTGAATTTTAAACCTTATATTCCCTCTCTAAATTTAAAGGGAACAGAAGAAATCACTTTCTTTGCTACCTGTCATCCATCTGTCATCTTCCTATCCCTTTTTCCTGCCAAATATCTAAATGGCATACCGTGGGTTGTTTTAAATAAAGATTTTCACCAGAACTACCAGGTAGTATATTTCAAATTTCCACATAATCGTTAAATATAAACATAAAATATGACTTTTAAAACTTTACTTTGAAAACAGAGACTGTTCAGTTTCTTTCATGATGTCTCTGGTTCAAAATAACTCCAGACAAGTAAGTTGGTGAACCAGCTAAAATACTGGAGGGAGAGAACATCTTTAAAATGAGAAAGCATAACTCCTAAAATATGTTCTCCTAATGAAATTATGACCAAAATCTGAATTAATGGTTCTAACAACTGTAGTTCTAGACCTGAAACAAAACAAAAACTGTCAGTACATTTTAATTCTGAAAAGTTCCAGTGCCTGTGTAAAACAGTTTGGGTTTTCTTTTTAGTCACATACAATAACTGTTTTGATCCTTAAATGGTTATGTATAGTGTTAATTTTTAATTCCATACATCACCTTTGAGTTAGTATTGTCAAAGGATTATAAAAGCAGAACTACACTCTTTATTGAAAAAATAATTTATTGGGTGGATGTCCTGGTTTCTGGGATAAAATCATAGAATAATTTTTTTTTTATTCAGGAAAGCAGCATTTTTGACAAGACTGTAACACCTGAGGCAGTGAGAACAAAGTTGATAAGACACTTTGTTTGCAGATCCCCATAGTGCTCAGGGTCTTTAGCCATTTTGAAGTAGGCAGGTGCTAAAGCTAGGAGAAGGAAAAGCCAGGAAAACTGATCCAAGCTGGTCAACAGAAGTATTCTATCTTAGCTTTAGCATCTGGCTACTTCAAAACTGCTAAAGATCTTGATAAACATGATGCCAACTATAAATTAGAAAGTTTACTGAGGATGGTCTCTTCTTCTCAATGGTTACCATCCCTGAAAGTTCTCGCCCCTCATTCTGCTCACAAAGCAGACACTGTCTGTGCTACCTTCAGAAAGTGCCGTTAGTTAGAAGAACTGAGATGAAAAGTAAAATCACTGAACAGAATTAGTTCTGTTCTCACTCAAACCAGGACAATGCTTCACCTGAAATTAGTACTTTGTTCAGTTTCTTAGCCCAAAAAGAAACATATTGGTGTATGCTAAAGTATTACCTTAAAGAAAAATGTTTTCCATGAAAAAGAAAAAAAATTGAAATAAAATACTGACAATATCTTTCATATATATATATATGCATTTATATTTGTGTGTGGGTTTATATATGTATACTACAATATATACACATATATGTGTGTGAAAACATAAACTAGGTAGTGGCATTTTTTATTATTTTGTTCCTTGCCCCTTAAGCATAGCTTTGCATTCATCAGTGCACTAACTATTGATTTGCAACAAGTAAAAAGTAGATGTTATTATGTCAGAATATAATTGCTATTATAGTTTTTCAATGTTTCAGTGTTGTAACTACTTCTCTAAGGAATAGCATTACTTAATGATTCAGCACTAGTTCCAAGAATTGTTGCAACCAAAGTAGAAAATTCCAAAAGAATATTGATATGTATTTTCTTTATTATGGAAGACCACTAATGGATTTTTGAAAGAAACTTTTCTTGTACATTTGTTACATGACATCTACTCTTTATGTACAGAAGTATGCAAGTTGAAGGGTCTTTGGGGTAGCTGGATAACTGTTAAAACAAAGTCAGATTTATTTTTTTTTTCTTAAAAAAGAAATAAACCCCATAGCTTTTACTGAGTGTTGAGGAGTGTACCTACAGATGTATGATAGACTGATAATATATACATAGCATGAGCATTACTCATCAAAAATACTGACAGAATATGCTATGATGGGATAATAGGCTTCTGTTGTACTCAGAAATAAATGAGATGGTCAAATACTTGCAAATTTGTCTGTTATTAAATTTCACTTAGAGTATGGGTTTGGATTTGATGGTCTCTGAAGGGTGACATAAATTATGATTACATTAATGCATTGATAGTTATTATTATTTTTCTCTCTAGTTTCCCCAAAATTAAACTATTTCAGGTTCTACTTACTCCTAAATGCTCTTGAGGGATTGTGTCTGACTGCAAATAATGCAGTTCTGTAGGGTTGATGTAGAGCAAAGCAACTGATGCTGTGGATCAGAAATTTACATTACATGCATTCTTTGTGTTTTATTTTAGCTAGATTCTGTCTGGCACCCTGGATTGAACGGCTGCTGGTGTTGGTTGGAGAACATTAATTATGATCTTGGGGCAATCTTTCAGTTTTGTTTTCTATGAAAGAGCCTGGTTTGTACACTGAGAGTGCTGTAGACATTACCAAGAAGTTATCTTTCAAAGTGCACTCTTGATACAAATTAAAATGCTAATGTAGGTGTGCTGCTCTTCTCCCTCTCTCTGTGACTCCTTTCCCTCTTTTTGATGTTAGCTGCGTCACCTATTTTAAGGGTTTTTGAAATACTGATAATTTGTTGTCTCGATGACACCACCACTTACTTTTCTTCTAAATAGCATACCACTTCTACTTCTCTGACTCTGCACTTTTTAGCATGTTCTATCCATGTTTGCTGTTGAGGCACCAATTCTGGTTTAGAGTACCTGTTTTCCTGTACTTGTGCATGGGAACACACTCATTCAATATCTACCCCCTCACTCCAAAACCCTGTAAAAACTCATGTCTCTAGTAGTGCATAATGTAATGTGCAGCTCAATCATAGATATTTAAGTTCAAAACTAGGTTTACTTTAGAGTTTAAGATATTATTTTATGAGAGGAATATGATATTCAAGAGTGAAAATATGACAATTTTAATTGTTTGCCACTGTAAAAGGTTGTGGGTTTGGTTTTTTTTTTTTTTAATTATTTATTGCTACAGCTGAGATTGCAGCTGTACATAAGAACACTTTCTGTGACACCTTTTTCCAGAATAGTTTAAGCTGAAATTAATTCAGCAATGGGGTTGAGAAGCTCAGGTTATTCTTTGAGCATGTGTTTTTTCACATTGCTTACAATGTTGGATATAACTTGCAGAGGAGCAGTCAGTTTATGTAATGAGTTCAGTAAGAAATCATTTTGTCCTGTGGCAAAAAGAAGAGCTTTTAGTTAAGCTCTACTTCTTCAGTTATTACTCAAGTTTAACTTGCTGGTATGTTTTAAAATAAGTCAGTTCATTAAGAAGAGAGAATTCTAAAGTATTTATCTCCTCTTTTATTCTCATTTTCACATTAATGTATTTTCTTCCATTTTACTTAATGATTATTCTTTTGTAATATGAGTAATCCAAATAATCTTCTGCTGTGGCAGCTGACATATTTTTCTACTGATAGTTTTAATTATTATTTTATTTCACTTTGTATTTTTTCCCTGTTGGAAGAAACAGAGGTTTATAGCTGTGATAGTCCTGAGCTGTAATTCTCACTGAGCCTACATCTGGGTGATTGCAGACAAGCCACTTGACCTCAATATGACTCAATTAACCCAGCAGCAAAATTGGGTAAACATCAAAATCTCACCAAAAAGCAGCTGCTGCATCGAAATTGAATTGTCTAAAATTACATTGTGACAGAACTGCCATTGGGACTCTGAAGACGCGAATTTTAATTGTTTTTCAGCCATGCTGGTACATGAAAATGTCTCTAAAAAACATGCAAATAATTATGCCTCCATAGCTTTGCAATGACATTGCCTGGATAGTCAAAGTAGACATTTAGAGCAAATTTATAAAGTGACTATGACAAATTCTTCTTACATTTTTCAGAATTTGTCATAACCATTTACATGTGTATTTGCTTGTAAGGAACATGTGTTTTTATAATTTGTATCACATATCAGCAATTTCATCTTTAATTGATCATCATGTAATTGATCAATTGATCAATCAATTAAATTAATTGATCTTGAGGGCAACCTAGAAAATATGAAGATTAAAAAGAGTTTGATGAGTTTTTGAAAAAAATAATTCGATCTTAGAAAATATTTCATGACAGTTACTGTTTTTTTCCCTTGATTTGAACATGCTTCTTTTTCAGTTTGCAATATCTGCTTCTTTGCATATTTTTCTTAGGCAAAATGAGGTGTTCTTCACTTGAGCTGTGCCACAAAACTTACAATAAAAGGATGTAGCTAGAATATGTGCGTACTTTTTTCAAGTAATGGTGGAGCACACACTTCTGAAGTCACAGATGACCTGAGTGTTGTCTCTCCTGTCACAAGCAGTAATAATGTTTTGACAGGACCTGAGTTAACATCTAAATGAGATTTTTTTTTCATCATAATGAATCTGAAATTCAGAAATTTTTTTTTGTTTTGTTTTGCTTTCCTTATATGTGTTCAAGCTTATCTTTCTCATGTAGTCCTGTTACAGGATTGTAATTTAGGATTTTGGCTGCTACCTCCCACAGTATACTAGAGATCTTGTGCTGCTCTGGGATTTTTCAGGATCAGCCACTTGGAAAACAATTACTATTAATACTGGTCACTCCAGTATTCTGCTCTGACACTGAAAAAGGTCCTTAACTTACTAAGTAAGCAAGCTGAACCTCAAGACAACTTTCTGTCGGCACTTGTCACACAGGGCACCTTACTTAGACACAATTACTATTAGCAAACATACATAACTAGTGGTGTGACACTGACTTGGTCATATTCCAAATGGCCCTTTGGAAACCATTCTGCATGCCTGTGTGATAGGTTCTCTTTTCTCACTCCTGATTCCTGCTCCCCTCATCAAAGAAGGCAACTTGCTTCTGCCTGTGAATACCATGATGCTGGTAATGGCCTAAATAGCTCAGGAGTATAAATAAAAACCAGAAAACCCTATTGGAGCAGTAGATGTAAACTCATGGATTTCCTGACTCATGTTTGTCCTGCAGGAAGAAGACAGCCCTGGTACACACACTGAGTACTGGTATATAGTACCCTGCTTTGTATTTCCTTCCTGTTTTCTCTGGGACCTCTTGTTCAGTTGCTGTCTGTGTTTTTCTCCTCCTCTTTTATTATTTACTTTTCCTTTTCCTTTGAAAGACTATCATCTCTTGCATCTCCTGCTTCCCTTAAAAAGCTATCCCACACTAAGAAAAAAAGGAAGAAGTTTGGGGCACACATGGGGCAGGAGTGGAGAGATCCCACAATGTCACTTCTCATGTCTCATCCTTGGGCAGCCGTAATATTTCATTTTTCACCTTCTTTTTTTTTTTTTTTTTTTTTTTCATATTTTACCTCCCACAATGATTTGATTTCCCCAAGCTGCTTTCCTTCCTTGTTTGAGAAATGAAGGGAGATAATACAGTGTTTCTGTCTACATCCTGATTCCTGTTTCTAACTTGGAAAATCAATAGGAGCAGCAGTCACAAGTGTATGCTTAGGGAAGAATAATGGCCAAAGAAACATTTTTCATGGAGCATTATACACAAGCACACAGCTTGGTGTATATAGTGAGCAGAGACTTCTGCAAAAGTAGGCAGCAGCCCAGTCAGCAAAGCTTTTTCTAGTACTGATGGCACTCTGTTGCTTTGCAGGATAACTTTCAGGGTTTTAGTTAATTCAGATTGTTACTTTCTACTATCCTAATGGAAAGTACAACTGTGTAGTTCTCAAGGTTTTGTAATTATTATTATTTATGAAAAAGAAGTAAAGTATGTAATAGACAAAAATTATTCAGATGCTAGTGATTTTGTTGCTTAGCTTTCAAGGCAGTTTGACACAATATTTTACCAAAGTTTTATTTTTAAAAAATTAATAATAAGAAACATCTTCTCTCCATTTAAGCCATATGTAAAGGCTTTTAGTTAAAAAAAAAAATCAGTGTTAAAAGAGTGCTTAGAACTGCCCACAATTTGTATTTAGGAGTTGAAGAGTCCTAACTTGTTAATGTATTAAACATTGTAGCAAAACTGTCTCTCACATTCTTACCACAATTTTGTTTGGTAGTGCAGTGAATAAATACAGTCAGCACTAATTTTCATTGATAATAGTAATTTGTATTACTATTACCAATTTGTATTACTATTACCAATTACCAATTACTATTTTTTATTGTCTGCAGATAAGGATCTAGCAGTCTTGCAGACTTGCAGTCTTTCACAGTCAGTCTTCACTTGTGCATGAAGTATATTAGCTGGATTAAAACAGAGGCATATGATAATCTCTCCTTTTTTTCCTAGAGAAAAAAAGGAGAAAAAAAAAAAGTCAGTCTTCAGTTTTAAATACCATGAAACTTCAAAATGCAATGTCTTTTGATGAGATTTTTATGATTCTTCCTGATAATTTAAAAACAAACAGACAAACTAAGAAATAGTATTGTGACATATTTTTTTCTGTAAACATCACACATTTTCATGAGCAAGGTTTATAAGAATTTTATTCTCCAATAATTTTTAAGATTAAGTATTTGTGTTTGCAAAAGATGGTGAATGCAAGTAATACTATGGGGGTAAAAAACCAGCAATAGTGAGATATATAAATCCCTGTCGCTGTTTATACTGGGAACGAAGAGATGCAGCAACACAAAATCAGTAAAGAGAGAGCCAGGAGAGGAAGACGAAGAAGACACTTTATTAATTTATAACCCCATTTTATATAACCTTTCACAATAGGGTGATTTGTCAGTGATCACCCATCTCCTAGGGTGATAGACTAAAGTCCTACAACACCTATTTCAAAATATTTTTCTAATGTACCATAAACAGAACTTAGCAAAACACGAGGTGTTGGTCTAGCTTACAAAAAACATCCTACTGTTTTTCATAACACTGGTGAGAAAGGCAGGATTCGCACCAAATATTGTGAGAACCTGAAAAAATCCCTCTGCTAGCAGCTTTTCAGCATCCACAAATCCCTATTATAAAATATTGAAATTCTCTGTTCTGTTGACTGCAATGTTCTTGTCTGCTTTAAATTGCAGCAAAATAGTACTCTCATTCACTGTAGTCTCATTTGTGGTCTACATTATTGATTCTGATGTCCAGCCTTCTGAACTTTGTGTCTTCTCTCCAATCAGATCTTCTTTACTTTTAGTTCATTTACAATATTTAAAGAGTTTCTTGCACTTTATGGGATTGTCTCCTTTGTACTTGGCACTGATGAGACTACACATAAAATACTGTATTCAGTTTTTGGCCCTTCACTACGCAAAACACATGCTGGAGTGCATCCAAAGAAGGACAATGCAGCTGGTGAAGGGTCTAGAGCACGAGTCTTATGAGGAACAGCTGAGAGAACTGGTGCTGTTTAGACTGCAGAAAAGGAGGACAAGAAACTTGTGTGTAGTTTTCCTTCCTTTCAAAAATCACATAATAAGGTAACTTTTAAGACAAGACTATAAAACATAAATAGATATCATTTTTTCAGGCTAAGTCCAGATCTTCAAAATACATTTATGTATCTAATAATCTGGTTAATTATACTTTTCAAAAATAGAACTCAGTTTTCCAGAAAAGCTTTCACCGTGGAGAGAGAAATTACCTGTCAGTGGGTAACTTTTGCCAAGATATCTTCTGCTATGTGCAGTCTTTGCATACAGTATATGCACAAGTTAACTGTACAGAAAAGTTCGTTATTTCTTGCCCAATGCATACAGCAGACAACTGGCAGTAATGTGTTAAGCCTTAATATTTCTGAACATGAGTGAGGCCCCGAAATGCATGTGAGGTGCCACCAGCTAGGGAAAATTGGCCTCTGTTGCTCCTTGAGGTGGACTTATCCTTAGGCATGCTGAGTTGTTCCGTTCCTTGGTTTTCTATCTTTTGTTGTTTTGGTTTGGGGTTTGGTTTTTTTTGCAAAATATCACAACTTTCATGGTAGCTTGTTTCCTCTGGAAATCTTCAGCTATTATTTTCTCAACAATTACAGTCATTTTTCCAATCTTTCATGGCTTTAGATTACATATACTCTTACATCTTAAAATAATTCTCTCAGCAGAACTAAGACAAAGGCTCAAAGCTGCACTGCTTGCATCTGGCTATGTATTACAGACAGATGAATCTCTGGTCTGAGGATGGCAGGGAGCTCCAAACAAAACATAAAATTCTGACTGTCCTAATGAAGTACTGTTTAACTGTATTCATATATCTAATTTTCCCTGTAATCAATTCAGATGCCAATGAGGAATATTCATAGCTAGGAAATTAATATGTTTCAGCTGCCTTTGAGGATTCCTAGTACATCATTCTTCCTTTAAAACTGAGTTAATTTATTCAGGTACCTTCTCTTAAACTCTTCAATCATAAGACTGAGTAATTTAAATTAAACAAATCCAAACCTGACAAATTCAGAAGCTGTGATTTCTATTTCAAATAAACTGTCAATATTTTACTAGTTTTGTTCTGGAAAAAAAATGGAGATACATTTTTCAAAAATTTCCTTTGAAACGGGAAAAAAACCCAACCAACCAACCAACCAACCAACCAAACAAAAAACAACAACAAAAAAAACAACCCAAGAAAAGTTTGTTATAAGATGTTCTGTCTGGATTTTCTCCGTCTAGTGATAACAATTAAAAAGCTACTAAGGGGCATTTTATTTCCTCAATGCAGATTTTAAAAGACTGAGTATTTTGCTTTATAGGCACTCTTTTATCTTGATTTGTTTTTGGGAGATGAATAAGCATTTCATGGTTCAAAAGGGTATTTAATTCATAGTTCAGGTCTTGTAATTTTTACATTGAAAAATGCATACACACAGAAATGTTCAGTAAAGGCCAAACAAGTCTTATTATTAACTCAGCTTGGGTCAGCTTATCCAAGCTCCTCACCTCTTAAATGCTTACTCATCATTTTACTGAATGTAGCATGTTCTATATAAATTAACTACAGACATTAATTTAATTATGTTTGTGCTTATAAAATGTAAATTTCTTTCTGCAAAATATCAAATTAAATTTTGACAAGTTTCAGACTAAGATTTTGATATTGCCTTGATAAGGAGTCTTACCTTTTTAATGACTTTTTCAACAGTGTCCAAGCTGTGGCATTTATCCTTACTATTCTCTGACTTGTTAATAATTGCACATATTCATATAAAATCATGCTGACTTCTAAAGCTGGAATGAGCAGGTAACATTTTTATCTACAGGTAGAAATTTCTGGTTTTATATAGCAGGAACTGTGATATAGAAATGCATGGATCTAGTACCTAAATGAACTTAAGGATTATTTTACAAGTTCAAAAGCTGTACTTATCTGAAAAACAGACATTATTAATGAGAGTAATGAAGATAGTGGACTGCAAAACAACAGTCTCCCCAGCCAAGTTACTATGAAGCATTTGTTCCTAGATTGTCAGCTGAACAGATAAAAAGTGAAAGGATTATTTGGTACTCACATAAGTACAAGCTACATCTATGTTTAATTGTCTTTTAAATCAGGTAAATCTCACTATTAGTAGTATTTTTTTGGAATGTACTTCTATTTTATATCTTGTATAGAAATATTATTTGATTTAAGCTTAAACTGGCTTGAAGGAAACATGATTTCAGAATGAGTTAAATAATCTTCACGTGCTACATCCCAAGGTCATGATGATCCTTAAGTATTGAAATACTCACAGTGTCATTTACCAGATGCAATTTAACAATTTGTGAAATGTCCTTCAAGATTCAAAATGTTACTAAAACATATGTATTTCTAGGTTTGGGGGTGGTGTATATTTAGATATTAATACATTTGTCTTACACTTAGGTAATATATTAAAGAATTCCAGAAGTATAATTCTTTAGTCATGGGTATTATTTAATAGTTATTATTTAATAATTAAAAAAAATTATCTTCTTTATTGTTCAGTCAGATGCTTATACAGATGGAAGCCTTCTGTTCATTCAAAGACTTGCCAGTCTGAGGTGCATAGTTATGGCTTAGACAGGCTAGTGGTTTTCTTCAAAACAATAATTAATTTTTTAAAGAAGAGCATGTAAAAACAATTGAAAATGTTCTATTATTTATGCTGTAAACTAGAATGATATTATGCATCATGTAAATTATATGCTCGTACATCTTCAAGTCTTGTATAGTCTCATACATATGGTTCATTACATTAGATTAGTCCTATTTCATACATATGTCATGATGCTATTCCATTGTACTCTGAGACGTTGGTTGGAAAAATTGGTGTATTAGTCACTTTGAGCACAAGCAAGGTTGCTATTATACTGAAAAGTATTAAACTTCACATTTATTATTAAACTGCACAAGGGACAACAAACATTGCTAATAAAGGGCAGTGCAAGACTCCTAGTACTCTGAGATTAGTGGCAGTAATTGTAATGAGTTCTTTCTACTTTGAAGTGAGGGGCAGTTGAGACAATGAAAACACATAACAAGGAAGCATGTATATCGGCAAATGAGATGTCTTTCCACGACTAAGGCTCAACAGCAGTGACCATGCTTCTATCATTGTAGTGGACTGTATTTTTTCAGTGTTTCTACTCATGGAAATTTATTTATCTAAAGACATCCATGCTGCATCCATACATTGACATGCAAATATTAATTACTCTGTTTCATATATTATACCCCCACCCAATAAAAATCTAATAATTTCCTTTTAAGTATTTATTTGAAAGAAAAAAAAAATCACATTATTAACAACTCTTGTTTTGTATCTCTATGATATAACAGCAATACTCTGAGTTTAAAGCCTCAAAAAAGTAGAAGATATTTAGAATCTTAAATTAAATTTTCAATGAACTTGAGGCATGTATTACAACTTCATCTACTGAAATTGACTGTAAGTAGTCAAGTTTTAGACTTCTAACATATTGCTAGGTCTAACAAATCTAGACTATTGCTAGAATTCCCTAGGTGGTCTATGACACCATATTCTTATAAGTTCCTACTTTTAACACCATAGGTCTGGTAAAGAAAAACAGACTTCTGCTAGTGATACTTTTTCTTTGTAGTTTTCATAATCTCTAACTACTGTACTCAAGACTCAGCAAATAGGAATCCGATTTCATTTTAAAATTAGAAATATTTAAGCTAAGTTTTGCCAAACATTTTTTGTCGTCAAAGAAAATACTTTGGTGCAAATGCTTTTAATGATCATTATTTTCTTAGCTGATAAAGTTATTGCTAAAGGCAAAAGGTTTCCTTTTCCTTCTGCATTTGGCAAGGCTGTAAGTTGGTTTTCTTTCAGTATAAATGATCCTGTAATGTAAAGGTTAAGACTGAATAGACGACTGTATAGGTCTTTTTATGATCTTAAATATATAAGTGTTAATATTACCCATCTATTCATGGGAAAACTTGGGAATAGGAATGATCTTCACACAGGTAACTCTAAACCATATTCAAGGGGACTACTGGAAAAGTAATTTGCTTGGTTGTTGGGGTTTTTTTTGTTTGTGTTTGGTTTGTTTTGGTTTTTGTTTTGTTTTTAATTACTGGCAATATTTAGTTTTCAGAGTAACTGAAGATTTTTTTTTTTTCTCATGAAAAAAGTAGTTTTTATTCCATGATTTTTCTTGAAAGAGTGTCTACCTGCAGTCATTTAAGATTTGTTTTTTATAGTAAGTCCTGTATGATTTTGTGTCTGTGTACACAACTGTTATTTCTGGGGGTAAGGTTGTGTATTGGCATATGAGTCTTTACTCTGTTAGCTGTGACTGCTTAAAATAGCTTTAAATTCTGCTTAACTTTGGTATAAGTACTTTTCAAAACAGAATTCAAGAAATAAATCTCTCAGACTGTCAAAATTACACAACAATGCAATGTATTATGTATGAAGCAGCATATTTTTTCTTGGCACCATATGTAAGAAATTTGAGTAACATCCGCTGACACAGGCAATCATTCTCAAAGTTAGGTTTTTCTCTTTCCTTTCAAAGCTATTTTGTCTCATTTGTCTGAAAACAAGAAATTATATAGCTACATCATTTTTACTAATGTGATACAGAAAGGTATTTAAACATGTTTTCTACACAAGCAGTCTTACGATGTCTTTCCCATATCTTCTCCGTATTCTCTCTCCTATTGTATAAATACATTATCTGGAAGTGTAAATGTCTCTTTAGACTGTGTCTTGTGAGATGCTGACTCAATTATTATGTAAACACCCAGACAAACACATATTTTCCTCCTTGTTTCCAGAACACATTGTCTGCTTCATGTTGCAGATGATCATGTTCTTATCAATACTTAAAATACATAATTGGCATATGGGTCTTTATGCTCTGAAGCAAATTTTCATGGATTTATTTTATAAACTTTATTTTTTTTAAGGGTTTTAATTTTTCTGTTATCTCTTCAGACAAATATGCTGTTGGAAATGAGGATATTTATGCACCAGTTTCTCCTGACTACTTGTATTAGAGAAATAGTTTTTCAGAATCCAATTCCCTACCACTGTACCAATTGTAACAAGATTTATTTCACATCAGGATATTGAAAACCTCAGAAAAGCAACCTGAGAAATAGCCCTAAACAGCAGTCTTGCGTCTTGTTTGTATGGGGCAGTGCTGTCTCTTCTCCTGAGTGGTGTGTTTGAGTAGGAGCCTGGCTTCAGAGCAGTGCCAGCGAGCCTATGTTACGGTGCTTGCAAGGCGAGTTGCACAAATATGACTCACAAGACTTTATACTCCTGTTTACAATATCAGCTCTTGCAGGGTGTTACGAGGATAGCTGAAGTCTAATTACATCCTTGTGAAGGCACAGGGTTCTAAGCTCACTTCCCAAAGAATTTATTCCACCTTTCCTTCTTCTGCAGACAGGAAAAACCTAACAAAAAACAGCTCTGCTTCAAATTTGCTTCAAGTGGAAAAGTTCATGTTCACTGCATCCAACTTAAGATCAGGAACAAAGTGACCTTAATCCTTTTCTGTGATGCTTAAGAGAACACTCATATCAATGCGGGTTTTCCTCCAGGCCTCCCTTCCTTTCAGTCTTTCTGCCTACCCTGCCTACAGTCTGCTTCTCCTCAAGATTCAGACAGTTCTTTTTTTTGTTTCGATGTCACCAATGGTAGTCAAAGCACACTCATCCTTACTGTATTTTTTTGCAATTGCAGAAAAATAATAAATAAAATTTTATAAATAAGACTATAAAAAATGTAGCTTTGTATCATAAACACTCTTCCTCCTCTTTTTGAAACATTTAAGATTTTCAGTCATGAGCTTTCTTCTTGAGTGTTTATACAGAACACATAAAATAGGGAGGTGTTCATTTTGACCAGAGCATTTTGACACTACTGGAATACAAATAATATGTTACAATTCTGAGACATGAACTACAGGAAAAGCATGTGGGATTTCAGTTTATTTTCAGTACAAAGGCAGTTATAAGTATGGGTTTAAAACTGATGTGTATAGAGATGGATTTGTAAATTCTATGTTTCGTTGTAAACATTTATATGCCTCTACCACTGAGTATCTAACTGTGACCTATTAAAGAGACCATAAAGGCCAGTCTGCTTAGTAAATAGCAGCTGCATTTAAGTTGTTTCAATTGGCTAGATAATGAAAGCATCCAAACCCTTGCTTCAACCTTTCAGAAATACTGAATGATACATCCTATTCAGCCTTCTCTAGGGAGCCGGCCAAATTGTTTTGCATGCAGCATAACACCGCTACCTCTTGGGACCTAAAGCAGTAACCATTCTGTGCTAGTTCTGCTGCACAGTAATGCCACTTGGCCTCCTTTTCAACTCCTCTTGTGTGTTACTCTTGAATATATGATGAAATTAAATAGAATTTTTACAGAGAGGTGCAAGGTGTTTGAATAACAACACTGAAGTATGGCTAAAGAGGATTATGACAGTTTTTAGAAGTAATTTATTTTGGGCAAGGCTTTGATAAGAACTATTTTTGTGCCTCTTAGTTTTGTCTAATCATTATTATATTTTTTAATTACAGAAGTGAAGGTTGAAAGTCTTTTATGAGGAACAGCAAATATTGTATCATAATCCCCATTTTTTAACTACATATGTTCATGAGCTATTATGGTTTATTTCATAATGGAGATATGGCTTTGTACCTACAGCTACTCCTCTGCCAGAGTCTTTGAGCTTTTGCTACCAGTGTTTTGGACAGCATTTGAAAAGTGCTAGTGAGAACTTCTGTGATTCTGCATTTATTTTTCTGTTCATCACATTATATGACAGATTAGGATCACATTCAAGATGTTTTGCTATTGATGTAGTTTATATATTTAAAACAAGAGTGAGAGCTAAGCAGAGAAGACTATAACTTTTTAGAAAGACAAAGTTAAAATGTCTAGTCATAGTCAAGATGAAGATAAAGTAGCAAGCATACCTTTAAAATTTAAAAGACTAAAAAAAATATAGATATAGAAAAGATGAGCTCTGACTTGGGCCAACTGCAGGTAATGCTGTATTTTATAGTACTTTCTCAGTGCATAGTGGCCCCCACATTTGATTCAAACAATTTCATTTGCAATGCAGTGTTATTCTGGGTTTTTTAAAGACAGCTTTTCAGTCATGCTACATTTTATGGTCTTTTTGTGCTTTTTAGTATTTAAAATTATAATAGAGTACATGGTATGGTACATCAAAGTGATGTTCTTGTCTAGTCTCTAAAAGTGATGCTTAAACAAGTAATGCTCCTGCCTCCCATGGCATCTTTGTGTTAGTTCTGTCTCCTTTTTCTGTAACTCTGCAGAAAATCATGCAACTCATGTCTAACGAGTATACTTTTTGAAGATTATAACATATAATAGCTTATGTAAAACAAAGTAAATTTTAATGTATGAGGATATCTCTAAGAAGGATAGTAAGACCAGTGAAATATTATTGGAGAATGAGGGGCAGTAAAAATTTAAGCCTGTTGTTTTCTCATACCTCTGGGATACAAAATTACTTGTCTAGCTGCCACATGCCCATTCAGCTGCTTTCTCACTCCCCCTTTTCAACATGATAGGGAGAAAAAAATCAGATGAAAAAGCTTGTGGATCAAGATAAAGACAGGGAGATCAATTGCTAATTACCTTCACAGACAAACCAGACTTTACTTGGGGAAAATCAATTTAATTTATTGCAAATTAAAAAAAAAAAAAAACAAACAAACAAAAAAACAAGCTAGATTAGATTATGAGAAACAAAGGCAAAACTAAGAACAGCTTCCTCCAGTCTCCTCCTTCTCCCCAGGTTCAACTTCCCTCCTTTATTCCTGGTGTGGTACGGAGGGACAGGGAATGAGGCATGCAGTCTCTTATTCCTCCTCAACTTTACCCTATTCCTACAGGGTATAGTTCTTCATGAGCTGCTCCAGTTTGAGGACTTCCCATGGGCTGCAGTTCTTCAAGATTTGACCCAGCATGAGTCCTTTCCACTGTGTACAGTCCTTCAGGAAAAGAATGCTCTAGTATGAGTCCCCCATAGGAAGCAGATCCTGCCAGAAAACCTGCTTCTGTGCTGGAACTCCACAAGCTGCCGCTTCCTTCATGGAATATTGTCCTGCTGCAGCATAGGGAGATCCACAGGCTGCAGTGTGCATATCTGCTCCATGGGCTACAGAAGGACAACCTGTATCACTATGGTCATCTTCATAGACTGCAGAAAAATCTCTGTTCCACCATCTGGAGTAACTTTTCCCAAATTTTTCACCAAGCTTAGTGTCTGCAGGGCTGTTTTGCACAGTTTTTTCTTAGTCCTGTCTCAAAGAGCTGCTGCACATTTATTTTTTTCTTAAATGCATTCTTAAATATGCTTTCCTAGGGGCACAGTCAGCTTGGCTGCTGCACTAAGCTATGCCCATCATGGACACAGGGAGTTTGGTATAGGTTTTCTACACATTTGTATACATTTCATTATTTTCTTATTATTATCTTTTATTTTTATTGTTACTCTTTCATTAAAGCTGTTTTAAGGTTTTTTTTCTAACCCGTAAGAATCTCTCCCTTATTCTCCTTTGGGAAGAGAGAAGTGTTAATATAGAGAAGAAGTGTTAACATATAGACATATGTTAATATGTCATTCATTTAGTGGTCAGCCCAGTCTTAATCTTTGACACTACCCCAATATGTTGTTATTTGAGACAATCTCAGTCATTGTTATTTAGACTACGTGCATCTCTATTTTACATTTTTTCTACAATTGTATTCTACTATTTCTATGGTAATTTTTACCATGGAGAAAAACTTTGGAGTCCTGATGGACAATAAGTTATCCATGGGACAACAATGTGATTGCTATGACAGAGCTATGAGGATAATTAAGGGACTGGTACATCTCTTTTATGAGGAAAGGCTGAGACACGTGGGGCTGTTTAATCTGGAATATAGAAGACTGAGATGGGATCTTATTAATGTTTAAAAATATCTGAAGAGTGGGTGTCAAGTAGAAGGGGACAGTCTTTTTTCAGTGGTGACCTTTCATAGGATGAGGGGCAATGGTCACAAACTGGAACACAGAAAGTTCCATCTCCACATGAAGAAAAACTTCTTTCCTGTGAGGGTGATGGAGCACTGTAACAGCACTACCAGAGAGGTAGTGGAGTCTCCTTCTTTAGAGACTTTCAAGATCTACCTGGATCTGTTCTTGTGTGGCATGCCCTAGGTGTTCCTGTGTTGGCAAGGTTGTTGAACTTGATGATCTCCAGAGACCCCTTCTAACCCCTACCATTCTATGATTCTATGATATTAGAGAAATAGCAACATTTTTCTAACGTTAGCACCCTGTTACATGAGCACCCTAATGTTTCCACGCTGTTACATGTGTCTGTGAATAGTTCTTGTAAAGGCTGAAGAAGTGGAGGAAAAAAAGATAGAGTGACAAGAATGCTACAAATTAAAAAGGAATTTAGCTTTTCCTTTTGTAATTTTTCCAGCTTCTTCATCTTGTAACACACTAATTTAGGAATGGAGATGATTACAAAGGGTAAGTGTTCAGAATTGTATTTAAATTATTTTTGTGATATTTAGTCATAATACTATTTGGGAGGAATGGAGACATAGTCTTGCCATGTCAGTTCCGACCCTGCAAAATAACACTAACACTTCATAGATGATGAGGCAAATGTATTACAGAGTGTGAAACACTTGGCTGCCTTTGGTTGAGGTCACAGGCAAGTAGTTGAGCTGGAGACAGATGGGGCTTTGTGTCAAAATATGTCTAGCATCAAAGTGCACCCCTCATACTTGGTTGAGGTCTTTTCTCCTAGTGATCAGCTGTCACCTGTCACCATTGTGACAGCATGTTGTTCATTATTCAAGACAGGTGGTTATTGATTTATTATGTGTGCTGTACCTTCTGTTTCTTGATTGGATTGCTAGGTTGCTTTCAGAGAAAAATAGGGAAAAATAAATATGAATTTTCTTGTTTGTTTTATGGTAAGGCTTCCCTTTAAATGGGGGAAGAGTATTGTATGAAAACACATCTGAATTAAAGTAGCTACCATATATTTGTGTTAATGTGATCTCACTTTACTGGATGTTTGCATATAGTGAATAAATAAGGGATAATTTTTTTTAATGCTCAAATAGAACAGCTGTTTTCAAATACAAACTGAATATTCATAAACTCTCTTCCTGCCTTATTTAACTGATTTGAGCTTTCAAAGTCTAATGTTTCCTTGGAAGTTGTGCTAGAATTGTAACAATCTTCCCATGTTTATACCACATGCAAACACACACTGGGTGTATATACAGGCATTATCCTCATATTAGCTAGGTTTTGTTGAGAAAAAAATGACAGATCATTTAAGAAATATATCATTTGCTGACTTTATTGCAGTTCTATAAGAGACACCATTACAAAAATGGGTTTGACATTTGCATTTCTCTTTAATTGCTGTGGAGTGAACATAAAAAGATAAGAGCCAAGAGAGCTTGTTAAAACTGAAATGAGGGCAAGTGATAAAAGAATGATATTTTAGTGATGCTGAAGTCAGATCTATCACTCTCCTCACAATACCAATATTATTCTTGGATTTTTTGGTGGGGAGAGAGGATGAATGGTTTATATAACCACTTTCTTTTCTTTTGAGCTGCACTTGATGTCCAGGGTCTCTACATGCCTGTATTTTAACTTGTGAAACTGAGCCCCCAGGACCTTCTGGAGAGTAATGTGACTTTTTCTCTGACCTGAAGTAATTCCTTTTCTTTTATTTTTTGCTTCTTCCTTTTTTTTTTTTTTTTCCTTTTTTCTTCTTCCTTCTTCATTTTCCTTTCTCCTTTTTTTCTCCTGCTCAGAATAAACAAAACTGTTGTAGTCACCCTTGAGCCTCACCATGGAATGACTTATGGTCACATCTCTGAATTCCAACAAGTCCAATAAAATTTAGTAATTGAGAATTTTGTTTTTAGGGAAAGCATTGAGAGAAAAGTTTCATAGTTTGAAATGTTAAGCATCAGAAAGTTAGGAAACACTAGTATATACTGGGCATGTAAATGACCTAAGTGTAAAGTGAAAAATGATGTGTAATTTTATAACTAGTAACTGATTCATACTGTAAGTACACAAAGATAGAGCTAAATAATCATGTAAGTCAGGGCCTTCCTATTTTTTTGCATTAATGGCATCATAATCAAGACAATGCTTTAATAAATAATTTCATAAAAATTCTCATAGTTTTAAAACATTATATATCTGTATATATAAATGTGCATATGCTACATGCCACTGTAGGGACTTCTAGCTGTTTCTGAATAATCCATGCCATCTTGCTGTCTGAAATCACCACAGATGATGTTTTTATTTAAGCTACTAGTCTAGCTGTGTAGGAAAACTACAGTAGAAAGCTGTCTTAGAGGAACCTGTGTGCTGGAAGAGGCGGCCTGTCCCCCGCTCTGGTTAGGCATTTCAGCAGATTGCAGCAAAATTCTGCTTTATCAGCAGAATAAACCCAGTTCTGCCAAGTGTTCAGCACAGCCTTCAGTCACAAAATAATGATGAGCCGTCACTGAATTGATATGGGAAACAGAACTCCATTAAACAGCTTTTCCTACAACAACAACAAGAAAAGAAAAAAAATCAATTCTATTCTCTGCAGGGGGATGCATAAGTGCTGATATGAAGCTGTATTAGCTTGCACCAAAATTGAGAAAATCTGCTCAAATAAGTAAAATCTACTCAAAAAAAAAGACTTTTTATATTCAGTCTTGCTTCTCTGGAACAGATAGCTTACAATTTAATTAAAAAGGAGGGCCAGTCCCCTGAAACTCAAGAGCTTTCTGGGACTGGGTTATAAATACAGATAGCTAAGATAGCCTCAAGTATTTATAACCAAAATATATTCATGGGATATGGCTTTCTTTCAAACACGTATCTCATTTAAGTAATTGTGTATGATGATGATCTGAAGGAACACCTTCCAAAAATGACAATTTGTGAATTAAGTTATCCTAGTAGCTTGGTTTAGCTGGGCAGTCTGTAATGAGAAGGTGCAGGAGTAAGGAATAATCAAATATTGTCCATCAAGATGTAACAAATAATACCCATGTGCTAATAGTACTTAGAGATGCAGTTTGGTTTTGTTTTATTATGTTTTTTTTCAGTTTCCCATGTTTACTGTGGAAGAGTAATGTCATTAATATTCATTGCAAAATAGCTTTAGGAAATGAAAAACAAATAAGAAACCAGGAAAGGTATTCTCATACTGATTTCCTACAAGTGTTTTTTATTGGGTAAAAACAACTTTGGTTTTCTTTTCAGAACAGTAGATTGAGTTGCTGTCATGCTAAGGGACTCTTGGGGTAATGCTAGTGTTTATCAGGACTATCATACATAAAAATTGATGCTTCCTTTTGTGCTGCAATATATTTGAACACATTTTTGAGTTCTGGCCTTCTTAAGTAAATCTGAAATGGTTTAAATGTTTTGACTGTGTTATGAGGACTGAGCTTATTTGTTCCTTGATTCAAACATACATAAAATGTAGAAAACTTTGATTTATTGTTCCACATTTTGATAACATAGCCTTCATTTCTGAGAAAATTTTAATTTCAGTATAGATATATTTATGCATTTGATTAATAACTATACTACAGCCATTGGTATTTTGTAAGGATTGAGATTCAAAAAACTAGCCATTTTGAAAATGGTTTAATAGAATATCAGTAAAAGTATGTAACTTTATGTGGAACCTTAAAGAAGGTACAAATAAATTCTTAAGGGCCAAATATTCAATATTCTGCTCTCAGCACATTTTATAATAACATATGATGTTCTTGTCACTAACCAATGCAAAACTAAATATATTTACCTCTGTAGGCTGAAGACAGTAGGAATTCTGATATTGATCTTAATAACGAAAGAGTGTCTCAGAATTTCAACCAACAGAATAAGGAAGCAGAATATGATGGCTTCAAAATCATGTTCCTCAAAACATTTCTGTTCAGTCAGTGCTTTGCAGAGTTCAACAAAACCCTTTCCTTGCATATTTTCTTTGCTGTGCTACAATTTGTGCTCTTACTCTAGATCTCAGAATTTCAGTGTTGCTATTTACCTTCAGTAATTGGAAATTGAAATGTTATAATTTTTCTCCTCCAGAACAAGAGCAAAAATGGACAAATTATACAGAAAGCTTCAGTATTATGGAGTAGCAGTTGCTGGTCCATAAATACAATGGAAAATTTCACATAACAAGACCTGTTAAAAAAAAAACAAAAACCCAAACAAACAACACCTAAATTGCTTAGAAAGAAACAGATTTTTCTATTTTTTTTTAATATATATATATTCTTTTTCTCTCCTCATACTACAATATTCTTGGTGACATCTATAATTATGTTATCCTGAAATGTTATCTGTCATTTTTGCCACTATTTTTTTTTTTTTTTTGTAGTAGCTCCAAAACTGGTTAGCTTAGATAATTATTTCTGTTATTTCCTGTCTACTAAAAGAAATAATGTTTTGAGAGTATTTATGACTTATGAAAGTTATATTGATACATTATCTATATATTTATAATGAGATTAATAGTGTAAAAAATACATTTTTGAAATAAATTAGAGTGGGGGTAAAAATGCTAGCTAAAAAGAAATTCATAACTTGCAGAGAAAAATAATATTACTACTGTGAAACTGATCATTAAGAAAATGGAAGTTGTATTTCAAGATTTCTAGGAAGATGTAAAAACTGACTGGACATTTTATGTGCATTTCCTTTAGCTTTTGGAAAGTTTCAGAAATTCATTAGACAACAGGATTCCAGAATATGATGCATTCAAAAGTAGTTATGATCACACTCATAGTGACTACTTTTACCACAAGATACCATGATTTGAAAGTCTTTAGATTAAATAACACTGAAGGGACAATGAACACTTAACAGAAACACTTAAGAGAGAAAACTGGTGTGAATTTTAAACTTGATCAGCTGGAGGGGAGGAACTGGATTGGGTAAGCTCTGCAGTTCATGTTTCTGCAAGCACTGTGCACCTGTGTAGGTGTCTGTGTGACTGGCCATGTGTGTTTTTGCGTGTGTGTGTGTGTGTGTGTGTATGTGTATACGCACACTCACCTATCAGGTACACATGCTTAGCTTGTCTGCTTGTGCACAGAGCTACAGCATCTTCTCATCTATATGGTTACTGGATTCAGCTGCATCAAGAGTGCAAGCTGAAGTCACATTTCTGAACAAATGTCAGGAAAATAGCTATTGAAGCCATATTGTTCAGCATATTAAAATACTTGCAAATAGATATAAATTCATCCATGAAAAATGTGACAAAATGTTTATTCAATACAGGAATTTACAGGTTCTCTTTGTTCTTTCCACATCTGAAGAAAAAGCCTGTGACTGAAATAGATTGAAGAAACAAAAATATACACCAGAAAATGTGGTACATAAATGACAATTTAGGTTAAATTTCTATTCAGAAGCAGCTTATATATACATTCAATTATCTACCAATTATACAAACTGATGTCAGTTTGTAAATTTATAAACCTAATTTATTTTATTTATAAACTGAACTAAACCAAACTATAACCATACAGCTACTTTTATATTTAGATAGTGGGAAATTTGGGGGTGAAGCTAGGTCACAAGGAACAGCAGAGGGTTAAGCTGGCAGCACCAGCCCAGATGGAAGCTGTGTCTCATTACAGGAGGAAGCCTCCAGACAAGCCAGAGTAGAGATTCTGCATTTCTGACAAATGAAGTGGACTTCTGTGTGAGAGGTCTCTGGTATTGCCTCTCACATATCTATGTTGAAAGGCACTGTACAAACACACTGACACATAAATGATGGTCCAGAAACCAAGTGAAAAAGAAGATTCAGGGGCTTTCAATTATATGAAATATATTTAGACTTGTTCAGTTTACCTTTTACATTTGAGAGATGTGAATCAAAATATGTAAAGCAAAACATTTTTTTCAAACTAAAACAATTTACACAGGCACACTTGAATTAGGTCAAATTATTCAAAACTGCTTGTGCAGAAAAGCTTTTATACATTTGTATTGCCAGTGTTCACATGACTTTGGATCTTCATGTCTGGATATTCAGGATGATTTATGCTTCTGAGGATAAGAGGTAGAAGCAAGCTTGAAAACTAAAACAAGAAATGAAACTACATAGTTATGGTGTCTGATCTTATCCTCATACCTCTCTGTTGGAGCAGCTGAAGCCTCTGTAACTTTTAAGATAGCTTCTTACCTTGGTAGCTGATAATATAAGACAAAGACTAGTATGGCTTCATATATTTGAAACTTGAGGCTCTGATGAATTCTCAAATGTGTCACATTCTGCTTGGTGCCAGCCACTGGAGATGGAAACCTGGCATTGAAAGGAGTGAAAGTGCACAGCTGTTGTTTTTTACATAATGTCAAGAAGATCAGGAAACCAAGAATGAATGTATCTGGGGATGCTGCAGAAGAAGGGAATTACTCATTCTTTTAACATGGAGTATCAATTCCCTCATGCTCTGAGCGCCTTGCAACAACAAGTGTGCCACTCTGGCTGTCCTAGCCACTTCGAGATTAGTTCCAAGGGATTCTTGAGTAACATTTACCTAAAAAGACTGACTGAGCTCTTTTTTTCTTCTCTCTGAAGTTGATTATTTTTATACTTAGGGTCTTGGAGACCATGGACAGCATGCATGTGCATGTTTTGCATTTTCAGCAGGTGTTCCATAGGGCAACTTCCTCTTGGTGTTAGTGTGAGAATAGTGACACACTGTTTCTTGGACAGAAAAGGTTTTATGGCTTTGACTACTGACAGAGTGCTTTGATGCTGGATAAAGCTTGCAGTTCTCGGCTTTGATTTGAACATGTGGACATGAACATGTCTTTTAGCACATTTAAGGGCAGACAGTATTTCCCAAATACCTTATGGTCCTTGAATGAAAGACACATACGAATTGTATTATATTCCTTTGTTTATAGCTCTGTTTCTTCAAATCCTGCTCTCTTTTAAGCATGTAAAAGAGTTGTGGGGTGGGGGAGAAGGAATTCAGGACTTTCTTCTATGTATTGAGTTGCATAAATTCTGTCAAGTTCTTGCACCTTTCTAAATACCTGCTTTAATAGCAGGTTAATCTTTTCCAAAGACTGTCTTTTCTGCAGAAACTTGGTACTTACTTTGAAGTTCCAGTTCAATCTGTGCACAGCAATGCTCTTACATTCATCTGTGGGAATGTCATACTACTTGAGAGACCTTCTTTTCTCTGCTTCTGGTAGAGAAGACTGTTTTCTGAATTCATGTTTCTTCGTAGGAAAATAAGTGTAAAACAAGAATCACTAAAACTGTTTCTTAACAAATATAGCAGTTATAAGTATTAGCATTATTTACTTTTTAAATTGGGAATCATAGTGCAATTTCATGAGAAAATTTCCAGGAGTCTGGAGAAGTGGCATCAGTATGATAGGAAACAGACTTGAAGCAGTAACTTAGTAAATGTGATGATTTTTCTCTTGTTTAGTGTCTGCTTTAAAAGCATGTCATACTTATTCCCAGTTTTACTGAGTTTTTGTGGGAAAGAGTTATGGAGAGAATTTCAAAGGAATGTTATTCATGTACAAATATCTATAGTAAGTATTATAATTGTTGGACATCTCTGTCCATATCTACCTTTAATAAGCAACTCTGATAACATGAGAAATCACTGTTCAGAAAAGAACACACTCTTGCAGAGTTGCCGAGAGATAAATACCTAAACATTCAGAAACAAGACAGAAACTTTCAAAGCCTATTATTATGCAGCAGCTTAACAATAACAAAAGAATCTAACTTAGCATTTGAAACTGAATGACAGGATCTGTCCTTCTGTAGCTCTGGTTGAGAACTAACTAGCTTACACTTGTGCTAATGCATCATGCAATGAGAGGGAACAAGGGACAAGCCATTCAGCATCTTCTTTGCTTCCAAAAGTGCTTTCAGTTTCAGTACTATAAAAGAAGGTGGATTTCATTTACAAAACAGATGATTTGGTGGTAAAGATGGTCCAATATCTGATGACCTTCTGAGTCATCAGGATGTAGTAACACTTGATTCTTGCTGAATGCAGAACCCAGCACAGGCACAGCTGCTTGGGCATGCACTGTTGCACAAAACGGTAGACTCATTTTAAGGGCCCCTGGCTTCAATAAGTAAACAATTTTTACATTCATTCTCATACCAACTGTTATTTTTTTCTATTCCTTTTATATAAATTCTTGGAAAAAGTATTTTCCTTCAACAGTTCCCCTACACCTTCTGCCAGTAAAATAAACCCTAGAAACAGATGTTCCATTAATAACAATTTATGCAGCTTTGCAGAAGAGGACCTGGGGATCCTGGTGGAAACTAAGTTGAACATAAGCCAGCAGTGTGCCCTTACAGCAAAGTATGCAAATGACAACCTGTGCTGCGTTACACAAAGTGTTGCCAGCAGATCAAGGGAGGTGATCCTTCCCCTCTACTCAACACTGGTGAGGCCACACCTGGAGTACAGTGTCTAGTTATGGGCTCCCTAGTGCAAGAGACATGTGGACTGACTGGAGCCCAATGAGGACACACAAAGACAATTAAGGAACTGACGCATCTCTCCTATGAGAACAGGATGAGAGAGCTGTCACTTTTAAGCCTTGAGAAGGAACAGAGGGGATCTCATCAATGTATATATATATAGCTGAAGGGAGAGTGCAAAGAGGATGGAGCCAGTCTCTTTTCAGTGTGGCCTAATGATAAGCACAGGGACAACAGACCCAAATTGAAACACAAAAATTCCATCTGAACATTGGGAAATATTTTTCACTGTGAGAGTGACAGCCCTAGCACAGGTTGCTCAGAGAGGTTTTGGGGTCTCCATGCTTGCTGATATTCAAAATATATCTAGACATGTTCTTGTGAAAGAAGCTCTAGGTAGCCTTGCTTCAGGAGCGGATTTGAACTAGATGACCACTTCTAAACTACTTTGTCATCGTGTGACTCTATAAATGAAAGAAATGGAAGAATTATAAAACTGTTAAAAATTCATCATTTTCCATGGAAACCATAGTACTGCATTTCTGCTATTCTGGCATGTGGTGATAAGTAAGGTATAAAATTTAGTCTTCTTCATAACCATTGGTTCCCAAGAAAAAGCATCATCTCCTGAATTATGAGGTGATAGTCCACCCAGAGGTGTTTCATGCTAATATGTTATCTCCCCACTGCAGTTTGTAGAAAACTAAGGGATTATTGTCTAGAAGGGTATACTCACACAGCTCTTCATACGTATATTTCCTTTGGGAATACACACTGATGTCCTACAGAGAGAGCATTTAGTATCATTCTGACACGTCACCGTTTTAGCACTTTATGACTCACTGGCCCAAAATTTCTTCACTAAAGATCTTGGGAACATTCACTGAATTGAGTAGCTAATTTAGCACTTAATTTATAATTAACACTAAAATATTAGATGTGCTATTAAATTCTGAGTAGTGGTAATCCATATTGCTCCCAGTTTATATACTCTGTGCAGTACAATGTTGGTTTTTTAATGATCCTCATCCTTTTTAACCACCTCTAACAGTTTTACCTGCAATCCATATGCAAGTCTTATTTTCTGAAGAAGTTCACATACCAAATATTTTACTACAAAGTTTTTTTAAAAAATTGGCGTTTACTCACAGTGAATAAAATATAGGTATAATATTAATGTGGTTAAAAACCCCTCTATATGATAACTTTCTTAAATCACATGCTCTTTCTGATTAGTTTCACAATTACTGGAATTGCTAACATAACCCTATAACTGATTTATATATACATATTCATGTACACAATATGCATATATGTTATAAGAATATGGGAGTTTTCTTGTAAACTTACATGAAAGAAGGCTTTCACTTTAAATAAAATGTATTTTTATATATATATATTCCTATACTGTCAGAGCATAGAGTTCCAGTATAGGAATGTTTAGATAATTTTGTACTGTAATAGTATGGAATTATTTGGGTTTTTTAATTTATCTGAAAATAAGATTTTATTTTTAAGAAAATATTTTATGAGGAAATTAGTTAATTTTACGCAATTTTGCTTTCCATGTACTTGTCAGTGCAGGTTCTTAATTAAAATTATTGTCATAATTTTGTTTAGATATTTTGTACTAAGAAAATGAGGTTTCATTAAAATGTGCAAATTAACATCAGGTTGATTCCAGCTCTTACAAAGGGAAAAGTTTTACTTAGGCTTTAAAAAAAAGAGATCATACAGAAAAATCAACAACATAAAAGTGTATGCATGCATATTTTTTTTTCTATCTTACTCACAAAAGAAGCTTTAAGGTATTATAAGGATGAGAAAATTCAATTGACTTTCTAAAGGATAATTTGCATTTAATTTTTGTTGTCCAGAATATCAGTAAAAGACCATTCACATCAGTCTGTAGCTCTAACACAAGGAAAGTGTTATTCTAACACAGACTTTGACATTCTCTTTTGGCAAGGTTGGAGAGGAGAAGGGGAAAGTTGGGACAGCAGCATGTACCACTTTTGTCAGAAGAAGATATAATGTGAAAATTTTGTCTTCCACGGTTGGAAGCAGGCACTAAAATTGAACAATATTTTCTGGTGTGACTAATTCAAACATATTAAAACAAGTATCTTGCAGAGCACTGATATTCAAATAGTCCTGGAGGCTAGCATGCAGTGGGTTATTTCATAGTATCATGCACTTAATTAGGTGACCCTTGAGGGAAGAAATTAGTGCTTATGTAATTCAATTGAGGTCAAAAGCAGTTTTCAAACTGGGTTGGCCCCCAGGGTGTGGAAGCAGGAGGTAATTTCTAAGGCACAGAGGAAAATTCCAGCTGGCCACTTTTCCTCTCTCTTCCCCTGCTCCTGCTGCATTGCCCCAGAACTTGCAGCTCTGTTGGGTCTGGAAGCTTTGTGGAAAAGGCAGTCTCCGATTTCAGCTATCAGAGCCAGGGAGTGTGGAAGACAGCCATCCCAGAACTTGGGGGGGAAAAAAACCCAATAAAAATCAAAAGGGAATCTTGCGTAAAAAGTTTAAAAACTGCTATCCTGAACAAATGGTCCAGAAGCCACAGACCGCTGAGGGCATCAGACCCTACCACCAAGGACACCTCACTGTGCAGCAGCAATACTGGCTACAGTAGGGTATGCTGGCCTTCCTCACTTGCAGCCCAAGGACACAGGGCATGTCCTTAAACAACTCACTGCTATTTAAAGGCTTTATTTATTTTTTTTTTTTTTGTGTGAAAGTTTTAAAGCTCACAAAAAGTCTTTGGAGCCCCTGGCCAAGAGTACAAGTAGCTTATCAATAATGTGGTTTTGTTTTTCTCTTGAATGAATGCTTTTCTCTCCAGATTTCAGGAATCGAAATAACTCTAACAGAAGTTATTTGGACTGAAAAAGGACTGAATTGTGTCTACAAAAACATGAAAGAATTAATTAATGAAGTCAACAAAAGTTTTCCCCTGAAATGGGATGGAGAATTTATAGAAAGTGGATATTTCTATCAGTGACCAAGTTTACTTATTAAAATTTAAAATACTGTGAAGAAAAGACATGTATCAGACTTTCTTTTTAAATATCTAGTTTAAGCGGAGGTGGAAATAAAGTCATATTCCCAACTCAGCTTGTATGACAAGGGGAAACATGAAAGAGAATCTTTTTTCTTTCCTGTTTGTTCTCCAGATTGTTTACCCTAGTAAATAACATAATACTATAACATAACTCAGTACAAACAACTGATCTCTGTCAATGCAAAACTTGCATTTTTTTCTAATAATTTTCCTGAAAAAGTAAGAATTAAATTTGCTGTCATGATGTACACTGAAAGAATATGTCTGCTTTGCTCCCAAATGAGTCATCATGTTTAACATACCCTACAAATGTCTGCTGTCATTATTGGCCATATGCAACAAGTATTAGATCCCTTGAAAATGAAGGAGAGATAAAGGGTAAGGAGAGAAGTGTAAAGAATTAAATGAAAAACATTGTTAGAAGGTCTGTCTGCATTGATGAGTATCATTATTGTACTATGGTTTCATCACACCTTATGTAGAAAAGATGTTGTGCAGAACACTGCAGAAAGATGTCGTGCCTGATGATCAATGCCAGTATCAGCCAAGGTCTACTTGCCTTTCTCATCCCTTCTTTGCATGCTACCTTTGTGCACTAGATGAAGATAGTCTTATCCTTAACACCTTTGATGAGAGAAACTTCTTTTTCATGCAGAAAACAGGTTGATTGCACTCTACAACAAAACTAAACAGGAGTTGGGTTAAAATTCCCTCTTCAGGGGAGTGGTGAGGACTTTCCAAAGGGTACTTCTTTCTAGACAGTGTGTCTTCAGTATAAATTGTATGCTCACCTGAATTATCCTGCTGGTGAAGGGTACATATGGTAAAGCATTGAAGTGGACAAGTAACAGAGTCCCAGCTTCCCTCCTTCTGTCATGAGCAAGGATGATGAGGGATGCTGCCCAGGGAGAAGCTGGGGAGATCAACAATTACTAGGTTTTATTCAATGCAGAAAAAAAAAAAAAAAAAAAAGCAGATTTTCATAAAAGTAACCCATCTGGCTCATTTTACAGATCTATTTTATAAAGAAGTTATGTTTTGAATGCCTTGTTCTCTAGGAAATTCCTTTAAATGTAGATGTCAATATTGTAAGTGCTGAAGTTCAGAGACATTATTCTTTCTCTGTATGATTTCTCTTGTCTGTTTTCCCTCTTGTGTCTTCTCTTTTCTCCTTTGAGTCTCGTTTTCCTCCTCCTTCTGTTCTTTTCCCTCTGACAAATTACCTGCTAATTTAATTTCTTTTTCAGGTAAATTTGATTTAAATGGATTTTTTGTCTTTAATAAAAACCCTCAAACATCCTCTTGCTCCCTGTTTTTGTATTTTATATGATTTAGATCTCTTTTTTTTTTTTTAATCTTTTGAATAATATAGGTAAATGAAAAGTTTCATTTATGTAGGAAAAGGTTCTAGCTAGTTTTACTCTTCTGAACATTTGCAACTGGACAGATTAGAGAACAATTAACTGACTATCTCATCAACTCTTCTTATTAACATGTTCATATAAAACAAATAAACAAACAAATAAACAAACAAAAGAAACCCCTTGAAACTGTCATGTAAGAAGTGAGTTAAGGCATAGTTAGTTTAGCCAATAGAGGTTAACTGAGTGCCATTTTTCCAAAGCGATCACAGCACAGCAGATAGACTGATTGAGAATAGACAGCATCTGAGATTAGACATCATGGGAGAGAATCTTTTTTGATATTAAGATTCTTATTTTCTGACTTTGCTTGCCCCACGGGTCCTTGACTGCTACAACACAAATCTGTAAATCAGTAGATGGTCACTATTGTTGCTTTAGGTATTTTTAAATTTAATGGTTCTGCACAATCTTAATGTCAGATAGACACAGAATCACAGAAGGTTAGAGGTTGGAAGGGACCTCTGAAGATCACTGAGTCCAACCCTCCTGCCAGAAAAGGACCAAAACTAGAGCAGATCACTCAGAAATGCATCCAGATGCTCTTGAAAGTCTCCAGAGAAGGAGATTCCACAACCTCTCTGGGGAGTTGTAAGAGGCTATTGTGTACCTCAAATCTTGTGTGGTGGATAAGGTCTGGAAAGACCTGTCTGGAGGGAAGAAGTGTTGATTGCTCTCAATGTCTCTGTGCTCCCCTTTTGGTTCCTTGCAGACATGCTCTAACAAAAGGAAGAGATAGGTTCTGCATAGGCAGGACTCTGTCTTTTCTTTAGTTAAGTGCTCCTACCAACTGCTCCATGAGGGAGGTGGATGGCAGGTGCCACAGCTCATGGAGCTCATGAAAATCAACACCACTTCCTGTGGAAACTGTGAATGCCACCCAGATATCTCAAGGGTATAAAGGGACAGAAAAATTTTGATCATGGTGCACCCACCACCTAAGAACTGAAGACTTGGATGGATCCAGTGAGACATGGCTGGATCCACGGGTGGTGATAACCTTTTCTCTCTCTTACTCACTCCCTCACTCCCCCTATCTTTACTTCTTTTCTAATAACTCTTTCTTCCTCGAAATTTAGTCAAGCTGTAAAATAATCACCTACAAAAATTAACAATTTTATCTGTACTGTTTGTTGGTTGTTCCATTAGGGAGAACTAATAAATTGTTTTGTTATTATTCCTACAAGTCATTGTCATGATTCTTCTGCCTCAGCTGCCCTGCTGTACAGGGAAAGCCTCTTTTGGGGGATCACAAAGATTCACCTCCCTCATTGTCCACTGAGTGGGACGTTGCAAGAGTCTGTTCCAGTCCTCTGTAACCCTTACAGTAAAGAAGTTCTTCCTGATGTTGAGGTGGAACTTCCTGTACTTAAGCTTGAATCCATTGCCTCTCATCCTATCACAAGGCACAAGTGAAAAGAGGTTGTCCCTGACTTCTTGATGCTCAGCCCTCATGTTTTATAGACATTAATTAGATCACCTTTCAGTCTTCTCCAGACTAAAAAGCCCCAGGTCTCTCACCCTCTCCTCGAAAGGCAGGTGTTTCAGTCCCTTAATCATTCTCGTGCCCTCCATTGGACTCTCTCAAGTAGATCTCTGTCCCTCTTGAACTGGAGAGCCAAGAATTGGATGCAATACTCCAGGTGAGGTCTCACTAGGGCAGAGTAGAGGGGAAGGAGATCCTCCCTGGACCTGCTGGACACGCTCTTCTTTATGCACCCTAGGATACCATTGGCCTTTTTGGCCACAAAGGCACATTGTTATCCCATGTATAACTTGTTGTCTATCAAGACTCCAAAGTCCTTCTCCATGGAGCTACTCTCTAGCAGATTGCCTCTTAACCTGTACTGGTACATTTTGTTGTTCCTACCCAGGTGCAGGACTCTGCACTTGCTCTTGTTGAGCCTTGTTAGGTTCCTCTTTGCCCAGCTCTCCAGTCTGTACAAATCTTGCTGAATGGCCACACAGCCTTCAGGTGAATTAGCCAATCCTCCCAGTTTCATGTCACCAGCAAGCTTGCTGAGAAGACACTCTGTCCCATCATCAAGGTTGTTGATAATGATGTTGAACAGGACTGGACCCAGCACTGATCCCTGAGGGAGACATTTGAATGTAACTGAATTCAGATGAAAAGGACCTGTTATTGCTTTATCTGTAACTGCATTTGGTAACATGGTAAAGGAGTCTGTAGTCACTGGTAATTAATGGAAAAAAACTAATAGTAATGTGATATTAGCAATCAATAGTATTCTTTGATGATTTTCATCAGTAGCTATCTGTATAAAAAGGAAATAAATTTTACTCAGACTGATTGTTCTTTCTTCTGTTCCTAGACACAGAAGTTAGTAACTTGGCTGAGTTTCTAGTATATTAACAACTATTAAACACTGAACATTATGCTGACTGTGAGACTTCTAGAAATATTGTTACCTCCTCATTTTCTTTAGTTTGGTTTTCATGTACAGTTTACAATGGCTTTTAGGTTTTTATGTTCTACATGTTATAACACTATTATACACAAAATTGAATATAACAGTAGGAATTAATTTACATGTAGAATTTTTTTCTTTCCTGATGTAATTTCATGTTGTGAAGATGTATTGACACTTTTTTGTTGATACCACTGATACCACATTGGACTATGTACAACAGTATTAAAAAAAAAAAAAAAAAAGTCTGGAGTAACATACTGTATCAAAACCACCAATCTTCTGATGTTATTGCTAATGAATTTCTGATCTCTGCCTCTTTGTATTTTTTATTTGTTTTTAATTGTTTGCTTACTACAACAATAGGGAAAGTATAAACTTTTTTTTTTTTTTTTGCATGGTGGCAGACCTATGAAGGTATTAATTTCAAAATGTTGTTGGCACTACTGCAACCACCACTGCTGATCAATGTTTATTTTCAAGAGTTATTTTAGACATTATTTAAGCATAAGGGATTAATCCATCCTTTTTTCTTCTCTCTTCTGCTTGTGTTTCACCTAGTTTAAAGGAGATGTTTTCTATGTAATCAATTCTTTCTTACAGGTTGAATGTAAGACAGAATGAAAAATACAGAGAAAAAATCATGAAACCTCCAGAGAACTATAAAAAGGAAAAAATAAAGTATAAATCAGTTACAAGAGGTTTTTGTATACTTACATTTAGAAAGAGAAGTGAGGTATATATTATGCTATAAACATTTTTCTAAAAAAAACGGTTAATCCATATTCCTTCTATTCTTCCACACTGGGTAGAAAGAGGAAAAGTTTATTTTCAGTGATGTGTGAAATTTGTCTTCACAGGCTGCCATGAAAAGTTTTCCACTGTCTCATTTATTTGACAAATTATTTTTCAATTCTTGCTTCTAAGACTGAATTAATATTACATGTTATTTAGTATTAGAAGAGAAGACTAATAACCTGGTTTTATGAAGCAGAAAGATGGTTTTGTCATGTCTTTGTAAATCCAAAGCTTTTGGAAAACCACAAACTAATTGCAACAAAATAATTTAATCTTACTAAAGCAAACTAATTCTCAAGATTTCTACTCCTACACTTCTACCTTCTGTAAGCTTCTCATAGCTATTATTTGTGTAAACTTCTATTTAAAGTTTTACAAGTTGATCTATGTCCATTCATGGTTTACAGTTCAGACTTCTGCCTTTTTTCTTAAAAAAAACATAAAAAAAAAAAATTCATTGGTAATAAGATTTTCAGATGTATGCTTTTATCTTTTGTACTCAGTGTGGAATCATTTCACAAATATTTGTATAGACAAGATCTCAGCCTTATATTACTCAGTTGAAGTTCTGTATTTACATATACATTCACCATTCATGATTCTTGTCAACAGCTCATATTTTCTTCTCTGCTACTTGAATGACTCATAGTGATCAAAAGTGTATCCTCTGCAATGTTCTCATAATCACAATGCTTTATCAAAAGAAAAATACCTATATGTGAAATATGTGCATCTTTGTCTTTCCAGATATGAAAAAATACTCAAAAGCTAAGACCTTTTAAACATTTAGAGAATTTTACCTGTGCACCCTCTTTGGGCATTGTTGATTTCATAGCTACTCTGTGATAAACTTCACAAGAGTCTTTGTTTTACCAGACATGAACAGCAATGGAGACAGATACTTTATCAGGACAGTCCCACAATTTTTCACATAGTCTTTCCTTTGGGTGTTTTTTAGTTGTCTTTTCTTTTTTTCCTTTGTGTAGATATCCACATGAATAAGGTGGCCTCTGCTACTAGACCAGGTATCTAAATGCAAGAGGCATCCCTTTCTTTTTTTCTACTTTGACCATATTCTCTTCAATTAAGAAAAAAACTATGAAGTGCATCTGTGTATTTTACAGCCTACATCTCAAAGAAACAACATACTGAATTGGATGTCAAATCAAGCAGAGAAAAGGAACAGAAAAAGGAAACCTTTATCTTCAAAATATCAGGAGATTCTTCATATGAAAAACTCAGTTGAAGAAAACATTTAATGTTATTGTTGGCAATTATACTGTTAAAGAATGTTCCATTTGATTATTTTATTTGTGAATTGCATAATATGAAGAATTAAGTTTTTAAATAGCAACAAATTCTGCAATATCTTGATCTGATTAATGTGTGATAGTCATAAAACAGTTTCAGCTGCTAATAATTATTTCAAGTTTTAAGTTTTTTGAAAAGTAGTAATAAATTAGGTTGTAAGAACAAAATATTGCAAATTGTTGTAATTCCATTTAGTTCAGGGAAGATATAGCTGTATACAGTATTTGAGACTCTCAGAAGATGGTAAATCAAAATTGATCTTATTTTAGAAATTACTAACTTGAGTTGTGAATAAAGCAGAGACTTCAGGGTGTTTCTAGGACTTCCAAGTCACAAGAGAAGGAAGAGATTTTGTAGTGTGGCTATATTCATAGTTGTTTAAACTACATTTTCTTGCTTTTCAGCAAGATCTTTTTACTCAACTATACTTTTGTTTTCTTTACAAGACTTTTCCATACTTCATGCTCTTCTGCAAACTTAACCATGCTCTTCTGAAAATGTAACCACCTAGAGTTTTTCTGCTTGTCACGCTGTCACTCTATCACAGAGTAATGGGCATCTATGACGGTTGCAGATCAACTAACAAAATAGGTATTGATGAACTGGTGAGGTGGATATAATTTCAAGCAAAGAAATGGGTAAAAAGCAGAAGTCTTCTTATTCAAACAGACTCTTAGTCACTTTGCTAACAAGGAATTCAATACATAGGATGCACTGTTACATAGAATGACTTATTAGTCAGTGTTCTATATATGCTTTTGCATGTACACCCAAGAGGTTATATAACATCAGGTAATAAGTGGTGAACCATTGCTTCAAGGGAACTGTGGGAAGTTGGGCATTAGAGCAACTACTTCTGGGATAAAGAAGTCACTGAGAATTTAAGTCATTTATACACTTTTCTATCCTTTGTTCTATTATTAGCACAGGATTCTATCATACATCCATTGACACTGGGACCTAAAATTTTAAGGATATTGATGGCTACAAAAGTAAAAGACTTTTAATGGAATCAATATATTTAGCATATATGATTGCTATACTGTTTTTCACTTTAACGTTTGTAGAGCAGTAGTATATAAATGACATGTTAGAATGCAGATGACTATGTAGGTCCATGTCACACACTGTCATACAATCAGCCTCTTTCATAATATATGAGATAATTTTTATCCATCATTGATAATAGGTGGATGAATATTTCTCCAGTCCTAATAAGCAACTTAGTCTTTTGGACAAGAAAGAGGAAATAGAGTTCTAGCGAGCCCTATTTCACAACTTGTATTCATAACCTGTGTGATTTTCATTGTCTGAAATAAACTTAAGTAGTTGTTGCAGATTTGAGTTTTTAGTCTGGTACTGCCTTGAAGTGTAACAGCCTGCTTATAAAGGCCCACAGTTTGGACCAAACTGGAGAACAAAAGGATAAACTTTGCTTATAGCAATTGCTCTTAATAATGAATGTAACATTGGATTTTGTTTATAAAATTTTTTTAAGACCATGATATAGATTTTGTTTGTTTGTTTGATCTCTTACCTCCAATAAGACATATGGAAAATTTTCTTACTTCTAACACATTAATATTTTTTATCCTCTGCAGTATACGCATGTTTGCTGAAGGGCTCTGCTGACTGCTACTTTTTCTGCTACCTTACATCTACTGTATTCATCATGCTCATGTTATAAGCAGCAAACTCATCTCCACTTTCTTCTTCATTCCAGCTTGGGGACTGTTTAATTTTCTTTTTCTTTTTCTCTTCTGTGAGCCCATTAGCTTGGTTTCCTTTGCTCATACTGCTTGTGTTGCTCTCTTTTATGTAATTTTTTTTTTGAGTTTTATTTCATTCCATCAGGCTTGGTTTCTGACACAGAGTACGAGATGAGTCAGTTTGACAGTGCAGTTGGTATTTAGAGTCACAATAAAAAAGTCTGTGTCACCAAAGAGCATCTGGATCTTTAGGTTCTTTTGATGATACTTTTGCCTTTTGAGAGAAAATTCTGCTAGGGAACTCAGCTGACAAAGTATCCACCCAAAATATATCAGTATCTTAGATCTGACAGTTTAGAGATTAATTACATAAAGACCAGTCAGTTTATGCTTTTATCTATATGATGCTTGTATGCATATGACTCGAATCACAGACACACACAACTTTGACTCATTAACTACCAACAACCTCTTAAAAAAATGGATTTAAACATCCTGAGATATTCCCAAAATATATCTTTGCTTACAGAGCAGAAAGCCTAAGCTGCATTTGATAAAGGATCTGCTGTTGCAATGGAAATTTGGATGTGCCTCAGAAGGAATTCTAGCTCTGGAAATTGACATTACCGCTTTTCAGAATAGAGAACTTAAACCAAAACACAAATGAGATTTTTTTTTTTTTTTTTGCATTTCCCTCTTGATACCGAAGGAAGGCAAAAAACCCCCGTGTATAACAATTTTACTTAGCTTGCTTCTTCAGAGAATGAGATGACAGTTAAGTGGGTTTTGTGTTGTTTCCTTTTTTTCTCCCAGCTCTCTCCAGAAATTTTTCAATCATGAACACAACATAATGCTCAAACACATGGAAAGGAATAAAAGTTAATATTTAAATATGCATATTAAATAGCAAACACCTCCTTATCAGTCAGTAATGGAACCCTCTCATTTAGTTAGTATACTCTTGACCCTCACAGCTTGATGGATTGTTTAGACCTGCTCCCTGTTTCCATGGGATAGCTCTTTCAAGAACAGAGAATGTTACCAATTTGGAAAAACTAACTTAGGTGACTTTTTATGATATTTACAAGCCATGCAATAAATAAATATTTCAAATCACGATTACATTTTCAAAACACATAATAAATAAATACATAACATTCCAATTATGGAGGAATAACATAATGTACAATACTGAAAATGTGTTCTTTCAAATACTGGATGATTTTAAGCTGCATATACAGGTAAGAATGGTGATCAGTTCTTAAATAGACTAAATATGGCAAAAGTGATCCATGTTCAGTGGATACATTCTTTGTTTTGCAAAAAGTTTCAAAACCTTTATTTACTTTATACCAGATTCTTGAACAGGGTAATAAATTATGCTTACAGCTTTATTAAAGGGTGTCATTTTGTGTTTGCTTTCCTTGCAAGTCCATGAATTAGCTGGATAGCTAAGGGTCATTCTGTACTGAGAATTTACATTTCTAAGAATATTCTCCAGTTTCATAGTTACTTATATATATTTCAGGTTTGCATTTTCTGCATAAAATTGGACTAAAGAGTTTGAATAAAGCTCCTCTTACTCTGTGTCCTTAAGCATTTCTTGAACAGAAAAAATAAACAGATATTAAGAAATGTAAATATTGTAGTTAAGGTCTGAGAAAGAACTAAAATTATCGTGAACTATAAAATACACAGAAAATACTATGTCTGATTTTTCCATCTTTTGCTTGTGATGAAAATAATGACATAAACCTAATGTCATATACATTGGATTTTTTTTTAATTTTTTTTTTTCATATTAGACTTTTATTTCTATTTCTATTGCATTACAGAAATTCAACTTACTGTATGAAAGTGTCCATTTCGCTGATGGTGGGTGAAAATGACACTGGACTCTGCTACAATTCAAAGATGAAATATTTTGAAAAAGCTGAACTTAGCAAAAGCAAGGAAATATCATGCCCTGAAATTGAGGATTTTTTATTTCCATTTAGGGAGCCTGAAATTCTGTGGTATAAGGTAAGGAATGTAAAAATTTTCACCTTCAAAAAGCTATTATGCAATGTTCTTGTGATTTTAATGATCTAAATTTGATATGAATCTAGCATTGTATTAAAATTTATTAAAAATGAACAAATAATCAAGGATAGAAAAGAATTAACTCAGAGAGAAAATAAAATGTGTTCTTTGGTAAACTTTATAGGTGATATTTTCTTAATATCCAGTTATGGATGTCACAAAGAATTGGCAGAGTTCTTCTAACGAGAAGACTAAAAGAGATAGTGTTACCAGTCTGGGCTGGTTTGATGTACTAAGATGAAGCCATGGGAGCTGCTTATACAGCAATTGCTTGTTCTATATCAGACTGAAGAGTGTGTTTCTAAAATCTGATGTAAAATCTATTTGGAAAATTATAAATAGGATAGTTATGCATGCAGTTATCTGAGTGAATGGCTTAATTTTGCAGCATCAAGTTCAGCTAAGACTTCCAAAACTTTGGTCTTTACATATTGGCTTTTACTTATAAATATAATTTCGCTGATTTTATCAATTACTTTATTTCCATGTTCAATATTCTAGATCATTACTTAAGTGCCATGTTCTTGCTTCCATGAACAGCTGTTTGAGTTCTGGGCTTCCTATCATCTGCAGGAAAGATTCAGTATTTCAGAACTGTAATGTACACAATTTGAAGTGCCCATACAGTTCAGTAAATCTGAAATTAAGATTCTGTGTATTTTCATTACCTAGTCTACAGATGACTGTGTGTATAAGAAGTTCTAGTTTAAGTATGTGCTGGTATTCATTCTAGTATTTTTTTTTTTTTTAAATCTGATAAATTTTACCTGATAACATATATACCTTTAAATATGGTACACAAGACTATGCTATCTAGTAAGTAAAACTTGTGGCCTAGAAGGATTCTGGATGAATTAACTGACACCATGTCTAAGATAGGAAGTATGCAACCAGTTATTTGCTTATACTTATCTTGGATTTTTTTGTTTGCAATACAATATATACTTGAAGTTTTAACAAATTTAAAACTATGACTGCCTTCATAAACAAGAGCCCAAAAGAGTAATATTTTAAGAGTCATTGACAATATTTGTGTGAATGAACATTTTTAAAAGCCCTTAGAGTATAAGCAAAGATTATGATAAGATAATCAAGTAAAATATTTTGTGACAGTTAATCAAAAGGCATTTTTCTTATGAAAACCACAAAACCCTTTTTCTAATAGTTTATAAATATATTGGTCTGCAATAATAATAATAAAATATATATATTAAAAAAAAAAAAAAAGAGAGAGAAAGAAAAAAATTCCATTTACGGACCTTAGAAACATACACGTAAAAATGTATATATTCTATTATAAGATAAAAATGAATGGTTTGGTAGTCATAATTGAAATATTAACTAATTTTTTTGTAGTTATAAAACTCATGAATTACTAAGAATTCAGAGTTTTGAGTCTAAGATATTTTTAGAAGGAGATACAGAACTTATCATAATTTATTCTCATTGTCTGTTTCCCTACATTTTTTAATTAATTTTTTTCTAAAATTAGATTTTAAAAAAAAAAATTAAAAATTCTTCCCTGCAACATTTAGGTGCTAGTAATAAAACAGTCTTGGATCACAGACATCAGTGCAGTGGCAAATAAGTAAATGAAAGGAGCTCCTCAGCAAACTCAATGTCAAAAGAAAACCACCAAAGGAATCAACTCCTTTTTCTTGTCAGAGGGCAAATATTACATCAGTTGATAAAATTCTATGGGGTTTTTGGTGTGTTTGTTTGGTTTTGGTTTTTTGATTTTTTTTTTTTTTTTTTAATTAACCAACACTTAACTGAAGAGGCTTTGTAAATATTTAGTGTATGCAAAGTTCATAACTAGTCTGGGCACTTGCCTAGCCACCTTGGCTTTGAACAGCATTGTCAACAGTGGTACGATTTAAGTATAAGAACATAGTTACTGAAGTGTTGTATTATTTTTAAACAGGAATGCAAGTCAAAGACATGGAGGTCAAGTATTGTGTTTAAAAAGGACACTCTTGTCATTCGGGAAGTTAGAGAGGATGACATTGGAAATTACACATGTGAGTTAAAATATGGATTCTTTGTTGTCAGAAGAACTACGGAATTAACAGTTACAGGTAATTACAGGCTCTTAATATCTGTTATACTTAGAAGAAACATTGAATATTGTGATTGAGTTGTGTGTATTTGAGTCATTATTCCTACATAAAAACCTTGCTATGTGCCTGGATATGAATGGCTGATACATTAAAGCTGTCCTGAGTTCTTCACATGTGTAACATTTTGAACAAATCTGAGTTTTGTCCTACTGCAAAAGCTTGTGGGTAGGTCTTGTTTTAAAATGAAAAATGGGTTAAGGAACAGGTAAATTCAGCAAGCTCTACCTCTAACAGAAAATAAGATCATTAAGTCTACCATGTGGCTAAATGGCTTGGAATATTTGAAAAAGAATATCTGCAGCTATAACTCCGTAGCAGTAGCTTTAATTGCCTTTGGACATGAGATTAGATGTAGCTATAACACAATAACAGTATCACTAGCCCAGTGAGACTGTTGCAATTGGGTGACAGTTATGTATGGGGTAGTGCTTGAGCAGCACATTACTGAAGAACAGTAGCGTTCTTCCTCTGGTATTCTTTCCAGGGTTTCTGCAGTTTACAGTTCAAGATCCTCCTGATCTTAGTCATCATATGCTGTGGTTACCAATTAACCTGTTTTCCATTAGCCTGATTATTTTTTTACTCCATTTGTTCTTGCATTCAAAAATAAAGTATCAAGTTCCACAGAGTAATTATGTAACATAAATGAACTCCATAACTTAGCAAACAGCTATTGAAAGAGATGCATTTAATACAATCTGCATTTAAAATTACCATATCAATATGCAAAATCCATCATAGATGAAAAACATATATATATACTGTAATAGTAATGCCCATAGCAGCAGGACAGTATGAAGAATAGTCCATTAAATTTTCATATCCTCACCAGAACTCTAACCTCTGTTTTACAGACATGTAAAGCATGTAGCTGAATATATCCCTAATGTAGAAAATTAACCTCTAGACTTACAAGATGACATTGGGAAACAGGAGTACATCACAATCTATGTAGTGCAGTGTAATTCTACAGTATATTCCCTAAAAGAATGCAGAAACAGGCCTTTCCTGGAAAACTGGAAGTAAATTAGATCCCTATGGTTGACAAAGATGCTTACACCTTTAAAATGCCTAATAAACCAAAAATTAAATCTTAGACAAGGAATTTTGTGGGCTTTTCTTGTTCCTTTTTAGTATCTAACATATACAAGTTTTTCAGATGAACAATTAGTAACAGCACGTATATTGTGCACTGGGCTGAATTGCAACAATTTCCTTTTACAGGGAAAAGTTTCCGTTTCAGTTTGATGTATCTCATTTGCTCTCCACATTATCAGAAATTAAAGTGAATTATGGTTTGTAACTTTCTTCTAGTACATTAGTCTGGAAATCATGTTGTTCATGTTGTTTTGAGAGAATTCAAGTAATCAATCATTTATTTATTTAAGCTCAATAACCAGGATCCCTTAATAAATTTTCTTTTGTATGAATTGATTTATTTAGCTAGTACAGACAGGCAATTACTGTCTAGTGATTAACCTCACAGTAAACATCCATATATTGTCTTTGATGTATTCTCATATGAAGAAAGCAGAGACAAAGTCTTCAAGAATTTGATTTATACCAGGAGGATGTCAATTATCTTTTGCAATATATGACACATAGATTCAAAGAGTGCATATTCCCTCAGTCCTCATGTGATCTCTTCTGTCCCTATTGATGGTGCTCCACTGTGCAGCAATATTTCAAACACACTCAGAAGGAGAAAGAAAAAAGCATTTGAACCAGATGCATGTTGCTATTTGTAGTAGTAGTTTAAAAAATGTAATTCATCACTTGTGGTGTAGGTAGGAGTTGAATATTTGATGTTTAACTAGACAGAGACAGAAAAAGACTTGGCTGATTTTGATGTGCTAAAAATGAATGAATGCATGTGGAGGGAATTATTCAGTTTCCACCTCTGCAAACCCCAGCAAATGTAAGGACAACCTCCAAGTTAGTAATCTACTTGGGTAGTACTGCAGGCCTTCATATCATCTTTATAATATTATGTGACTAAACAGAACAAACAGATTTACTCATAATACTACTATTTTTATACTACATCTGTACTGATGTCTTGGTAAGACTTTTAATCAATGCTTTATAGGAAGACATTCATGCTTTAGGTGCCTATCATGCTTTCTCTGTGAGCTGAAAAACAGTTTGAGTTGCCTTAGATATACATTGAGGAATATATAAAATAAATGGGGGGTTGGAAGGGACTGTTTATTTGTTTTGAAAAATGAATTTAATTCAGGATCTGAGAAATGAAAGTTGCATATGTCAAAATAAAAATAGAAAATTAAATGGATAGTTGATAGCTTTACTCTATTAATGAAAGCATAATTAATTGAAACAAAGGAATAATGTATCTTTCTGATGTACAATCTCTGACATCTCTTCAGGCAGTATCAATAAATGATGGCATTTGTGTGAACCACTACTAAGAAAATGTTCCATAAGTCATAGCTCCACAAAGAGTGAAAAAAATATTTCTTACACATTTGAAATTTCTCTACCAAACATACTTTTTAGTTACAATAAAAGAAATTTAAAAATATGAATGAGAATTAATAATTTGCCTTAGACTTTTCAAAATATATTGGAAATTGTAATGCATTTATGAGCTTGTAATGTGTTTATCAAAATAAGATTTATGAAAAATAGCTCTTTGTACCTATTAGCATTACCTTGTGTGGTAATGGTGACTGTGCCAACATCACGCACTTATAATTAGAAAACACAGTAATTTGTTTTTTTCCATGTACATTTTTAAGTAAGATCAGAAGTTGGACTTACTTTATTTCTTTCCTCGTATATACTACCTTTCCTCAAGAAACAAAAAATAGCCCATGTCTGCTGCAAGAAATCCACAAGCTAGATGTTATATATCTATACATTTGTATTATTCTATAGAAGATGAAGATCTGCCTTTGTGCGTTATTACATTTCTTAGTAAGAAATCATATGGTTAATTATTTTTCTAAGAAATCATAAGCACTTAGTTGTTGGCATAACAGGATTGAGTGTTTTAAAGAGAGAGCAGAACTTGGTTAAAGCAGCTTTCTGGTCCTTCCTACTAACAGAGGCAAGGAGAAACAGGCAGAATATCCAGTGAGTAGAGTTACACAGTCATAGGGATACTCTCCAGTCACTTAACATTTTCTTCTTCCTTCATCTCTCCAAAACTCAGATTGGAATAAGCAAGGTAAAAATGATAATTTTGGAAAGTAGCAGTATTTCAGTGGACAGCCTATGTCTGAACAACTTTTAATGAAAACTTTTCTTCAGATTGGAAACGAAGTTTGGGACCAGACAGTCATTTGTACAAACATCTTGAAATTATTTATTGTAAACCATCACTTTTGCAAATGATAATTTAGGTGTTCTATAAATGAAATAAAAAGAAAAAGCTGTTAAGATGTCCTGTGAATGATGCTTTGCTGAATTTATGGGATGGGAGAGATGCTAAACATTTCTCTCTCAGGCCTCTTGTGCTACTTTATACAAATAATATTTATGGTCATTGTTTCAACTATAAAAACATTTGAATCTCCATTTCTCAAGTCATAGGCACCATAGATCCAACTAAATTAGAATGGCAGACCTAATACGGAGGTGACATATGCACATAACTACATATGAGGAATGTATCCTATACATATGCTGAAAGTATATTGACATTCAGTGCAACTTGAAGCTCCTTATGATTTTTAAGAGGTATGCATTCCTCTCAATAAAAATGGCAGATAACTATCTTACTGAAGAAAAGATATCTTCAGACAATAAGAGAAAGGATTTTTTGTTTGACCTTATGAACAGTCATAAAAAGTCTCGTTCTGGTATTTCACATAGGAAGGTGGAACACCTTCACAAGAGTTTGCTGGAAGAACAAGGCCATATGTATAAGCAACTGCAACACTGCAAATTAAATAGCATCTCCTGGATTATTTAAGGCAGTCAGCATGAGACATCTATGACAATGGTGGCAGCAGCCTGCCTTCCTCACCACTCTGTCTCTCCAGGCAACTGTGGAAGATCACTAATTTCAGGATCTCCTTTATTTTCCACACAATTCACTTTAGCAGCCTTGCTGTGTCCTATAGGGATACCATTTAATAATAAGGACTATTATTAAACTAAGGGTATAATTATATATGTCTATTATTTTCAATGTTCATGTTGTGTATGCTTGTTATGGTAATCTCAGTGCTTTACACCTCACATACCTATGTGCCTCGTAGTGAAATATGAAATGGCTCATATTCTGATCTAGAATTAAAGAAGGGAAAAAAAAAAAGAACAATATTCACTCATTTTCAAAAAGGACAATTAATTTTATAGGTGGTATCCGTCTCATATAAGTATTTATGTTGAAAATTCCTAAGCCATTGAAAAAGATTTTCCCCTCTTTTAAAGAATGAGAAAGCAAATTGCCCATTTTTACCTTAAATTATAATTACCAAAAGCCAGTTTATCTACACTTTTAAAGCAACAATCTTATTGTGCTCACATTTTTGGTTTCATGAAAAATGTCTCATTAATCACAGCAATATTGCACTAAATTCTGTAAATAATAATAATAAAAAAATCTTTAAATTTTCTGTACATATTTTTTAACAAGAACAAGTACATACTTTACTTTTTTCCAGAGTATGATTCCTTCCTATAATATAGATTTATCTTTCAGGTTTTTACTACGATAATTCTTTTTGCTTTGATTTTAAAGATGTTTGGAGAACTGTATTCCACACTGAAAATATATTATAATCTATTTGATTTGAATCAATTTCCTTATTGTTCTGAGGTCTGACTTAGAAATTACCTGCTTCGCAAAATACAGGCTATGCACTTATTATTCTAGCTTGTAACTAATGAAAATATTCACATAAACAGTGTAATTGGTAGTTCTTGGTTTGTGGCTATGTAATTATACATTCTAAAAAGTCCTACAATATACAAAGGGATTTGTAGCCACTTATACCTTCAGACTGGTCAGATTAGCAGTTTATTCTTTTATATGTGGAATTTTAATTAAGGCATACCTGGTCCCTGTGACATACTTAATTAAGTGTGTGTTCAGACTTGGGAAAGATACATATTTTAACAGCATAGTATTAATTTAGTCATAGTGCACAACATAGGTCAAAAATATTTTCCAGCAGTGATTACTTTTAATTAAATGTTGGGTTTAATAATATTCTTTTTGTTACTTGTATTACCAAGACATTTGCAAGCATGGATTCTTTCTGCTTTTGCAGAGTTTCACTCAGGTCAAACAAAGTCCAGCTTGGATCTAAGAGAGAATATACATGTCCCCACTGCAATATCAAATAAGTCTCCATGATGAACACCATAAAGTGAACAGACATCATTGGTCTTGCTGTTGCAGCATTAATTATTCAATTTCTCTATGAATTTTTTAGTTTTAAATATTAAAATATTTTTTTCTATAATGTTAAAAATACGAAGACCCTATAACTTCACAGCTGGAATCAGAGCTAATCAGTAGGTTCTTGCCTCTGAAGCCTTTCCTCAGAGATACTTTTTATTATCTTTCTTCATTGATTAGTCCCCTTAAAGTCTCCTTGAAAACGACTCTTCCTGGAATAAGCACAATTTTAGATTCAGAGATTTGGTCATGCTCATAATCAAACTCTAGCAATATTAAATTTAGCGTAAATGATACAAGTGCCAGCTTACTCTTTTCCATCTGCTACCCATGACATTTTTCATCTTGAAAATTTTTAGGCAAAAAAAGGAATGTAATTTGTCTGTTTCACAGTTATACAGTAACTGACTCACAGTGTTGCTTGAAGGTTGTGGTTTGTTGACTAAGCTTTGTCTCTTTTGCTTTCTGACAGAATTATTCTTTATTAGCATAATTGAAAATCTTAAATGACTATTTAAAATACATATATATTTTTAGTGCTGAAAAATCCACTGTGAAAATAAATAGTATAAAGGAATAATTCCTTGTAAATTATATAACCAGTCTTACAGGTACACTTGGATTTGGATCTCATACCCACAGCCAGTCACCATATTTTGTGAAGAAAAAAAATGAAGTGGGGGAAGGAGGGGATGGGGACGATGACTTTGAAGGTTTTAACCTGCTTTAAGTGGTCTTTATTCTGTGTAAGATGAAATGTGCACCCTTTTTTCCCCAAAAACTCTTGACTTTAATTCTTTCTAGTTCTGCTGCTCTTTCTCACTCAATACATTGGAATGCAGAAAGGTGCTGCAATAACAGGTACTAACTGAGAAAAGAGTTAAAGAACAGAGGGACATTTTACAAGCATTTAGAGCTTGAGAACAGACTCTGTTTGGTTTTTGCAGTTAATGACAGAGATGAACCATTTAGAATGCTACCAGACCCTCCTTGCTTCAGCTCATCCTAATAATTATCAGAGCTGATGCTCATTCCTTTTGTTCATCATGAATTTTATATCAACTCCAGAACATATTCAAATAGAAATTCTATTTAACATTGTTCCATACAAAAAGTAATAAAATATAAAGCAAATAATAGACTCATTATGAAAACAGCATGTTCAATATACTAGCCTAGCATTTTTATAATACATAAAATCCTATAGGTTTAACAAATTCATATCTGAAGAGTGGGTTGGATTTTTTTTTTTTTAATTAAAAATGAATGATCTTCTTTTATTGTGCAATCATTTTTGTATGGATAAAAACAAGGGTCTAAATTAATCTCCCATGTGCATTTGAGTAATAATAATAAAAATATTATGTATAGATTTGATTAAAATATTTTTTCATTTAACTTGTTAATGAGTTATTTTAAGCTAGCCTTACATGAAGACATCAATGAGCAAAGCTTTATGTATTTTACTTGAAAATAAGTGCAAATGATGTCATGTACTGTACATTATGGGTTGAAATTATGAATTAGAAAAACAGCTTCAGCAACTTAGTGAAAGAATGGATGCAAAAATTAAAGGGAGACAGATTCCCAGCTCTATTTTGAACTTGCTGCTGCTGTCCTTCAAACCTTTCTACCTTTGTTATATTCTAAATTGAGGTGATCACATAGGCTGACTTCAATAATTGGAAATTATTCCCATCCACAGTCACTGAAGAGAGAGAAGCTTTTCTAGACAGTAATACAGAGAAGTAGACATAGTTGGGTGGTCAGTAATAATTTTATAATACAGTCTCTATGGGCTTCAGAAGGAGTAAACTTTCCTCTGCCTAAAATTAGATCTGATGAATAACTTGTTCCTTTTGGGTGATAGGTTTACATGCTTGTCATTCCGGATGAAGTCATAATTCATGCATAATGTACCTTCTATAACATTTTATCCTTAGCTGCTATCTATTTTTTCTGCCATTTATCAAAGAATCCTCCAGGACATGGTGCCTATTGCTGACTTTTCCAATTTTACTAATGCTTTTTATACAAGTACACCTTATTTTGCACTTGCCTTGCTATAACCTAGGTGTTCCTCTCTAACTGTTAGAGTACCTTCAGAAGAGAAGTGATCAGTTTCTTGTGGCTAAATTAAATTTTAGTACTTACAACCTTATTTTAATCATTGTTTTTCACTGTGTTTCATGACCATTGATGCCTCTAATTATCTCATACAATGTTAACGAATGTGCAACATATGTATGACATGACATTTTTATGTTGCTATGAAACAGTGTAATTGATGGTGCAGTAATGACTACTTCTGGAGTCCCATACTCCCTGTTGACAATATGGTGTTGGTAATAGTTATGGGGGTGTTTTAACATGTGGTAATCAGTAGAAATCTTCTTATTTCCTCATGAAAGTGAAGAATACCACTTAAGTTAGATACTATGTAACAAGCACAGCTTGTTGCTGGGTATACTGTTTTCAAAATTGTTACATTTTTGCTTATTGCTATTGCTAGTGTTGTTATTAGAGACCTCATGTATTTTTAAACTTCTATTAGACTTTTTTTTTTTTTTTTTCCCCCCTGCAGATTTTTATTTCAATTGTGGCTTTCTGTATAAGGTTAAAAAGTATGGTTAAAAATCCCCCCAAAACCACCTCCAACCAAATTCAGAGTTTTTATCAGTTGAGGAAAAAATCAGGGAAATGCCATTTCCTAGAGTGATGGGAGTTTATGTGTGTGAGTCAGTTACCCTTTCTTCATGACTCATATCAGAATATTGAAGTATACAACCATTACAACCATGGTGCTGCTTCCCATTGGCTCATTTTATTGTGGTGAAGTTGTTAAGATGAGGTCCATTCTACAGAAAGAAACTGTAGAGAAAAATGTTTATCTCAGAACTCCAAGTGTTAGTGATGACTAAAGACATTAAAGACTTATAAACCCTTAGTTCAATAAGATGTTACAAAAATTAAATAAATCTGTTCTTAAGGCACCCAAGATGCTTGTTAAGCAACCTTTTAAAATGTAGTTAAATGACATTCAATGTTAATGTTTCTCATTACTGCTATGGAATCAGAAGACTTAATTTTACTTTTATGTTCCCCAAGAGTACGTTAAATCCAACAATATTGTCCTAACTGAACATTTATCATTTCCCTAGCTTTATTTTGAAAGCTTTAGATAATGTATGTGTACAGTGAAATCTTCCAAGATTGTAATTTAATAAACTAGTGTATAAAATGTACAAACACAATAGCATATGGACCTTGTGTTGCTTCCGTATTTAAAAACAATCTGTACACATCCTTAAAAACAGTCTCTACACTAGCAGAATATTTAGCTTTAAAATGGACGGCAACTTTCCATTGTTTTCATTGTCTTTCAACTGACTTAGTCAAATTCTTTACTCAGAGCTACTAAGTGAAATGATATTAGTAGGACATATGTTCAGTGAGAAATTTCAGATAATTCATATGTCTGACATTATTTCAATTGTTATCACAGGCAGGGCAGAAAATCTTTCTTTAAAGAGGAAGAAAGACTTCTCATATTCACTGCAGCATTACCTGCTTGGGTACAACATTAAGACAACAGCAGCCTCTGTAAGAAGTATCTGAGATGCATTCCACTATATCAAAGATATACTTATTTTAAAGAGTATTAATGTCTTGAGTCTTTAAACAGTGAAAAAACAGTTCATATCAAACTTTAAGAAACAAGTTTGACTTGGAATTCTTTTACAAGTGTGAATCCAGAGAGAAATCTTTGTTTCTTTGAGATCAGTGTCAGTTTGCCTATTGACTTAACAGAGCAAATGTTTCATCTTTTGACTTTTTTGTTAAGAACAATCAGAACTCGCGTTCATTTAAAAAGATGAAACTAGATTTTTAAAAAATCCAACACTGCAAATCACCTTGATGTTTTATTCATTAGTCCGTAATGCAATTTATTTCAATTAATTAATCGATTTTTAAAAGGATGTTTAAAAACACCTTCATCCTGTTTTAGTAACATGAAAAAAAAAAAAGTTATGATTGCTACATAGTGACCATCTGAAACAGAATGAACAGTAGATGAAATCTGGTTTATCATTATAGAAGGGGAAAACCTGCCCATCTATTTTTATATTACTCTAAAATAAAGGTTTTAATTTTATATCTGTCTGAAAGTATAGTTCTTCCTAATTTAGTCACTTGGTGAATAGTTTGATCCTGTTCTTACTAGAATCAGTATGGATAAAACACCTACTGGATTACTGGAAAAAGTACAGGGCTAAAATAAGGCAGTCAAGAGAGCAATTTTTCTATTCTAGGTTACTTCATCTGAAAAGTTTCAAAATGAAGGATATTTGAAAAGGAATAGGAAATAATAAATTAAAATTATATTATGATTTAACTTCTGATGTGAGAGCTTAATATAGGAAAACAATTTCACCAACTTATTTTTTTTCTGGTGGAAGTTAATAACACATAGTAATTGTTTGAGTATGAGAAAGAAATTGGAACTAGCAATGACATTTTTCATGTCTTTAATACAGGCTTTCCTTTCACTCTGGAGTATTACATTCACCTCCAGAACTGAATTAATTTTAAAATATCACATAGAGCTTTACAGAATCAAGTTTGAGGAGTGATATAAATCAATGAATTTCCTCCATATTCTTAAAATGAACCGGAGAAGGATGAACTAGAATAGAAAGATGCCTGTGAATTTCCTCCTATTCTAAATCATCCTGTGTCTTCTCACTGCATCCTTCCAATGTTAAACAAGATGATGACAGTTTTCTATAGATACAGGATATGACAATAAACATTTTCAGTCTTTAATAGGATTCTTATGGAGTCAACAATCCCACAGCATAATTCTACTCAAGTTGTGGGAGGCTTATTTGTGATGAGTATATAATCTGTTGTGTGTTTTTTGTCTAGATGTAAGGTTCCTCTCCCCTAATACTTACACACATCTGCATATGAGCAAGTTGCTATTTATTGCACTTCTGAGGTATGCCTTCTCTACTCCTAGTGTGTGAAACATCAGATGAGTTGTGTTATACAAAATCCCACTTCTATCTCTTGATTATCAAGGAAGCCTTAGGTGACAAACTCATATGTAAACTTATAAGCATCTACATTACATGACTACTACTTTAATGTTTCACAGTTCTTACATTTATAATCTTTGGAAGTGGTAAGCTGACTCTACATAATATTTTGTGGTTTTTTTTTTTTTAACAAGTGAAAAAATAATTAGGGTTTTTTGAAACAGACAAGAACAAATCCATAGTAGAAACATTATTTGTTGTTTAGACTGTACATTTAGAGATGTACAGCTGAAAAAATAGGCAAGCTTTTGGGTCTACAAGGCTGTCTTCAGATCTCAGGGGTTTAATATACCTGCTGGTCTAATATATATTGCTTCTATCTTGTTTTGTCTAAGCCATCATGTCTACAACATTACTATTATTGTTTTTCATGGTGTTCTTCTTAGGATGGAATCACATCATGCATTTCTTTAACCTATCTGCATTGTTCAAAGTATAGGGTTTTTATTAAAATTTTACTCCTTTGATTAGTTTTGGCAGCTAGAATAAACTGTGCTTCACATATAACACAGTGTGTACCCTTTTCTGTTCTGTTTTCTTTGAAAGTGATGATTGTGGTTACGAGACAACTGAAAGCTTTACTTTTATATTTTACTATTTGGAATGCAACTCAAACTAAACAAAGAAAATTGAATCCTCTCTGAAAACAAAGGTTTTAGTTTGAGAGCTGCAGTAAACAGAATACATGTTTTATTAGCAAGTACGTAGGTTATGATGTTAAAGTGTAGAGATGGTAAATTTATTTTGAACTACTACTTCTGCTCACTACGTATATGTGTCTTCTAGCAATGCATTTTGCATGTTGATATATACTGACATTAATGCACGGGTGGATAAAAAAAATGAGGAGAGATCTGTTTTTTGTTTTGTTGTCATATAGCTTTGTCAGAAAACCTTGTCTCTTCCACACACAGCACTGAAGGCAGGTGTTACTTGCCATTAAAACCTCCTGCTTCCTCTGCAGTTTTGTGCCTGGTGCTAGAGCCCAAGTATCAACTGGGTCCCATGCTGGACCTGTCTTAACATACCACCCCACCTGAATCTGTTTGTGATTTCAATGACAAAACCAGACACCTCTCACTTTGCTAAACCTGTCCTTTGAAAAGACAAACAATGAATTTTGGGGATCGGCTTTGCCTCAAAAATGTGCTGCATTTTTGCACCTCTGAAGGGGCCACCCTGCTTCCCCACAAACACAGCTGTGGTTTTTCCTGCCCTCCTAAAAATCAATGATCTGCTCATCCTACCCTGTGCAAATATTGGACAGCAGAAGCAGACAAGGCAAGGGTTGGTAAGAAGATAGCACAAAAATGACCCAATGTAGATGGAGACTGCAATGACCATTGCTTCTGCAGGGATGAAGAGATCTCCTACCCACCCCCATCTGAGAAAAAGAGAAGCCACAGCCTCTGGCTGAGCAGCCACCTCTGCATGAACTGGCAGTAGGTTGCTAAAATCTTGTTTTGATTTTTCAGGTGTTGTGTTCCTTCAAAACATTTCCTTCAGTTTTTCAAAATGTTTGAGCTAGCATTCAGAATTTTAAAAGTCACTTGTGAGTAACTTGATAAAGGGCAAAAAATGCATTGTGAAAAGTTAATTTAAATCAAAATAGGCTTCTTCTTTTGTATGGGTTGCATACGCTTTTTAAAAAATATAAAATCTAGACTTTTATAAGCAAAATCAGGGTTTTTTGAGGAGCTATTCTAACACCTTCAGGAAAAGAAGAAAAATAAATTTAGGTCAACTGTTTGTCAGTTTTTGTTTGCTAGCACTATCTAGACTTTTTGGAATGACAGTTTCTTAGGAATGGGAAGGCAGGAACAAAGATTAAGGAAGAAAAGTTACTTGCAAACTGTGGATAATGTGACATTTACTGGAAATTATGTGATCATAACAGGCAAAACATTTATGTTTCTCTACTCTTGTGCACAAATCAAAATCTGTACACTTAACAGGAAATAGTCCTATGCAGCTACTGTTCTGACAAAGACAGGCTCAAAAGACTGTAGGGAGAAAAATATTTGAAAGTTCTGTATTGGTTTCTTAAATGTCAAGGACATTTCAAAATATTTTTGCATGTGCTCTGTAAAGTCTTATTTGAATATATTATAAATGCTAGTTGACAGATTACATCTCATATTTTCAAAAGATAAATTCTGTACTGTTCTGGTATAGGTATCTTCTTGTCTATGTGGTTCATGAACATCCTTGTGATCTGCCATAGTAGATTTGATACATAAAGCTGAGGGAACAGTGATCTATAAACTCCACTTAGAAAAATATACAGGTATATAAGCCTGCTATAGCTTGGACAGAATGCATAAAGCACTGACTTTATGATGTGCTTTATGTAAATTGAAAGAAAATATTATCTTTAGGTACAAGTTCAGGGTCCTGTTATTACTTAACAGTTCCGTAAGAAACATGATAATTCCTTTTAGCTGCCATTGTTACTTGTTTTTTTCTGACCTGTCTTTTTAAAAGAACAGTTCTGAAAAAAGTTACTTAATTCAGCAAATTAAAAACAAATCCAAACAATATAAATGATGCATTTAGGTCTTACAGGACAAATTATAAGACATGCATGACTTGAAAATTTTGATTCCATTTCTGAATGTATGGCAAAGTAACTCTTCCCAAAAAGCATGCCAGCTGACCTAGTTTCCTTATTAAACTGAGTGCTTCATATTATCAAAGGTCAGAAAACTTAAATTAACATAATTAAATATACTATACTGAATCTATAGAGAAATGATGAATATACTCTTGGGACTTTAAAAGGATTTTGTGAGCAGAAAGGAGACTTTTTAATAAGTAAATTGTCACAGAATGAATAGCTACATGTGTAGAAGGTCCTTATAGCTCCTTCTTATATACATTATGGAAGAGTAAATGAATTGAGTAGAGTACAGAATTCAAGAACTGAATTGGAAGGGGTCTTAATTCTTGTTTGTTTATGTCAATTGATAGCATTTGGTTAAATTAACTGATACACTGTTAATTTTTTAAGATAAGGATTGTTTGTTTAACATGCATAGCAAAAGGAAATTTTGTTAGAGGGCCTTCAGTATTATTGGCATGATAGGATGGGAAAAAGTTACTTTCTGATCTTTCAGACATTAAAAGAGAAGCTAGGGCAGTGCTGGAGTAGGTTTATCATAGAACTGAAAGACTGAAGTGGGTTTGCATTGACACTGTTTGTCTTTCCCTGCTTTATTGTAGTCTGTACAGGATTTTGAAAACAAAAATAAAATCATTTTCACTACAGTGGTGGGTTGTTATATTAAAAGATTTGAAAGAGCCTGAAAAGTGCATCTAGAGCTAAGAGACATATGATGATTTTTTTATTTATTCACATATAAAGCATAGTCATATGACTGTTTTAAAATAAATCAGTTTTATTTGTTGTACTTAAAAATATTTAAGTGTTTGTAATTAAACACATATGAATACCCATTCACTAAATCTGAATAGAGCTCAGTGATTACTAGTTAACAGAAAACATTCCAAGTTTAAACAGATCCTCTTTTCCTTCTTCAAAATCTTTACTAACTTTTTTATCTGAGTAGAGGAGGGGAGGGGAGAATAAGATGCTTGTGTGCTTGTTTACTTTTGTAGAGAGAAAACAACCCATATATTTTTAGCAGCATTTAGCTGTATTTAACCTTTACCAAATTTGAGTAACCCTTCTTTGAAGAAATATCTAGGACTTTCTTCCCTGGAAGGAAAACACTTTTAACAGGAGAAAGATAATTTTAAAATCTTGCTTAGAATATATTATTAGAAAGCTCTTCTATTAGATAGAAGCAGATTTTCATGCCCATAATGATGCACCAACTTTTTTTCATAAATAAGATGGCTGTTTTGCTGGGGAAAACATTGTTGTGAATTCAAAACAAGACTGTAGTATAAGAGTGGATAAACTGAGTATTTTTCTGAGACAAACATATCTTTACTTGTACCACAGAATGAGAGCTTGGTAAAATTTTTAAAATACACCCTGAAAGATTTAGTGAGTGTGGGAGAAAAAGAATATGGGAAGACAGAAGCATTAAGAAGCTTCCATGAGCAGAGATGAGAAAAACACAGAGAAACAGTGGGTTTTTTTCTCAAGAAGGCCTACTGTAGATGTTGTTTTCCCTACTGTGGGAATCAATGCCATTTTTCACAAGACATTATTGACACTGACCACTGACTGTAGTGAGATAGTCAGAAGGCAGGATTATATATAAGTGAATACAGTTGTGTCAGCCTAGTAAATGTTTGCTGTAATTTGACAGCTTCTAAAACCCATTGTTGTTTTCAACAGTCCATGGTAAAATGAAGCTCTTCAAAAGTACTATAGTTGTTGACATTCTGTTGAAGAAAACCATATAAGTGGAATGAATATCCTTAGATTTCTTTTTACCCTGTACAACAAATTTAGAAAATAAATACTAGAAAGAAAGATAACAAGAGGGCAAACCACTGTGAAAAGTAATTAAAGATATAAATACTTAGGAAGGATAAAACACTGCTACAGCTGCAGTAAAGATTATTTGGAATTCTTTAAACTATTAAATGGATTTTGGTTTTTAATGTTCTATGAGATATTGTTATGATTATCAGAGATATCACACTGAATTTTGTTTCTAATTTCTGTTTGGGGGAAAAAAAAAGGTTACTTAAGGCTTTTAATTTATTATTTATATACCAACAGGCTCTATGACAACTATTTTACAAGATTTGCTCAGTTGAAATTATGAATAGTTAGATTTTGAGTGAAGTTCAAATGTCACAGTTATATAGATATTTTTATTTCCTTATATATTTCTGCATTCAGCTGATGAAGAATGTACCCTACCTGAATTTCACTGGAATAACATGTTCATGTAAGTTCACTTTCCCAAGGTTTGTATAGATTGATCCAATGAAAACATCAACTAAAAGCAGAGATAGGCATCATTTACTTATTTAATAAATAATGTGGGTTTCTCCCCCCCCCCCACCCCGAGTAGTTTCCACAATCATTTTAGAATTTATATGAAATCCATTGAAGAGTTTTACCTTTACCTGTCAGCTTTATCTTTACCTGTCATCATGAAATATTTCAACTGCATTATGCAGTCTTTTCCTGTTTAAAAAGCTTCATAATCGTTGTTGTCATTCTAAGTAACAAGTGAGAGGCTCTGAATTGCCCTTGAAACTATTGCCATGTAATGTACTGCATCATTTTAGTTTACTTGCTTAGTTGCTTTTAATCTAGAAACGGCATTATAGCAAAGCAACATGAATATGTTGAATATAAGCCTATTTTTCTCCTGGTTATGTTGGCACCCTATACAGACTTTTGAGAAATACCTGTGCATCCTGTGCACAAATGTTAAATAAGATTGAAATGTAAATGCATAAAGAATATCAGAATAGGATTTTTAAACATGAAATTATTGTTCAAAATGGCTTTATTATAAAAATAACCTTTCATAGCCTGTAAACCCTTCTCTATCCTCCCCCTGCTGCACTGGAAAAAAAAGCTCAATGCTTTAGCTAGGCAAAATAAAAAATAGGGGTTCTTTTGTCTTTTAAAAATAACGTGGGATTTTTACATCCAGATATCATATTGGTTTAAAAGAACCTTGACTTTCGAACTTCACACCATGTGTCTGGTACTCCACTCAGGCATTGTTATAGGGGTTAGATCAGAAGTTTCAAAAATCGTAAAAGTGACTGAAGCAGCTTGATAACTAGACAAGCACTTAGAATTTTTCTGTAAGAAAGTGAACACTTACATTATAAATCAGGCTCTTAAGCATTGCTTACTAATGCCTTGTTTTCTTTCAATGAGATTTATTTCTGCCTAACACCACAGGAAAAAAATAGTTAAAATTATTTAGATTTCTTTTTTTTTTTTTTTTTTTTTCCCCAGAATAATGAATCTAGTCTTAATGGTCAATGAAATACAAATGCAGAAGTAAATGGCAAAAAATAAAATGAAGAACCTAAACTGTGTGAAAATGAGGAAATTTGAGAAAAGGTCATACTCTAGAGATGGCAGATACTGCAGAAAATGAAGCCTAAAAAATATCAGTAATACTACTGGTGATTAATTATTAGCATGTGCTTCTTGAAAGATCACACTGTTCACAAAGTCTTTTTTCAGAGTTACATAATTCTGGTACTTGCACAGTGATTCCATCAAATGGTGACTTTTGTGACACTGCTAGAATTGGTGAAGTGTCACTCCTGTCTGGCAGTCATTCTTGGAAAACTGTCTTTTTTCTTACCAAAAAAACAAATAAACAACATGTTCTAAGCAGCTGCAGTAATACTGTATTACAAGATCAGTAGTAGGCAGGAGCTTTCTGAATACGTCTAGACAGTTTCAGCTTTGGACATACTTGTAAAAAGTTTCTTTCACTACTGATGAATTTGAAGACTCAAAACAATCTCTTAATCTTTTAGTCATCTTTAGCAATTTGATAAGGAGAGGGAGAAAAAATCAATACATTTCTGTATATAAATTAACAGACTTGTCTCATTGCTATTCCTGTCTGACAAATGTCTACATCACAGAAAATGCCATTATGGTCAGCAATAATTGGCATCCTCAGTGGTATTCTCAGCAGAGAAGATGAGACCTGAACAGTTTTAGAGGGTATGCTACCAGCCTCACTCTTAGGCAAAGTTCCAAATGTATATTAGCTAGGGAAGGGTGGTGAAACCTTATCTCCTGCTCTGGCTTGTAGATAAATAAAAGATTTTGGTTCATGATGTTGTGATTGTTTGCTGTCTAGGACAAATAACTTCATTTAAAAGTAAATGGGCTCTATCCTGTTTCTAACCTGTTTTTTTTTTTTTTTAGTAGTATGCCTGTGGCTTTATAGAAATGGAAAAATACTCCTGAATGTCAAATCGAAATATTCATTACAATGTTACCTGGGTTCAAATTCTTTTTTTCACACAGAAGAAAATAGTTTTGGTCTTCCCTTATGTCACTACAAGATCCGTTTACCCCAGATGTATTTTGTAGAAACATAGTTCAGAAGAATACAGTAGGTATTAGTTTGTGCACTAACTCTTGACAACAGCCTGAAGATCAGTCTTCATTATTGTCCTGGTTTCACCAGGACATAATCATAGGCCTGCCATGAGCAGCAGGCCATTAGCAGTTTCAAGTCAGCTAGGGCAGCTGGCCCAACCTGGCTAACAGGTGTACCCCATCCCGTAAACACTTTATAAATGGCAGTTAACTGATGATGGATGGCCTCTTTCTTGAGCAATTTCTTTATCCTTCCCTTCCTTCTCCTTCAGATTGCTTTCCTATTTATTGTGACCACTATACATTTGCTGTGCTGAGTCTAACTTTGTATACTTTATATTGACAATAGTATTAATTTGGCTGTTCCATTAAATCCTGTTTTCATTTCAACCCATGGGTCTTCATTCCTTTTCTCAGTTCCCCTTTTCTGCTAGGAAGGGGCCATTGAGTGATAGAGCAACTGCTATAGGTTAGCCTTGGCTACAGGCTAAACATAGACAGCTGTTAACATTGAAAACTCATCATCACTGTAATGAGGATCTTAGAATTCACTTGGTATTCCCTGGAGGCTCCAAGAGGTGTTATGTCACAAAATAATTTTGCAGGTTTAAAATGAAGCTGGGGACGCTTATTATAAGACCATTGGGGATCTCTATATATTTTTAATGGCATTAAACTGGTTAAATTGTTAATTCTTTTACTCAACTTTAAGATAATTGTTATCAAATGGCAGTTTATAGGGTGAAAACCAGTGTTAACATTCAGAAAGGCAGTACTAGTTCAAAATAAACAAACAAAACCTCTCCAACTAATATAACTCTTAGTGACAGCCTGTCCTTCCTATTCCAAAATGTGAAGGAAAGGCAGTTGTATTCTGCTGTCAGTGTTCTGTTCAAATTTAAAGCTGTTGCTCTTAAGTTCATGGTTCCATTGCACTTCTACTGCTCCTATCTCATCAACACTACTGCAAAATGAAACACTGAACTTGCATCTGAGAGCTGAGATACACACTGAAATTTTCCAGAAAGGTCAGCTGAAATGATCCTGTGCTTCTCACAATCTCTCTCTCTGCTGGATCTCAAGCTGTCCACAGCTCTGCTCGTTGGAGGCAATCTGTGCAAAATGCTTTCCAGCAGCACACACTTGGTAATTGTTTCTCTGTATAAAGATGCCAGTGCTTCTAAACTAGGCAACATGTCAAACTGACAATGAAAACTGTACAATACACAGTTGCCTACAACTGTCAAATTTCATGCTGTTGATGCAGCAGGTAAATCTCAAGGTGTTGGCAGAGAAGAGCTGCTCATTTCTAGCTAATCTAGATTTTCCTAGTCAACTGTGACAGTGATCGGACTGACAAATAGCTTTGTAGTCAGTAAAATGCAGAAAAAGTTCTCCGAACCATCTTTCAATTGCTTTGTTACAAGTAGAGACATGCAACACTTCTTTATGTGTTCGTCTTCCAAGTCACAAATTCTTCCGATCAGATTCTGAGGGGAAAGAGAAGTCTCCAGTTATTGACTTCAGATTCTATAAATCCAGCTAAGTTTGTATTACTATGTTCCAAATAACATGTGGATATCAAAGTAATGTAGCATTCATCCTGCATGATTTACAGAAAGACTTTTTTTTTTAAGTTATACCTATTAGTTAAAAAAAATAAAGCATTTTGATCTAATACTACTGTCAGTTTCAGAACTGCAGGAACAGAAAAGGAAAGATATGAAATATGAAGACCTACAGGATAATTAGTTCCAACTTTATTTATGTGGTAGTTATTGCCTACTGTGGGTACTGGATACTAGTGCAGGCTACAGTTCCTTCCTGGATCATCATTCTTCATGGAAAACTCTCATCAGCTCCTCGCTCACCCTCAGACCATTTCTAGAACTATATTCCCTTCCCATCACATGGCAGTGAAAACATGGGTCAAACAGGACTTTTCTTCACCAAGTGGTCAAGGGTTTGTGTTAAAAAAATACCTCTCTGCCATTATTACTGCTTTGAGGCAAGCAAAAGATGACTCTTAGATAAGGACCAAGCTGGCTGTAAACTCTGGCTTTTCTTCAGGTAATCCTTTCCCTCTGACTCTTGCTTATCAAGGAAATAGATACCTTAGGAAGTTAAAAATAAGCACAAGATTCATAGATCCATGCATACATTCCTAGGTACACACAGCAATACAAGGAAGCAGGAATAAATAATATAGTAGTTCGGACCTGAAGCATACTTCCTATGAACCTAATATTTCCCCTAATTTTGACACAAACTGAAAAGACTAATCCTTCCTGGTCATCTCTGGTGCTAGCTATGATACTTTGGGGTCTTGGAAACCAGTTTTAATTTTCATCAATTTAACATGTTAACTATAAATAACTAGTTGGTTCTAGTCATTTCTCTCCCTACTGCTCTGCTGGCTTGTTTAGAATCGCCTACCAGCAAAATAAAAATTAAACAAATAAAATTGGTTCATTTTATTCCCTTATGAGTTCACTTAAATAAATTTTCATTAAATAAATTTAAAACTGTGTTCACCTGAAAGAGTAGAACACAATTTAAGTGGAGCAGGACTATCCATTTCATTGAAAAATAGAATGAATTTTTAAACTTTGCTTTGCATCTTTTATCTGTGTGCAATAATTTCCAGTTCCTTGAAAAAAAAAAAAAAAAAAACAAACAACAAAATACAGAGACAGATGAAAAAAGGACATGATGTCAGACTAAATAAATTTTCTTCACAATTTTCTTCTGTTCCTTAAAGGAAGAATAATTTTATTTCTTGTCCTTACACAAAAAAATTGTAATAAACCACAATTATCTGTGAAAATATGAATCAGAAGCAACAGCTTGAAGGTAGAAGGGATTTTTGGTATTTAGAATAGGACTTAGACTGGCAAAAGACTTTTCTAATATGGTAGGCTGCAGATAATTAGAAATATTAAACTATTGCTGAAATTGTTATTTCTAAAAATATTTATTAACACTGAAATTCCAAGAAAGTTATTGTGGTTTTCTTGTTGTTATTGTTGTTTGGGGCAATTTTTTTTTAAGAACATAAATAATTTTTAATTTGGACTAATAATTTTTATTGAACACTGTAAGTTTTTTCAAGCTGTCTCTTTTCTGATTGCTTTGTTTGAGGGTATAGATGTTAAAGCAGTAATGATGCAGGGGGAAAAAAGGAGAATGAATCTGTGTATAATGTTACCCACATTCTCAAAGAAGATAAATTTGTTATGACAAAAATAGGATGACAAAACCAGCAGCTTCTTCCCTATTACTATTTCACTGTATCTGAGAAATAATGGTTCTTTCCTCGTAGTGAGAGATGGAAGTCAGTATGGTGTTTCCTCTCTGAATAGAATTGAAAGATACTGCCTCTCAGATGAGTATATGCTATTAAAAGTAGCATATTTTATGGAAGAAAAGTCACTTTTAGATAGTAGACCCGTGGTTTGGCAAGCCAAACTTCACTGCTGTGACTGGTTGGTGGCTGCCTCCTTATAAGATTTTTTACTACATTGTATACATCAGAATTATGTTTCAAAGTGTAAGATCTCTATCTGGGCCCTGACTGTGATTTTAGATAATGTTTAGCTGGAAGAAGGAAGAAACCCCTCTCATTAATTGCCTGGTTTTGCTGATATCCATACTACAGTTACCAGTTTCCTTCATGATATATTTATGTCCATCAGAAACTCCATAGTCTGCTAAACTTCCATTAGAAAAATAAATAAAATTGTTTAAAAGAATCTTGAAAGTTTTGTACTGATGTGAGACTGCTTTATTTGATAGTTGGCACTGCAACTGACTGATATTTGCATCTACCACTTACTTTCAGCATAGCTTGATATTCTCTGGGAAAATAAATCTATGATCCGACTGAGTAGAAGCTGCTGTTATCACATTGCCTGCTGCCAATAGCTATATTGCCTGCAGAGCTATAAGCAAATAGTATATATGAGTGGTATTGGATTAAATGTGTGTAAAACAAGATGACTAATCAGCTTTCCTTCATGATTTTTCTTAAACTTGTCCCTGAATAGCCAAATAACTTCAAAATGCAAATTCTCAATACTCAGTTGTGAACAAAGTTAGTGAACAAAACATATATTGTATTCTAAGACATTAATTTTTCATTGAAGTAATACGAAAGGTTACAGTGTGTGTTTAAGTTTTCTCTTTGACAAATGAAGCAGCTACTGAATTCTGCATCAAAGACAAATGTTGAGAAATTTAAATAGGACACACATTCATACAGAATGTGTTTATACTTGGTTGCATATGCAATTTAACATTTAAAACTCATTTTATGATGTACTGTAGCTCATGGATGTAAACTTCCTTCTCATTTTTAGTCTTGGGAAAAGGTTTTTCTTTTATAAGATTCTGAGATTTAGTTTTACAACTTTTCAAAAGCTCCTCTTAAAGATACTAATTCTGTTCTGAATTAACCCATATCTCCACATGTGTACTGTTGTGGGAAACCTCAGCTTGTCCAAGGGATTAGAATGTGAGTCAGATAAACAACCTTGAGTTTGTGCACCCTTGAGGAGGCCAGAAGGTCCTGAGAAAAGAACCACCAGTTCACAAACAGAGAAAGCTTGGCAAAGTTAATTGTGGACAGGTGGTCTTTGCTTGGACCAATCAGGTGTGGGCACTTATTATCAGAAGGGTTATAAAAGGGCTTGTAACCACAATAGGTTGGAGCACTTGAGCCTTTGGAGAGTGGAAGTGGAGTCTGTCTCAATAATGACATGTTGAGATCATACAATGACAGTGGACTATAGCAGTTTCTTAAAGAGAAATTAAAGAAAATGGTAAGCATGACCAGAATATTTCCTGAGAATAACTTCCAGTTCTCTCTTACTTGAAGTTCAGGGAATTCTTCTACTGCTGACTGTACCCAATGGCCTTTTTTTCTTGCAAGAAGGAATGCTGCTATTTTAACCAAGCATTGTGTGAAAAATTATATTTTTTGCTTCTTTTGAAACATTCTTCCTTAGTTTTATTTGATGCTCTTCAGTTGTACAAGAAAAGATAGTGAATGGTCTTTCCCAGCTCTTCTCTTGATTTTGTTATAGACCTTTCTAACAACTGTCCTTGGATATCTCTTTTCTCTGAGTGAAAAGTCTCATCTTATGTTATTGTTTCTTATATAAAAATTTCTTCTGTTGAAGAGAATTATAATTTATGTGTATAAAACTACATTCAGGTATAAAAAATTTGAAAACAAGTATCTGAGGAAAATACTATATAAGATAAAACATATTACTTGAGGTTTATAATTTCTTCCACTAGATGTACTTTTTTTTTTTAATTTTCTGTATTGCTTTATCTTTTAGCAATCACAAAAATACTTTGTTATTTCTGATTTGTTTCTTAATGTATTTTTTCATGTTTTGTGTGGTTTGGGATTTTTTGGTGATGAAAATAATTCATCTGGAAAAATCTAAATCTAATATGATAGGAATGTTGTATGTGTATGTATATATATATGTTCAGAAGTGTCTATTCTGTCCAGATGAATATCTTGACAGGTCAATTTTAGTGACCAAAGGTTAAGACATTTATTGAAAACATGCTTGTTGTAAAATTAATATTTATGATCAGTACAAGCCATTCAGAGGAAATGTAGTATTTGTCAATAGTTATTGACAGTGACTGATCTTATTCTAATTGACATTGTTGAAAATCAGGAACAAAGTTGATTTGACGAGTTTAACAGGTTTCAGAGAGATACATATGTCATGCTATAGAATATTATGGTTCTCAAATGTAAAAGTATATGGTTTCAACTGCCTTCAATTCAATGTCTTCAGCTAAATGATAGTGTAGAATATGCTGAAACTAATGAAAATACTTTATAAATCTCTGAGTTATAAACTAGCTCTCAAGAAGTCTACATCCATGGTTTTTAAATCTTCTTAAGAAGGAGGTGAAGGCGGTATTTGCTTGGCTGGTTTGGATTTCTTAAATCTGTATTTATGCCCAGCTTTATGTAAAATTTTAGTTATTTTTAAAGCCAGAGAAGTTAAAGGATATAGATAAAATAGTGATTTATTTAAAATGCCAGGACTATAAAGCAGTCAACTATATCTGCTCCCAAAGGCTGAAGTTATCTTGAAGTGCAACAGTACAGACAAACATATAATGTGTATGGTGGTAGTCAGTGTGTAGCTTTAATATCATCTTTTTCTAACCACTAGGCTAAAAACCCACTAGGTATTTAGTCTGAGCTAGTCTTGTCATAATCAGTGGAGAGCAACAAAGGATCATGGAGGACGTTTTGTGATTCACAGTTTCACACTTAGACGTGTCCATTTCTCTCTTACCTCAGTTAGGGGAGACTATACACTTTACATGGCTGCAGTTAGTGAAATTATATCCATTCAGGTTAAGGAGAAATGATCAGTTACTTAGAGCTGATAACAACTCAATTATTGTTTATAAGATAAAAAGCAGACTTATGGATAAAGTCCTCAGGTGTTCTCAGCTTTCTGCTGCTGTTTTTCATTCTGACATTTACCTTCCTTGTACCTCAGTTTCCCTTTGAAAAATAGACACAACTGTACTTTCCTTCTCCGGCTTGTCAGTCAGTATATCTCTTTAGGTTGTCCTTTACTTTTTTCCTGTGTGTTGAGATCTCTTGCAAGTTCTGCAACATAAATACTTAATGTCAGTGTTCCTTATCAGATATGATAGACTTAAGATATATCACCTTTCTCAGAAATTATCAGTATTTCACCTAATCCTCCTTTCCTGTTGCTCCCAACACAGAAAAGGGCAGGACAGCAAGCTAAACATCAAGTTGCATACAGTAAATTATTCAGATATCAGAATATTCAAATGCACAAAATAATTGTGTTTTCAATGCTGCTCTCATGAAAGAATTTTGCAGCAGTCAGCATAAAATGAAGAAAAAGGAAGCAAATTTTTTTATTTGTTTTTTTTTAAATAAAAGTAAACCAAAGATATAGTTGTCACTATGCAAGAAGAAAGAGGTCCAGCATGTGGTAAAACTGAACAACTTTTTCTATTTTATTAACTTCTTTCTTTTTCCACACTACCCTTACTCTTGTTCATGTATCTACGTCAGTGTAAAATAAATATACTAGCACACTTGAGAGATACAGACCATGCAATTCCCATGTAGCAGTGTTGTGGCATGTAGGAATTAAAGATTTATCAAGATATTATGCCATAAAATGGCTACGCAAAAAAAAAAAAATTTGACCAGGATGTGAAACTCACCCACAACTTATGATTTTGCTGTTGTATGACTCAGTTATGAGGAGAATACTAATAAGAACTACTCTCATCTGGTAATATGTATATACTATGTGTATAGTATTATACACTGAATGAATGGAGCATAGGCTTAGGTCTGAAAATCAAACACTTAGGCCTACAAAATATAGAATCATAGAATTGTCAGCTGTGGAAGGGACCTTAAAGATCATCTAGTTACTACCCCCTGCCAATGGCAGGGACACCTTCCACTACAGCAGGTTGCTCAGAGCCCCATCCAGACTGGTCTTAAAAACTTCCAAGGATGGGGCTTCCACCACCTCTCTAGGAAACCCATTCCAGTGTTACATAACCCTCATGGTGAAGAAATTCTTCCTAATGTCTAATCTGAATTGACTTCTCTCTAGTTTTAATCAATTCCCTCTAGTCCTGTCACTGACCAACATCCTATAAACATCCCTCCCCAGCTTTCATGTAGGCCCCCTTCAGATACTGGAAGGCCACAATAAGGTCTCCCCAGAACCTTCTCTTTTCCAGATTGAACAACCCCAACTCTCTGTCTGTCCTCATAGGAGAGGTGCTCCAGCCTTCTGATCATCCTCGTTACTGTAATTACACTTCCTGTAATAGGGGCTGCAGAACTGGATGCAGTACTCCAGGTGAGGTCTCACAAGAGTGCAGTAGAGGGGGAGAATCACCTCCCTTGACCTGCTGGCCACGCTTCTCTTGATGCAGCCCAGGATACAGTTGGCTTTCTCGGCTGCAAGAGCACACTGATGGTTCATGTTGAGCTTCTTATGAACCAGTACTCCCAAGTCCTTTTCTTCAGGGCTTCTCTCAGGCCAGTCACTGCACAGACAATATTGGTGCTTGGGATTGCCCTGATCCAGATGGAGGACCTTGCATTTGGCCTTGTTGAATTTCATAAGGTTGGCATGGGCCCACTTCTCCAGCCTGTCAAGGTCCCTCTGGATGTCATCCCTTCCCTCCAGCGTGCCAGCCACCCAACACAGCTTGGTGTTGTCCACAAACTTGTTGAGGGTGCACTCAATGCCACTGTCCATGTCGCTGACAAAGATGTTAAACAAGATTGGTCCCAGTACTGATCCTTGAGGGACTCCATTTGTCACTGGCCTCCACTTGGATACTGAACCATTGACAACCACTCTTTGGGAGAAGCCATCAAGCCAGTTCTTTATCCACTGAATTGCCCATCCATTGAACCTATATTTAACCAGCTTGGAGACCAGAATGTCATGCAGGACAGTCTCAAAGGCTTTGCTCAGCTCCAGGTAAATGACATTGGTTGCTCCTCCCCTGTCTATTGATGTTGTGACCTCCTCATAGAATGCCACCATGTTAGTCAGGCATGATTTGCCCTTGGTGAAGCCATGCTGGTTGTAGCCAATCACCTCATCGTTATTCTTCTTCCTCAGTAGTGCCTCCAGGAGGATCTGCTCCATGATCTTACCAAGCACAGTAGTGAGACTGACTGGCCTATAGTTCCCTGGTTCATCCACCTTTCCCTTTTTGAGTATGGGGGTTATATTTCCCTTATTCCAGTCAGTGGGGACTTCACCAGACTGCCATGACTTTTGGAACATAATAGATAGTGGTTTAGCAAACTCATCGACCAGTTCCCTCAGTACCTGTGGGTGCATCCCATCAGATCCCATGGACTTATGCACTTTCAGGTTCATCAGATGGTCTTCACTTGCAATGGGCAGTTCTTTCATCCAGCTCCTGACAATATGTTACTTGGTACGACTAATATTGAAGAACTTCTGAAATGGGAACCGTAAATCTGTTCCAAATTACTAGGAACAGAATATCTACGAAGATTTCAATGTATATTTTTTGTGAACCCTGTCATTTACCTTTACGACTCTTAAAGTTGTTTAGATATGGAGCATACCAATATGTGGTATTTATTCAAATGTAACTTATCCTCTTTTGTAATGACCTTTACTCCTTAATAGTCATCTGGTGACAATTGTGAACTGTGACAACACGAAAAAAAAAATTATTATTATCTAGTTATCATTAGTTTCTGTGGTTAACCACAGAACCCCTATTTCATATTTTTAACTGTTATCTCCTGTATATCTACCTCTTGGAAGACTAAACAGTCTCCATCTCTTATTGGGATCAATCAATTTGCGGGAACTGAGTTCAGGTACTGGTATGAATATAGTGTCATACTTGTAACAAAAAGACTGTCTTTCAAGTTTTCAGAAACTGACAGACATTTGTTGAATTCTTTTCAGCTCATATATTGAAATCATTTAAGTAGTATAAACATTTTCATTTTCCCAATAAAGCGCAGATCATTGATAGATAAAAAAGGTTTTGAGATCTCTCATTTGGTTTCACCATGTAATACTACTTGAAAACAAAGTAAATTTTATCAGCCGATAACCCTGAGATAAAATAATTAGTTTAGATGCTCCTAACTTGTAAAACAATAACACCCCAATGACAGAATCCCACATAACTCCTCATTGGCTTCCCACACAGTATCCCTGGTATGTTTCTATGAAGTACCTTTTTAAAGTCACTGTACCTGTTAACATGCAGCAGCCTACAGGTGCTTGCAATCCAACATACATAGTCCAGATATCCAAACTGTCATCTCTGCGTGTATAGGCCCTGATGTGAGATTAGTAATATTTCTTAAGGGTCTAACTCCAAACTTAAAGAAATAGAAAAAATATTCTGTATCTTCCCAGTACTTTTCATTGTTTAAGTGGGTAGTTCTGACTGAACTACAACAATACTGAGTGAAGAGTACATTTTCAGAACATAAGAACCTGCAAAGGTTTTGAGTCCTGTCAAGACAGTCCTAGTTCTCTGAAATGCAGAAGTAGTTTGGGGTTGAAAGGCATTCTGCGGTATACAAGACAAAAAGCTGGGATTTGAGGGAAACTGTTATTCTGTTCAATGTACAATATATTTAAGATCGTTAACTCCTATGGTACAGTTTCCCTACTCTCATTAATTACTCAAATTAAATTATGAAGTTATTTTACAACGTATTTCCATTATACTAGCGTTATTTTACAGGTGGTTTAAATATTTTTTTCTGACAGTTGATTTATCATTACAATTATTGTTCATGTCCTGTTAACCTTCATGAGAAAGCTGAAATATCGGGTGACTGAAAGTATGATCAAATTATCAATACCAAATAGAATTGTATGTGATTTTCAGAGAAGGAAACAGTGAATATATATTACATTTATACAAATCTATTGTAATACATGCTTAAGAACATGAGTTATATTGGCATTTTTAGATGGAAGATGTGATCTTTTTGTGGTGATACTCTAGAACTATCTACAGAAAATGTGTTCTTGTTTATACAGAGCAACATAATGGTTCCTGCTCTCACAGAAGGTATGCATTCTCCAGTAAGGGTCCATAATTGGTATGATGACTTGATAAATACTAGCAACAGCTCCCAGATAGTCATAAAATGAAGCAGGGGTGAAATCCACCCAGAACTCTCTGGCGTATTTTTAAACGCTTTCCTGTCATTCTGAAACATTACATAAAGTTTTCAGCAGTCCTGCTTGAATTTACCATGTGAAATAAATAATTTTTACTGAAGCAAAGAAATTTTCCATAAATGTTACAGATGTGTTTAGCAGCAGAATCCCTAATACTAGTTTTCAAACCCTTCTTTTCTTTTTCCTTGCATGATTTTTTTTCCTTCCCCTCCTCCCCACTTTTTCTTCATCTTTTTCACTTAACTCCCTCAAACAGTGCAAGTTCAGCCTGGAGCACATCTCCTGAGTCTGATGACTGAACATGTCTGAAATCCTTCAGTGGAACAGTCTTTCTTTATGCTTTGTCATACCAGTGATGACATTTGGAAGGTCATGAAATGGACATTGTTGCTCCAGTTCTGCAACAATTATGAATGCATTTCCATATGTAGGTCAAAGGAGTTCACATACTGCAACACATACCCTTATACTTACTGTGATTTCCAAAATATCCCTTTCTAGATCCATCCTGTAATGGTAAAGAAAAGCTTCACATAGTTGATTCAATTAACCACCCAGTTTCTTACAGGAACTTATGGTGATTCTTATAGACACTTAGATCTTAAAATAATGAATTCTGACAATGTTTTTTTTACTAAACATGATGAAAAAGAGACATGACTCTAATTATGTTGTTCTTACATACTCTAGAATACATTACTATTGTTAGTTTATAACAAGGGTTTCTATCCCTTTACCCTTCTCATTCCTCCTCCTATCTATTTCTTCTGGAAACGCTGAAACTACTGAGATTAAATGCAAACCAAACATTGTGGCCTATATGAGAAAATGGTGTAAGTATTTTTATGATTTTATGTATTCAGTAGGAGATGCAAGCTCTAAACACATTAATAAACTCTCAGGTATCACATAGTCACTGTATTTTTACAATGACAAACCCATTCATTCTTTATTACAAATATTCTTTTACCTCAGCAACAAATAGGAGGAAAACTCATAAAACTGTCACTGTTTAATAAATCTTGAGATGGAATATCCTCAGTTCGAATAACTTATTACATATATAGTGGAATGTACATAATCAACAGTACTAGAAGTAGCTTTTCCATTAATAAGCAAACGAAAAGAAAGTTACAAAATTAAAGGAGTTTCACAGTAAAATGGGTAATTGTGGATAACGAAAATAGAAACTAAACAACTTAGTTACATAAAAAAATATGTTCATGAATTTATTTAGAAATCTCCTTAGTAAATATTATGGTGTTTATGCTGACAGTGAGAAGGAATTTCAGGTGTGTCATTGTTTTAAGATCATAACATTAAGATATAGCTGCTTTGCAGGTGGCTGTGACAGAGCAGCTTTTCTTCTTTTCTTAGAAAGTAAAGCCAGTGCTGGGGTCACCAGTAGAGGGGAGACACAGACCTAGTGGAGAAAGCCCAGTGAAGGGCCACAAAGTTTAAGCATCTACAGCATCTTACCTATAAGGAGAAACTGAGAGAGCTGGGCCTGCTTAGCATGGAGAAAGCTCATAGGGATTTATCGATGTGCATACCTGTTGAGGAGTAAAGGTAACAGAGCTAGACACTTCTCAGTGGTGCCCGGTGACAAGACAAGAGTCCATTGACACAAACTGATACACAGGAAATTCCTCTTAAAGATAAGAAAAAAACTTCCTCACTACACAGGTGATAGCATACAGGTACTGATCGCCCAGAGATATTGTGGTGTGTCCATCATTAGAGATATTAAAAATTCAACCGGACATAGTATTGAGCAATCTGCTCTCAAGAACCCTGCTCCAAGCAGGGGCTTGAACCACACAATCTCCAGAGGTGCTTCCCAGGCTCAGACAGTCTGTGATTATTTTATATATATTATATATATACATTTTTGTTCATTATATACTAATGAACAAAACATGGGAAAATGAGTAGATGTGGATAAGAAGTGTTAATCCAAGAATCCTGTCTTTGTTGAGCATTGAGCTGTGCCATGCTTCCTGCCTCATCTTTTTAATTTATTTAATGAGAGGCTGATGAGGTCAAGGGCAAGCAAATGCAAAAGGAGGTAGAAAAGCACAAGAGTTCTGACTTGAGGTTACATCTGAACTTCTTATGTTCCTTTTTCACTTGGTGAGTTCTTTACAGACATTAAGTAGCCATACACAGAACAAATAATATGTAAATGTTGTAACAAAAATAAATGTCTGTCAGTTGCATTCAAAAAATATCAGGTTAGACTTGTCTGTTAATAGAAAAGCTTCCTGAATGTTGGTGATAACAGTCAGGAAAAGAGAAAGTTATGTCAGTTGTGACTTTTTGTAACTTCATTGAAATTATCAATCAGCTAGAATGTCTATTAGTTGAAGTACCTTTAATTGTGACAGTTATTTAGTCAGCTGATGCACAAAAAGGAAGTATGTGCCTGAAAACATAGAGAAAAGGTTTTACTATTGCATGATAGAAGCTATCTCTTTTTGCTGTGCCGCTCTTTTGACAGGGTTTATTGTCCAGGCTTTTATGGGGCCATGTCTGAGCTCACAGGTAAGTAGCTGCCTATGTGAAAGCCAGGGCTCAGCATAGTCACTCTGGGCACTTGCTCTTTGGATCCAGCTTTCAGACTGACTGGGCTGCTCGATTGGGCCTTGTGTTCTGGGCAGATTCCAGTAGGGGTAATTACAGTCAGCTGAATGTAAACTTACTCTGCACTTTTAATGTGCTTTGGTATTCACTTCTGGTATTGTGCAGTTCTGTGAACTGCTGTTAAATGTTTCATTTTATTCCAGAGAATCCTGTATTTTAGTAGAAAATTAAATGATTCTTCCCTCCCTTCCTCTCTCCTCTCTCTGGATGTACATGTGTGCATATTTATTAACACCATTGGCTGCTCTTATTACAAGCTATTGCTAAATAACAACTGTAATATATCTTATAACTTATTTATGATACATATTTTAATCATTTTCAGATTCACTGCTTTCCTAAGTATTTCAAAGAGAATTAGAGAACAGCAAGTAGAATAGCTAATAACTCTCCAGCAGTGGAAAGCACAGCATGTTTCAATTACATTCAGTGATACAAAAGGTATACCTTAGCTGTGCCACATATATAAGAGCTTTGTTGAAAAATGCAAATAATGTGTTGCATCATCTATGTATCTCACTGGCCACTTCAAAGTATTTTAAGTCTGTGCTGATGAAACTCATATTTAAAGGACACAACCTTAGAAATACTTCAAAAATCTAGAATTTCTGTGTACCTCTATGGAACACTTTCAGACAAAGTTAATTTTTAATACAAGACAAAATTAAAGCAAAATAGCAGAGAGGACATACCTATCAACCACTGATTTGCAGGGGTAAATATAGGGGAGATTGACAGAGAAAAGCAATTTGTCTTTTTAAATGAAATTGAAGCTACACGCTTCCAACACAGATGAGTGTAGAGAAAATCTACTACGTAACTTGAGCCTTCAGGTCTGTTCTAAAATTTGACTCTATGGTGCTTCCTCCCGAAGGCATAAATCACTTATGGAAATCAAGTGTTTTGGCTTGTGCATCTGCTCAAGTCCATAAAGTAAGAATACTGATTTTGGTGGAAAAATAACAGTATTTGTCAGAATCCCCAGTGCTTTTGTTTTTCCTTTATTCCTCTGAAATAGCTGTGTCTGACTGATGTTGTGAATCTCATTTAGTTTGCTTTGTTATTGTTTACCATGACTCAGATCCTTAAAGATACTGAGATGTCTAACTTTCACTTCAGTCTATATTTACAGTGAGTCAGTTGCTTAAACCAAGTTTTAATACTAGATACCTATTTCATTTGAGAATACAGGCCTAAAGGATTATATAAGAAATAAAACATAAATTATTTTGCTTTAAAAGAAATAGCATATTTTTCAATAATTTATATGCATTTGACAATACCTACAGTCTTAAAAAAATTCAGGAACAACTTATTTCCCTGCTACTTGGTAAAATAATCTCATTTATGATTTTGGTCATAGAAACAGATAAGGACTCTTGAATGCTTCCTTGAATTTACCCAGATATTTGCAGATCCTCTCTGTTTTGTAAGCATCTTAATCTGAGTGAAAATATAGAAAGAGATGCACCACTTTTCACTTTTATTAAGGTTAAATTTAAACTTTTTAGCATAACTTCATTACAGCAATAGTTATAAGTGTTCCTCACTTTCATATGCAGCATAAGTATGCAAGAGAGGTGAACAGTATCTCATTTATGGTCCTAAAAAGAAAATGCCTGGAGCAGATTTTGCAGTATCAACCAGGCTGAAGGGATTACTTGACTTGAAGAGAGATGATAAAATTTGTAATGTTCTGGTCATGTCAATGAGCCTTATTAGACCTGAACTTCAATGTGATAAAAATATATACGCTGCCATGCAATATTAGATATCACTAAATATTCTTCAAGATAACCATGAAAAAAATGCTAACAGATTTTTAACTTCAAGTTGCACTTTTTTTAAAGTCTAAATTTGTCTTAAATTTTGACTTCAGAACATGAAGGACAATTATTATAATTATCTGTTCTACTATTAAACACTCACTTGTGACTCTCCTCAAATGGTGTTTCATTGTTATATATTATTTTATAAAAAGTAATTTAAAAAAACCCCAAACACTTTGTGTGCCATGTAATGCAAGTAATACCATCCTATGTTGCACAAGTTCTGAGTACAACATTAGCGAGCCAATGACCTTTATGAATGTTTTTGATAATACCTGGTGTCAGATTGTTTTCCCTTACCTTGGTTAATGGGTAATCCAGATATATCATGGAGGAAAATGTCATAATTTGAATATAATTTGAATGTTCACTGTCTGGATGGGTCTATTCCTCTCTGCCACAGGGATTTATCAAATTTCTGAGTACGTCTTCTCATGGCAAGTATTCATAAAGCTCATTAACACTCAAAATCAGTTGATACGTATTTTAAAAACTCCTTATTCTACAGTTCAGCATCTGTATATGAATTAGCATATGTAGATATGAGTAATTGTTTTAATGAAAATTTCACCTCTGAATCACTTTTTTCTGAGTTCATTGTGAATATAATTAGGTCTGCCATAGTCCTCTCCCTGTGAAACTGTAGATAAGGCACAGGAAAAAAAAAAAAAAAAAAATTGTTGCTATAAATCCTTCTGCTTAAAGGTGATAGGGAAACACTGATTAATTTAATACCATTCATGTTCTGTGAACTAGAACCCTTCAAATAACAAAGTATCATATAATGTCTTTTTTAAGAAACACTTGGGTTTTTAAACAAAGAAATGAATAAATCTTTTAAACAAATGCATTATAAGGCACCCACTATAATAAATAGAGAAACATATCCCATATTCTTCAGTCCTACACAAACAAGAACTTGGATATGCACTTCATTTGACCTTTCCTTAGTAATGACTACAGGAATGTGTATTCATTCTCTGTATGCCAGTGTGGACCCTCTGTAAAATGAATTAATGTTACAGTAATCAATAAGAAAATTTTTGTCTTTATGTGAGATTGCTGAAAGATCTTACCTTTGAAACTAATTTAGGGATATATTATATATAGATGAGGGATATGTTAATCGATATATTCTGGATACATCTATATTTATAAGACTGCTTCCTGAAAAGTCTCCCAAGACTGGGAAGGTGAAGCTGTTACTAGTTTTTAGCACAGCTTAGTTAATGAATGCTAATATTGTTGAGCTTTGGCTGAACTCTGTAAATGTTCATCATTTTATCATGTAGATAAAATGGTTTTCTCAATATTTCCACCTCTATGTCTATATGCTGATGATGTAAATAGAATCAAATTTAATGGAAATTCAGTTACAAGTGTATTGGAGATATCTTCCAAGCTGTAAGAAATTCTACAAGACAAATAATATACTACTCTAGAGGGACTGTTTTACCCAAGAGATTATTAAATCTTTGTGAAACTTTCCTAATACTGGAGGAAGTGATGAAACACCAAATAGAAAAAGAAGGGCTAACTGTGTGTCAAGTTTATGACTTTTATTTCTACAGTTGTTTGCTGCACACTAATTGAGTGTTTCATGCTTGTAAAGCACAGGCAGAGCAGAGGTTACCTAGAGGTACCTTTATGGGCTTTCAGAGCTTTGATAAAAATCACAGCACATAATGAGTAATAATGTGCTTTGAAGCTGGCTGAAAATCCTACTGGTTTTTATTTGAGGAGTTTACAGGGAATGATGATTTCATGGGAGACAGTTTATTGGTTTGTCAAATGAAACACTTGCTGAAAGCAATGGCCTACACAAGTATCTATTTCTCATTGAAGTTCTAGTTCTCGTTGAAGTCAATGAAACCTTTGGATCATCCTAGGGTGTCATTCCACCCATAGTCACCACTAAAATATAAAATTAACTGTCTATTTTACTGCTTTGAAAATTGAAAGAATGACAATTCATTACCAAGACAGCTTATGAAAACAAGTAAAAAGAGTGGGTTATAAGAAAATGCTGGAAGGCATCACATTGTATAAGTCTGCATCATAGGAAGAGAAAGGGATCCAGCCATCTTTGACAGGGTTTGATCAGTGTTTTTAACAGGCATCAAAGTCAGTCATTGTCCGTCACATAAGCTGAAACAAGAAACAAAGGTATTAAAATAAAATTAGATTAAAATAAAGACCTGAGTTTAAGTTTCTATAAAAAAAATATATTAAGACAATGTGTGTATTTGAAACATAGAAGAACATTGGTTTTTTTTTTAAACATGAGCATCCTGATCAGAGATGACTAGTCAGCTGGTATCACTACTTTTTCAGTAAGAAGGCAGACTAAGTCATTTGGAATGCTGAATGTCTCTGGTGTCTGGGTCAATTTCTGTCCATTTTATCAAATTAAAGAAATTTTATGTAGGAATATAATAAGTGGCATTACAGAATGTTGTTAATTCTGGAGTAGACTAATTAAAAATAAATAGACCAAGTTAATTATCACTTCAGGTAACTCTTGAATGAAACACATCAAAAAAAGTTTGGCAAGCTCGTCAGCCATGTCATAAGGGTCAAGTACTAAAATTTGTTAAAGAAAGAGGATTCCACAAGATGAGAAAAATATATGTTTTAGTTTTGGAAGGAAGGTAGCAGCACGGTGTTCTGAAATATGTGTTTGTACTAGTGGAAGTTTCTATACTATACAACAGCCAAGGAGTCTGGAATATAGAATCACTTTTGTAAAACTGATCCTGTAAAGCTCATTTGTATTTGTAGCATAGCAAGGCATTGGAGGTGAAATTATGTGAAGAAGCCTGGTAAATGAAAATCGGTGATGGGAAATATAAAGAAACACCTATATTTTTGTTTGTATATATAAACTTAGTAGTGATTTTTTTTTTTTTAGAGACACTCAGTAGACAGAATTACATAAAATGGGTTACTTTGATTTCCTTTAATCACTAAAACTGTACAGAACCCAGAAATATTTAGTGCATTAATCTTGTTTGTGCTTTCAAATTGGACAAGTTACCTAATGTCATTATGGAGCTATACTTTAAATGAACTTTGATTTTGAAGCCTACCTTGTGAGAGAGATGTTACACTGGCATGACGTGCATCAACAGTCTGCTGACCACCATAGCAATGGCTTGGCCCTGCAAGGCTCATCAGAGTTTCATAATGTCAGCAGTGCCCATCTGGCCACCATCCCTCCCAAGGGGCCCTCATATGTGAATCCTGGCCAAGCAGCCACCCTCTAACTCTGTTTTGTGTCTTGTGTTTGCAGGGACTCTCATTTGTAGTGTGTCAGACAAAAAGCACAAATTAATCTAACTCTTTGTGGGCATTTTCATAGCTTTATTTTACCAGATGTTTTCCAATTATGATAATCAGGGGCTGGAGCACAGCCCTTATGAGGACAGGCTGAGAGTTGGGGTTGCTTAGCCTATAGGGCTAAGTCTGTAAGCTTCAGGGAGACCTTAGAGCAACCTTCCAGTACTTAAAGTGGTTCTCTAGTAAAGAGAGGAGGGACCCTTTATCAAGGAGTGTAGCAATAGGACAAGGAATAATGTAAAACTGGAAGAGGGTAGATTTTGATTAGATATAAGTTAGAAATTATGTCGTGAGAGTGGTGAAACAATGGAATAGATTGTCCAGAGAAGTTGTGGATGTCCCATGCCTTAAAGTGTTCAAGGCCAAGTTGAATAGGGCTTTGAGCAACCTGGTCTATGGAAAGGTACCCCTGCTCAAGGCAAGGGGTTTGGAACTGGGTGGTCTTTACGGGCTTTTCCAACCAGGGGAGATCCCAGACAACTGGAGGCTTGCTAATGTGATGCCCATCTACAAGAAGGGCTGGAAGGTGGATCTAGGTAACTACAAGCATGTCAGCCCTACCTTGGTTCCAGGGAAGATTATGGAGCCATTCATCTTAGGTGCTCTCACATGGAACATAAAGGACAACCAGGGGATCAGGCCCAGCCAACATGGCTTCATGAAGGGCAGGTCCTGCTTGACCAACCTGATCTCCTTTTATGACCAGGTGACTTCACCTAGCGGATGAGGAAAGGGATGTGGATGTTCTCTAATTGGACTTTACTAAGGTCTTTGATACCATCTCCCACCACATTCTGCTAGAGAAGCTGGTGGCACATGGCATAGACAGGGGTACTCTTCAATATGTTAAGAACTGTTGGAATGGCTGAGCCCAGAGAGTTGTAGTGAACAGAATTAAATCCAGTTGGAGACTGGTCACAAGTGGTGTTCCCCAGGACTGTTTTGGGACCAGTCCTGTTTAATATCTTTGTCAATTATCTGGATAAGAAGATTGAGTGCACCATCAATAAGTTTGCAGATGACACCAAATTGAGTAGGAGTGTTGATCTGATCGAGGGTAGGAAAGCTTTGCAGAAGGGTCTGGACAGGTTAGACCGATGGGCCAAAGCCAATGGTGTGAAGTTCAACAAGGTCAAGTGCCGGGTCCTGCACTTCAATCACAACAACCCCATGTAATGCTACAGAGTGTCTGGAAAGATGTCTGGCAGAAAAAGACCTGGGGGTGCTGGTGGACACCCAGCTAAGCATGAGCCAGTAGTGTGCTCAGGTGGCCAAGAAGGTCAACAGCATCCTGATATGTATCAAAAATAGTGTGTTCAGTAGAAGTAAGGAAGTGATAGTGCCCCTGTACTCAGCACTAGTGAGGTTGCAGATTGAGTATTGTGTTCAGTTTTGGGTTTCTCATTACAAGAAACACATTGAGGTGATGGAGCAGGTTCAGAGAAGGGCAATGAAGCTGGTGAGGGGTCTGGAGAAAAAGTCTTATGAGGGAACTGGGATTGTTTGGTCTGGAGAGGGGGAGGCTGAGGGGAGACCTTATTGCTCTCTACAAATACTTGAAAGGAGATTGTAGTGAGGTGGGTGTTGGTCTCTTGTCCTAAGTAACTAACAAAAGGTCAAGCAGAAATGGACTTAGGTTGCATCAGCAGAGGTTTACATTGCATGTAAGAAAAATTTCTATACTGAAAGAATGGTGAGGCATCATAACAAACTGCCCTGGGAGATAGGTGGTGGAGTCACCATCCCTGGAGCTGTTCGAAAAATGCATCAATGTGGTACTTCTAAATGTGGTTTATTGGTCTTGGAAATGTTGGGTAGACAGTTGGACTTGATGATATTAGAGGTCTTTTCCAACCTTAATGATTCAATGTTTCATAAAAATACCTCTCATTCAGACAGTACATTGTACTACTTTTAAAAAAACAACCATATTTTGCTTTGAATGTTTAAAGTATTTCTGAGTATCTCTATAATAGTAATATTTGGAGTTTAGCTGGTAGCTTTATGAATGCTCCTCAACTTGTGTCCTTCTCATAGCTTATACAACCAAATATCTAATAGTTCTGTTATATGATAGCCATTTATCAATTTGTTAATCTTTTTATCAAAAAAAGTTGCTGAAAATCAATGTTTTTACAAAGCTTTTAGCATGTACTATGTAATCCCTATTTGTGTTCATGCAAAGATTATTATGCTTTTATCTATTTCAAAAATATAATTCTCAAAGACAAATTGCTGTCTTCAAGAACTCATAGTAAAAAATATAGTCTGTCATCTTCAGTTCATGAATTTAAATTCACCCAGGTCACTTGCATCTGAAGATCATTATTATCTGATAGTTGATGGCTGTGATTTCACTTCAGCCAGCAGCTAAGCCCCACAAAGTTACTCTTTCACCCCATCCTGGTGGGATGGGGAGAGAATCAGAAGAGTAACAGTGAGAAAATTTGTTGGTTGAGACCAAGACAATTTAATACGTAAAGCAAAAGCTGCATAATCAAGCAAAGCAAAACAAGGAATTCATTCACCACTTCCCATTGACAGGCAGGTGTTCAGCCATCTCCAGGAAAGCCAGGCTCCATCACACGTAACATTTACTTGGGAAGACAAAATACTATAATTCTGAACGTCCTCCCTTTCCTCCTTCTTCCTTCTGCTTTATACACTGAGAATGATGTCATATAGTACGGAATAGCCCTTTGGTCAGTTGGGGTCATCTGTTCCAGCTGTGTCCCCTCACAGCTTTTTGTGCACACCCAGCCTACTTGCTGTTGGGGTGGTGTGAGATGTAGAAAAGGCCTTGACTCTTGCAAGTGCTGCTCAACAGGGACTAAAATATCCCTGTATTTTCAACACTGTTTTCAATACAAATCCAAAACATATCCCAGCACTAACTACTATGAAGAAAATCAGCCTTACCCTAGAGCAACCACACTAAGATAGGAAACTTATACTACAGAGATTTTGATCCATAAATAAAATTCCATTACTTTTATTCCACATTTTTCATCTTCTCTGAAGTTATTGCATCCATGTCAGAACCTAAGACTGCTTTAATTTTGTGCTTCTTCATGCAATCTGTCCTTCTGACCCTCAAGTTCCAGACATCTCTCAATAATGTATGGTTTTCTTTTCTAGACCTCAAACTGAGTTAAATGCCCCTACAGTGCCTTTGATCAATTAGGAGCTAGCATGCCAAATGTCACAATGCAAATCACAGCCCTTTCACAATTAATGAGTTTCATCTCCCATACTTCCTTTGGAGGAGCAAAGCAGAAATGTTGTAAACGTTATGCTTAATCAACAGCTATACTTTGAAAAAAAAACACAAAAAAAATAACCCAAACAAAAAACAAAGCAAACCCCAAATCAACTAAACAAAACAATGGAAAATAATGATGAGAAAACATACCCAAATAATTGATGTCTTTGAAGTCGATCAGATGTTGAATTGAAAGAATGGGTCATTTTTCTTGAATTACTGGTTTGTGATTCAAAAAAAAAAGCACATAAAGAACTGCATTACGAAAATTAAAGCATCTCTTTTGAGATGCTAAAACAGAAAAGAGAAGTCATTAAAGTAACAAGGGAAAATATGCAGTTTTGTGTCTCTCATCATCAGCCAAAAGAAACTGACAAGTTACATAATATATTTCATACAGGATAAAGCAGCATGATATATTTGTATTGTTGCTCTAGTTTGGTAATTGCTAATGGGAAGGAAGAACTAACAAAACAACAAACAGAACCAAAGTTCATGTGTCTTATCAAACATGGTTATAACTTACTAATGCAATAATCCAGTATGTTGTGTATGTGTATTTATTGATATCTTCTATACAAGTAAAAGTGAGATTGGATAAGTCTGCAAATCAATTAATCTTTTTTATTTCTCATGAGTCACTTTTTGCCACTAACAAAGAGTGTTTATATTTAAGTCTATATTTTATTTTGAAATCTGAAATGACGAAGTCCTTTTCCTTGCAATAGCATAACAGGCTATTCTTATAGTTTGTTTATAAATATTGATAACTGGCATCTGATAAGAAAAAAAAATCTGTTGCACATCTTTCTTTGGTTTATGAAATTGTGTATAAATATTGTTGTAAGTAATTTATCACCTCTCGCTAGTCTGACAACTTTAATCCATCTTGAGATAAGAAGCAGTTCATACAAATTAAGTACTTATGAAGAAAACCTTTTCATTTATATTTTCTTAAATATAGACTATTACAGTTGCTAAATGTGGGAATCCACAAGTTCAGGGAAGGGGGTATGACTGTCCAAGCTTTTTTTTCTGGTATCCTATTACTTAGAAAATTTCATACAAGGCTTCTAATGAACAATTAATACTCTCTTTTTTAATATACTTTCCAATACTAGTTTTCAAAAAGTGGTTTCTGGCAGGGGTTAGGGAAGAGGATTGAATATTAAATAAAAACCATTGTTTGTATTCTGTTCAGGAACCAAATTAAGGATTAAAAGTCAAAAGACCAGCTGTGAAAATAAATTGTGATGAAGATAGATGTTAATTTATATGTATAGTGAAAGGCATTGTAAAGAAAGTAATAAAGTTTGTAATTTCAACCCTAGGCTGATAACAGGGGTAAGATTTAAGGAATGTCCTCATAGTTTTAATACACAAAGATATTTCAAACTGTAAGTTGCAAGGAAACATCTGTAATTGATCATCAGTTTTATTTTTCAGTTTTTCTGAAAACTCAGACTTCTATGTTAAATTTCATATACTTCCTGCCTCCACCCTCTATCCCCAGAGACAGTTTTTGTATATTATACAAACTGCTCCACTACTATGTTTCCTACCAATTTTGACCTTTGCTTCAGCATTCAAAATTACATCACAATTATTGGAAAAAATGTGAAAAGAACTTATGCTTCATTTCACCATTATAATACTGAAATGACTTAGTTTCCTGCAAATAAGAAGAACCCTAGAAATAAAAAATGGCAAAGTAATTTCCATAATATGATAGTACAGATCACAGAATACCTCTGGATTGTAAGTGTTTCTACAACTAAAATAATTTTTAGATAACAATTGAGAATGTAATATATAGGACTGGGCGACATGAAGTGATATGAAGCTAATCCATTAACCCTGGATCACAGAATATCCACTGAGAAAGAGAGCTAATTGCTCCCCTTGTCTGAGAATGAACTTTTGATATGAATCTGCTCTGTTTTACAAAGTTGTACCCAAAAATACACAGCAAAACAAATACATTTTAATTATGTAACTATATAATTTTATATGGCTACTCTTACAATAGAAGGATGCCTTGTCCAGACCTCACTTAACAGGTGTTTGTATAATGAAGAAAGCCTCTTATTTCCCTGAATAGCTTGCCATGTAAGGATGAAAAAGAATCCCTAATAGCATTGTGAGTAATACATAATTGCTTGGAAAAAAATAATAGGACATTGTTAACTACAAATAATTAACTTCCCTTGAAGACACAGAGAAGGAAGTACTTTGTCAATAAATGGGAAAAGCAAGGTGAATCCTTGAAACCGAAGGAGAAATTATAAGACTTGATATACTGTGAAGAGTTTTGTATGGACTCATTTATGACATGATAGAGCAATTCAACACAGAAATAAAAAAGTAAAATTAAAAAAAAAAGAAAACTCATATTCTCAGAGTTATAAGTGACTTATAAATTTGGTACAAGAATCTTGAATATCTTTTAATTTGAGATGGAAAAAAAATGAGTTTATGCTAGGAAAGATTATAAAAATCCAGAATTGTCTTAGTTGTAAAAGTAAAACTTGTAAAGATACAGATAGCAGAGATGTGATGACTCGGGTAAGAAATATTATTTGAAGATGATATGCAAGTTAAAAGTCTGGATCAATGGAGATGGATAGAAATCTTTGGTGACCAGAACAAGGTAGCAAGAAAACATAATGGCAAAAAGTTTATTTAAGCAGCAGAACTCCAGCTTACAGCTGGGCATCCAGTAAAACATTTATCAAAAAGTCAGACTGAGGTCTTAGCTTTGACAGTCTGAGTGAGTGGGATTATCTGACATTAACATCCGAGATAACCACACAAACTGTTCTGTAACTGAGAGAAACAAGACACAACTAGGAAACCATTCTGTCAAAAATAGTAAAATAGTAATCTGAAACAGATCAGGGTTGCTATTTTTTTTTTCCCCTTTCTTTTTTTTTTCCCCTTTCTTTTTTTTCTTCCTTTTTTTTCCCCCTTTTTTCCCTTTCTTTTTTTTTCCCTTTCTTTTTTTCCTTTCTTTTTTTTCCCTTTCTTTTTTTCCTTCCTTTTTCCCCCTTTCTTTTTTTTTCCTTCCTTTTTTCCCCTTTCCTTTCTTTTTTTTCCCCTTTCCTTTCTTTTTTTTCCCCTTTCCTTTCTTTTTTTTTCCCCTTTCCTTTCTTTT